>CM044965.1:15859755-16262255 GCA_024516035.1 Bactericera cockerelli
GGATGTGTGTCTGTGGGTGGGTGGGTGTGTTTGTGTGTGTGTGCGTTGTGTGTGTTTGATGGGCTGGCGAAGCGGCGGGTGTAACCCGCTAGTTTATATCTAAAAAAAAGTGTTGAATAATAATAATAATAGATCTGGTCCTGGATAAAAACCCTTTGTGGTGTTCCACACTCTCAAGAGGAGAAACCCAAGATATAATAAATCCCCTGTGGGTAGGGGAGGATAAGTGAATACTCCCAAGGCATTCCGTCCTTGACTGTCGTAAAAGACGACTAAGAAATTTCGAGAGAGATACATCCCTTCTCATCCCTATTGGCACCACAGTATGCACAAGTGGCCGTTGGGAACTATTCAAAGCCCCCAAAAGTATTTTCTCATCAGATTAATGACAAGACCACCAAGGGGAATGGCCAAGGGAGAGAATACAGTGGACAATAAAGTACATCAACTAATAATATTCTCCCGTTTCTTCCCATATTGTGAACAGAGCAACACCAGGAGACTTGATCATAGATCCGCTCCTGGTGTAACACCCTCTCGGGGGTGCTTCACCCTCGAAAGGAGAAATCACCTTCATAAAATTAGGTAAATATATTTTTATGAAGGTGTGACCACCATAGTAAAAGTGTGAGATGGTGCAGAATGATTGTGCAGGTAAGACGGAAGAAAGGAAAAGTTCTTGAAACAGGAGGCATGTCGTGACAGGATTTACGGCCATGCCTGTCCCGTGCGAAGCGGGATTTAAATGACTCATTTTACATGGATTTCTTGGAATTTAAATGTAAAATTAGTTAGATACCTACTTCAATTATTTTTTGTCAGTATTATATCACTAGCATCCACCACCAGACACGGAAAGTCAGTATAATCAGTCAGTATAAACAGAAAGTAAGTAAGTACCAACGCGATCATAATCATCATAAAATCATTATCGACCGCTAAAAGTATAATTGAATGCAGCTAAATGCTCTGATAATTATACACACAACTCTAGGTTTGCGTGTTGATATCTCTATGCTCGCTATGCTAATGTGCATGAAGTTAGCAACAAAATAACCAACAACTGTTTTCATTCAAGATTACGTCACTCCTCAATTGAAGAGTTAAGTAGCACGAGATGTCCACTTTAATTACTATTACTGATTTTTCTGTTTGTCTGAAAGATGAGTGTTTCACAGCCATTTTTATTACGTAGCCATGAAACAGGAGCTACTGTAGATTCTTGTGGTCTGTGTTGTAGCCTGCCCATCCCGTAGTATGCCTCCCCTCTGATGGGCAAGAAGTGACATAATGGGCAAGAAGTGACATGTAAGTGCTGGGTCAACACGAGCGCTGTACCCAAGGTCTGTACCCAAGTAGTATACAGCCGTTTGTTTGACAGGCCAATCATAATTAATTGTTCGAGAAATGTGTGATGATTTTCACTGTGTACGAGATAGGACATCGAAAAATAAGGCTAGTATGCAGAGACGATTTTGTAATCCCTATAGGGTTCACTGTAGGGTGGTCCCGAGCTTGCTATAGGGAATACTTCGACCTTGACAATTATTTATTAAAGAAACATCTGATTGCACATGCGCACAGACGCTTTAAACAAACGTCTCTGAATAACAAAATCAGCTGAAGGGACAAATGACCCAGGCATCCCTACAGTGAGGACTCTGCATACCACCCTAACTGTTTCGCCTGGGGGTGCTGCAGTTCTGCAGCTCCTTAGCACCGGCCGCGCCTGTAGGACACCAAAGATATGTGTTTTGGTCCTTTGGCTGACATCAGACATGTCTGGTAAGGCATCTGTTTGATGCTTCCCAGACGTGGTGATTTTTTTTATTTAAAGATGAGTGTTTCACAGCCTTTTTATTTTGTAGCCATGAAACAGGAGCTCCTGTTGACGCTTGTGGTCTGTGTTGTAGGTTGTAGCCTGCCCATTCCGTACTATGCCTCCCCTCTGATGGGCGAGAAGTGACAAAATACTTCCCAGTTAGATGCTGGGTTAACACGTTACAAACAATTGTAACCAAATTAAGAATTCAAATATTTGTCGGCACGGGGGATCGAACTCGGGACCTTCCGCATGGCAAGCGAGTGCTTAACCACTGAGCTATTCCTGCTCTCATCTGATAATATGCTTTACTTATACTTTTCGTGTCTATGAGTGTGTCAGGGTGGTAGAAGGATTGTTAAGGTATTAACGCCAGTGGACGCCCAGAAGCAATTTGGGATCCTTTCGTGTCCTGCGTGTATTGTGTAATGTTGTTTATGTACAGTAAAAAAACATCAATTTAAAATTTGAAATATTCACAACTAGCTGAAAACCCGCTGTCGGCGTCGCCGTCATACGCATGCAAAAACTGGCTATAGCTACTAGGGTTGCCAGACGTCCCGTATTTCCCGGGACGTCCCGTATTTTGGGCACTTTTCAAAATGTCCCGTACGGGACACGCGTGTCCCGTATTTTCCCCAGTTTCACCATCTCCTCTGGTAATTTAGGTGATAATAAATTGATACAATACAGTAGGTATGTATATTATACTAAATTCAGAGTACAGACAGGAGAGTGAGAGAGAGAGAGAGTTCCAAATATTAAAACCGAGTATTGAACAGATCTTTCTTAAATTAGACATTAATTCCCAAAATAAGTGGCAGTTGATTTTTAAAAATTTAAATTTACAAAATGTGCAAAATGTATTCAAAATTGTATCATTTGTAATGAGCATTCCTAGCTCGAACTGTTACGTAGAGAGAGTTTTCTCTCAAATGAACCTGAAATGGACAGACATCAAGAACAGGTGTTCGGCTGACATGATTTCATCTGAACTGTTAAAAACTGCTTGTCCCGTATTTTCATCCAAAATCCCGTTTTTTTGGACGTTTTAGGTCTCTTGTCCCGTTTTGGGCTGGAAATGATCTGGCAACCCTAATAGCTACCTAGTCTAGGCACCATATATTTATGCTCGGCGAAGTTCAACAAATACCACTATATGACCTTTCGATCAGGACGAATATGAATGCAAGGACAAAAAAAAAAAAAAAGAAAATATCGGACAGAAGACAAAATGGGATTCATAAAGCTAGATTTAGAGCTCAACTGTTTTTTATTTCATTATTATAATTTTGAGGAAGATTTTTTTTCTCTCCCATATTGCATTTTTTGGTCAGGGTTGTGTCCTCTACTGGTTTAGACTGGTCGATAAAATCACTTTCTCGGCACATGGGTGACTGCTTGACCAGGTCTCATCAGCAGGAACTTAATTTATTCCAAGGTACACGACATCTGTATCTCTGAGTAATGAATTCCACTTACAATTTTTTTTATATATATATATTTTATGTACATAGAACGATATGTATAAATGTACACTGGCCGAGTTCTATTGTTTGTTGAAAACGACGGGCAAGGTGTAAAAGCTGACCTTTGCCTGCGGTGACGTGGCTTACGCATTCACCTGGATGTAGGGCGCTAGCCTAGTGTGCTACGGTGCTAGTGTGACTAGTGTGTTGAGTATGTTGTCTCCAAGCTAGACTTGTGAAACACAACACCGACCTCAGTAGTTGGAAAGATAAGGTGGCGGGCTCGTATGTATGTTAAACACTCAGTCAATAATGTTCTCAGCGTAGCTCCAAGATAGGTAAGGCGCAAAATTTGAAACTGATAACAAATGTAAATAACACCTAACATATTCTTGATGGTTCTCTGTAATGTGGTGAAGGTCCATTTAAAATTAAATTCAATGTTTTGTTTTTATCAAAATATAAATAAAGAAATGTGTTTCTTTGTGTTCCTTACTCGTATATAGTTTCATTACAACCTTAGTGGGTCGCAAAGCGCAGTGTGCACAGCATCACACGACTTTTGGCAATATTTTTTATTTTTATTGCTGGCCAGTCAGCTGGTGATCATAGGACTTTTGCCAATCTTTTTTAATTCCACCATTGGTTTGCATAACAGTTTCATATAAATTAGCATAACAGTTTCTTCACAAGTTACAGAACCAACCTACATTAAAAGTTGAGCCAAGAAAACTGACACAGGCAGATTCGACAGATCCAGCAGGTCTTTGATTAAGAATTTAAACCTTCTTTTCTATTTTTCCTTTCGTGGCTTTCGCTCTTCTTTCTTTTTCTTCTGTGTCCCTGAAAGAGGGATTCAGAAAGAGGGATTTTTTCTGTCAAAACGTGACTCTGCTTGGTGGAATAATGGAGAGGGAGATCATCGGTTGGGTGGAAGAGCTACAGTGTGAGAATCCTAACGTTGAAGCCATGAAAATTTTCTTCCTTCCTTAACAACTTCAGTGCCACGCTGTTTTTAGAGAACTTCACCAAAGTGCCATGAGTACCTCTTTGGGATTTCAACTCAGCATGACAACACAATTAATGATACCCCATTTGGAATCTCAAATAATGTTTGAATTTAAAGAAATTTTGTTCCAGGAGGCCATGAGTACACATTTGGGACCTCATACAATTCAGGCCTCAAATTTATTTTACAATTGTTTTAAACCTCTAGAATTGCTGTCTTCGAGTTACAGCCAGATCAGATGGGAAAAAGTATCATGGGTTGTTGAGAAATGTCATCCATATATTGGCTTGACACTGGTGAAGTTCTGTGAGGCCCAAAATGGAGACTCATGGCACTGAAGTTGTTAAATTTCGAAACTGCCTTGCTGAAATTCACCAAATTGGGGTCTCGAATCACCGAAGTCCTGTTTACGAGTTCGGTGGAGCTACTGGGGCTGGTAAATGATGATAGGTTGATACCAATAGTAGACCATGCGATAAGGAGAAAAGGGGCAAAGGTATTAGCGGACTTTATACGGCCTGCATACTCGCCTTATCTGTTACACAGCAAAACAAACATTGCCAGAGTGAAGTACACGATTCTACACCACTCTCCACTAAAGCTGAGAACGATATTTTTCTTTGCTAAACGCCTCTCTCTCTCTTTTTTAAAAGTTGAGTGTTCCACAGCCTTTTTTATTTTGTAGAAATGAAACAGGAGCTACTGTAGACGCTTGTGGTCTGTGTTGTAGACTGCCCTTCCCGTAGTATGCCTCCCCTCTGATGGGCGAGAAGTGACACACTACTTTAAAATAGGTTGTTGTTGTAGTAGCGACCTGAGCTGCTCAGTTGTTCTGATGGAGTCCAACCTAGTCAGTAAATACTAGTTTCACTACTTTATGTCTCTTTACGAAAGCTGAAGGGATTATTTTTTTGGCACAACGTCTTAACTTTGCAGACTGTTCGTTCAACTGCTGTGATCTTATTTAGAAAAAAATTGTATGTATGATTTATTTGTGGTGTAGCACAAGGCCTCCTCACAATTTTTGTGGGTAACGCACCATTACTAAAAGCCTCCTTCAATTTTCGAATTATATTACAGTAATTTCTTTTTACTGTGGTAATGCCGCCAGTCGTCTTTACTCATACAAGTAACCACTCATTTTTACTTATTTGTTCTCACGAGGTATAAGTGGACCCATTTTAAAAACTGCTGTATTCAACCAGCCACTGACCCTGACTATAAATAATACACAACTTTATACCGAGTATATTCTACTATACACTAACTCACAAAAGGAAAATCAACTCACTCACTGATTAAGTGACTGATCTAGCGTCGTTACTCATACAAGTAACTACTCATTTTTCCTCACGAGGTATGAGTGGACCCATTTTAAAAACTGCTGTATTTAACCAGCCACTGACCCTGACTATAAATAATACACAACTTTATACCGAGTATACTACTATACAGTGGCGTATCTAGGGTTTTTTTTTTTGGGACAACCCCCCCCCCCCCGGAATTTCCAAGAAACCCCAGCACAAATGGAATATACGTTAGGCGAGATTTTTGAACCCCCCTCAAAACTCCCCCCCCCCCCCGAAATGAAGGTCTAGCTACGACACTGCTACTATACACTAACTCACAAAAGAAAAATCAACTCATTCACTGATTAAGTGACTGATCAGTGATCACAGTATCTATTTAACAGCAATAAGTGTAGAAAGGTCATGTAATTTTGTACCGATGAGTTAACAGCACAGTCTGTACTCATTAAGGTGTGTCTTATTCAGAGTCCTGATTAGAGCACTCACTGATAACAACTGATAAGAGAGAGCAGGAAAATCCCTCTGAACATCAGGGACCGATCTTACACCTGATCTTCCAAGAATTCCTGCTGGACATTTTCCTTTGAGTAAAATTTAAAGTATTAATTTTTTGTCGTATAACATTGGCGCAAGGCCTCTTCCCAATTTTTTTTTTTTTTTTTTTTTTTTTAATAGTCGTCTACACCTCATCACGGATAACAGAAACCTTAGGTTTCTGTGTGTCGTGTGAGGCAATAACTGACGCGTTACATTCTGTATTTATATTATAAAATAATAATATGTGGTCTGACATTGTCATTGGTGTTGTTATATACATCAAGCGCTTGTATTATTGGGGACTTAAAAGTATAGTTGTCTTTACGGGGTATTTGAAATGGCTGTGCCCTGTTATTAGTCATTCTTAGTCGGGGGTCATTTGTTTTTCGGCACTGGAGTATTATCTGGTATATGTAAGGGCTGCAGAGTTTTCCGGTACTTACGTTTTGAATGAGTTTGATCTGGTCATTTCGTCTCCTCCCCTCAAGTGATTGCATGGGGAGATTTTCAGTGAGCAGATCATACTCGATGTAGTTGGGGTATAATGGGTAGAACCCATTTAGTTTTTTAAATAAGTACCGGATGAATCGAGCTTGCACTCTTTCTAGCTCTTTAGAGTCAACTTTAGTGGTAGGGTTCCATACAACAGAACCATACTCCAGTACTGAGCGAATGTATGATTGGTAAAGGAGTATTATTGCGTCAGGATCCTGGATATATTTGGAGTATCTTATTACCATTCCTAATTGTCTGTATGCTTTATTTTTGATCTCATAAATATGTGATTTGAAATTTAGGTTGGGTTCGAATTTTATGCCTAGGTCTTTGTATTGGTCAGTATATAGTATGGGGGTGTTGTTTATGTAGTAGGTGGGTTTATGTGAGTGTCTTTTGTTTGTAAAGTTGATGGCAAAGCATTTATTGGGGTGGAAGTTTAAACCAATTTCTGTAAGCCATCCTGACACGGAATTTATATCTTCCTGTAAGAGATCACAATCTCTTGTGTCATGGATGGCTTTATATATTTTGAGATCATCAGCATACAGAAGGACCCGGGAGTGATTTACTTTATTTATTATGTCATTGTATGTTAGGATAAAGAGCAGGCTACTAAGCCTGCTACCTTGAACAACACCTGAGCGGGGTGTAATAGGTGGTGATGTAAAACCATGGTATCTGACGTACATTTTTCTATTTTGCAGATAACTAGAAAACATTTTGACGAGAGACGAGATACCATTTTTTGCCAGAGCATTTAAAATGGCATCATGATGTATCCTATCAAAACATTTTTCTATATCTGTGTATAGGCAATGCACGTCAGCCTGCTCGGAGATGGATCGCGCAACATAGTCGGAAAATTCTACTAGGTTTCCCACAGTAGATTTTCCAACTACGAAGCCATGTTGGCAGGGGGAAATTTTACCACCTATATAGGGTTCTATTTTGGTGTAGATGAAGCTTTCAAATATTTTAGCTATGACATTTAGGTTGGATATGGGGCGATGGTTTTCGATGTCTTGGTCACTACCTTTTTTGGGAACGGGTGTAATATTTGATTCTTTGAATTTTGCAGGGATTTCATTCGCTGTCAGACATTTGTTAAATAATATTGTAAGGGGTATTTTCAGATATTCCACACATTCTTTAAAAATTTGGGGAGGTATGCCATCAGGTCCAGGTGGTTTATTTGTCCGAAGAGATAAAATCTCCTGTTCAATGTCCGACATTGTCACCTCTTCAATGTGAAAGCCATCTGATTGTGTATTATTTGTATCTTGTGTGGTTGTGTTCGAGTATGTTGAAGATTGGGGGTTGTATGCTTCATGAAAGTGTTGGGCAAAGTAGTTTGTAATTGTTTGGGGGTCAGAGACGGATATGTTTTTGAATTTTAGCGTTTTATGTGTGTTGTTCAGTTTATTGTTTTTAGTGTAATTCCAAAATGGTTTGCTATTTCCTTTTTTTTTATGTCTTCTGTAATCTTATTTATGTATGTTTGAAAGTCTGCACGTATATTTTTTTTAGATTGCTTTCTGAGTTGATGGTATTCTTGTGTCTGTTTGTTTGTTTTAGATTTGGTTTTTCTTAGTCTTTCCTTTCGTCTAAATGATTTTATTGTGTTTTTGGACCACCAATTTGGAAATTTGGGTGTTTTAAAGTGCTTCTTTTTAGGAACACACTTCTCAAAAACTTCATTCAGTATTTGATAGAATAGTTCTGCTTGTGCATCAGCGTTGTGTTTTTCGTTAAGTATATTCCAGTTGGTGTTTTTTAGTTCATCTAGGAGTTTTTTTATTTGTGGGTAGCGCAGCATTACTAAGATTCTCTTTTAGTTTTCCAAATTATTTTACAATATTCTTTACAATAATAATAATAATTACACTCTTTAGTGGAAGGTAACCACATATCGAAATAAACCTCACCTAGTTTGGGTTGGGCCTTTATACTCAGGTAATCCTGCCAAGGGCGTTACTCTTACAAGTAACAACTACTCATTTTTCCTCACGAGGTATGGTGTCCAAGTGCAGAGCAGAAAATGTTTCTATTATTCATATAAAAAAACCAAATTATATTGTATAGACACAATTGAGAGATCTGGCAAATTGCTCTAACCATATCGGTTCACCTAACTATGATAAACACAATGTCCTAAAACTAATTCACGTGATAGTGTTTTAAAAAAAATTGAATCATGTGATTGTGAGTTGACCGATTCCAAATATGAGAGAATCAATGATGGTTCCAAATATCGGCGGATATGATTCACAAAGTAAGATAATAGACTAGAATTGGCCGGTTCCGGTAAATTAGACCAAATGACAACAAAATACCTACATTACCTACACATATATAATATTATGACTTATAATGGTGTTCTTTTAAGAGGACCTCCTGGTAAGTGCTTTGTGGTTCCTATAAGAGTATAAGCCAACTGGATGGACAAAGAGAGGAAACCAAATGGGACAGTTATGGAGAAAAGGAAATTGACTTGACTGTTACTATCGATGCAATTTGTGTGAATAAACCAAATAAAACAAGTATGTATATGGGAAAAGAAAATTGACAAAGGAGTTTCTATCGATGCAATTTGAGTGAAAAATAAATAAATAGAAGAAACAAAAATATTCGGAAAAATGAAAAAGACTAAATTATCTTTCAAGTTTGTGTTTAGAATTCAAATACAGAACATAAATTTAATACATAGGTAGTATAGGTAGGTACTCTGTACTAGGCAAAATGAAATCGACAATAGTGTTGATGCAATTTAAATGTCATTCCTCCAAAATAGGTACAAAGTATAAAATGAAAAACTCCCAAACTACCGCCTACGACATATTACCCAACTCCCGAGGCCGCATATTGCAACAATAGCTGCCTCGAAACAAGGAAGGGTCTGAATCCACTATTATACAGGGTGTCCATAAAGTCCCACCCCAACCCCCCGTATCTCAAGAACGGCTGAAAATAAAGAAAAACGCAAAACCCGTATTCCTTCATTTTTTGGAAGATGAAGTTTCAAAAAAAAAAAAAAAAAAATGCCCACATTGACCCAGTCAGGCTTTAAAATATTAAATGAAATGGTACATATGTCTTGTAGCATTGTGTTTTAAAGGCCTCATTGAGAGAAGTTCATTTCAACAAATTTCAGTGAACTACGACATACCGTTCTCGAGATACAGGGTCGGCCATCCTGGCTAGTATCCCTATATTCTGACCTATAACTCGTTAACCGTATAAGTTTCAGAATAATGTTGCATTAGCTGCAACATTATTGCACTTTGTTCTAAGAAACTTTTTAAACTATTTTTTTCTTTTCGTCCAGGAAGTGTTTTAACGAATTATCCTGCCGTTAGAGCCATAAAAAAACTAGATAAAGCTTGGGACACCCTGGTTTCGTATTTTACGTAGCAGCAAAATCTGAGCGATGAGAATGGTTGATAAGTGAATAATTTGACGAGAGCACAAACCTCTCCGGTATCCCGTTTCCATACAAATAAAATACACAGTCTTGTAGGTGCACAGATTTCAGAGCATTAACATAAACATTCATTATTTGCCATGGACTGACCGAAGTAGCCAGGTAGGTAAAATAGATATGGAAAATGACACTATTATTATGCATTATTTCTTTCTAAACGTGTCGCACTCATAAAAAAAAAAACACAGTACCTGTAGTAAATAATGAGGCGCAACCGGACAGATAAATAAATAGAAAATGCAAACAAAGATAAAATGGAGCTTACTGCTAAATTACTTGTTACAGTCAAAGACTAGGGACTCGCATTATTGCTCAATACACGAATGGTTGTGGGACGTTAAACAGATACAGGCTTTCTCAGGCCAGAAGACAATAATTTCAATGCAAAATTATAGGTATTACATCGCCATGGATTAGGGTCCTAGGAACTACCCAGATTGTTAAGTCCATTATAACAACGGTTATCACCGATCAAGCACATCATCGAAACGTTATTCATTCACAACATCACATTCTATACATACACCAGATTACACTAGGCTAGCTTGCAGTTTCCTAAGGGTTTAATGGCTTGTACAGAAAAGTCCAAGTCCTCATGATGGTTGATCGCACATAGAAATATGTGGTTCAGGACGAACCAACTTTGAAATAAAGTTGGCTGGAGACCATCACTCACCCCTCCAGCTGTAGCCAAGCTGGCTACAACAACAACAACAACATACATACACCAGTCACTGGACACGGAGGGGGCCTAGAACACTGGTTCTGGTCGTCCAAAGGGTTCACCCATATCAATTCTTCCACCACGATGACATCACACATGGACACGTAAAGTAAAGTAAGTAACATCCCATTCTGAATTAAGATGGGACTGACACTTGAAACTTCGAGACCCAAATCAATCCTTCCACCACCATGACATCACTCATGGACACGTAAAGTAAAGTAAGTAACATCCCATTTTGAATTAAGATAGGACTGACACTTGAAACTTCAAGATAGTCCACGCACGATGTTCTGTTAGTCATGTGTTACTCGTGTTTGTCAAATAAGATCTTAGAGTAAACAACAGTTAATGACGATGTCACCAGGCGCGGACGATGGGAAAATGTTCTGGATGTGCTGCCACAAATGGGATTAATAGTCGCTTTTTCAGTATCCAAAGAAATTGAGTTTGTTCACCATACCAATCATTATAAAAATATATATTAAGCTTTCTTTTGGGTACTATATTTTTACATTTTTTATCATTAATAATAATAACACATTTCATAGAAGGTAACCACCAGGCGAGGTAAATGCTCAAAACATTTTCTACCACCTAACCTTCAGAGTCTTATTATTGTGTGGTCACAAACTCAAATTACTGAGCTAAAATCATTGCACTGGGTGAGATTCGAACCCACGAATCGAACTGGACTAGGGCGTTAACATCATTATAATTATGCATCATGTCCGCAACCGGGGTGGCGTGAGTCACCTTCAGGGGTGCCGCGAGAACTAAATTGGCCTACTTAGCTGACGTTTTTCATCATCTGAATGCTCTGAATACAGCGCCTGCAAGGTCCCTCTGACTTTTTTTCTCTCCTGATGGGTTGCCGCTGTGCTAAGAAGTCAAAAAAAGGATGGAGAAAAGGTTGCGGACCACTGCATTAATTATTCTAGAAATGTGTGATGACTTTCACTGTGTACGAGCTAGGACTTCAGAAAATCCTCTTTTTAGTCTGGGGGTGCTGTAGTTCCACAGCTCCTCAGCATCAGCCGACCCTGGTCGTCACATAGCAATTGCACCAGGCAACAACAAAAACAATCATACTGAATTAACGTCATAGTCGTCATACATTAACCCACTATCTCTATTATTAACAATGGTAAACAATTTGGCGTATCTCATAGCGCCACAACATCAACAACGGAAAATTCTCATATGAAATTGGCTATTGAGATTGTTTTATTTTTTATATCTCATTCTAAGTGTTTTATTGTAAAAATGGAGTCTGGTAATCCAGGTAGTGTATGAAATTTTTCCTCATTAATTTGAGTTTGTGACCACATAATAATAAGACTCTGAGAGTTAGGCGGTAGAAAATGCTTTGAGCATTAACCTCGCCTGATGGTTACCTTCCACTGAAGAGTGTTATTATTAACTTCTTAGAAGCTTTAGCTTAGGAAAAATACCTTTGAATATGTTATCTTGTTATTTAAAAAAAAAGCTCTGCCGCGCTGTCTCTTTCTTTGTATAGGGGTTCTTTACACCTCGGCCGAGGTGTTTGATTATTATTAACCCTAGAATTTGTTAAAAAATATAAACCACTCACCATCTCGTACTCCTCCGGGTCGGCGACCATGCCTTTCATCTTGTACCGGATGCCCTCCTTGGCCAGACGGCCGGCGAACTCCTCGCCCGTGCCCGTCTGACTGCCGTAGAAAGCCACCAGCTTACGGTCCGAGGCCTTCAGCTTCTTGATGAACGAGGTGTCCGTGCTTTGGGCGCTGCTACCCATGGGCGTCACCCTGCAATAGCGACCGTGAGAAATAAGTTAATATAATAATAAAGAGTCTGGCTGGGGGACTATAAACAGGGAGTAGACCAGCAGTCTGGCTGGGGGACTATAAACAGGGAGTAGACCATCAGTCTGGCTGGGGGACTATAAACAGGGAGTAGACCAGCATTGGCTTGGTTCTGGGGGCCCTTGTCAATTATTAGCCTCCTTGTATAGATAGTGGTAGAAGTGCTGAGTTATTTCTCCACTGTCTGGCTACCATCGTTCACGATGACGCCACCCTATGATGATTGGTTATTTTCCTTATCATGGGAATTTGCCATACAGCCAGTGTGGTCGTGTTTATATAGATTGATATTGTATTAAAAAAAAAATCTAGGAAGACATGACATCCAAAGAAGGCGTTTCAAGGACAAGCTCAATAAGGAGATGAGTGGAGAAAAACTGATTTTTTTTTATGAAATAAAAGGCAAAAATGTTTGCGAAATATAATAATAATAAGATTGTTTTAAAGACAGTTCGTTACTTTGTGTTATTATATCACAATTTTATAGTAGAAACCTTCCGAGTCAATTCCATAAATACGCGCTCTCACCTTACATTTAAACTCAAGTGAAGCCATTCTCTAACGTAGGCGAATTCTCCCCAATGCAAAGGATTCAATCTAAGAGCTAAGAGGAACAGAGCCGGTGATGATGGGCTGGATTTGTTCCATATTTCTATAATTAATTTCCTAAATTCTAGATAGGTTCTGATTAGCTAAAATTTAGATTTTAAGGTAAATTTTAAGTTATTCATAACTTTTTTTTTGTTCTTAGGAAAACGTCCTAATCATTCACCCCTGAAATACACATGTACCTAAGATTTGTTGGTCTGCTGGAGTAAAATTACTTTTTAGTCTTACCTGGTATATTCAAAGTATATTCCATTTTTTTTTTTTTTTTTTTTTTTTTTTACCGATTCGTGTCCATTTCTACAAAACGCGACTTTGAGTGTATATTAAAAGTATGTACCAAGTTTTCTTTTTATAATTTTAGAAATTTTCTACACAGATGGGATAAGAACTCATGTCCTTGTGCGTGCAATCCTTGTGTGCTACCGGGTACACCACTTGGCTACGGTGACTACTCAGTAAACATAACAAAATAATTCAAACAATAGTAACTTCTCAGAAGCCCATGTTTTAAAAATACAATTGTATTATTAAAATAAATACATAATTGGAAGGAATTATTGAAAATACATGGTTCAGAAATGACGCGGGAAACCGTCAAGATCATTACAATGTAGCTCAATAGGAAACCTTGAGGAAAATTCCTAGATCCCCCTTACC
This sequence comes from Bactericera cockerelli, assembly GCA_024516035.1. Taxonomy (NCBI): domain Eukaryota; kingdom Metazoa; phylum Arthropoda; class Insecta; order Hemiptera; family Triozidae; genus Bactericera; species Bactericera cockerelli. The sequence goes on from CM044965.1 coordinate 15,873,719, forward strand.
AGTTAGGAAATAACAGAGGAAAATTCCTGAATTATTATCAATTCCAGACATTTTTTCTTACAACCATGCCTTCTACACCAGAATGTTATTTGTTGCATTTATATGATTAGTAATATCTATAGAAATCAAAGAGAAACAAAAAAGAAAATAACAAAAATATGAATTTTTAAAAGTGAAGCTAGTGATGTCTTCGAACTCGTGACCTGAAAGTTGTTGGTTCGAGTTCCAAGGATACCAAAATTTATTATTAAGTTATTTTCAAATCATGATTGTGAAAAAACTTTATACAAATACAACTTTAAAGATAAAATTTCTATCTAGCCAGGATTCGAACCCGGACCTCATGATGAAAGCTGACCACCCATTGGGATAACCTCTGAGTTCCGAAGGCTATTCATCTAATCAAAGAAAAGAAAGCATACTCACGGGGTTACAGAAAGCATGGGGTTCGGTGGAAGACGGCTTTAACGTCGCCCCTTGGTTCACTACAACACATATTCTATTTTTTTTTTAAGGTCCTATTTTGTTGAATGTATCATGTAGTTGATCAATATAGTGTTAAATAATAATAATAATACTCACGCAATATTGTAGTCTCGTTTGGGCACATCATCTTCTTTCTTCTTGAGGTAGTACCAGGCGCTGATGGCAAGGATGGTCGCTATCAGGATGAGATCTAGCGTCCCAAGTAGCGGCTCTTCTGGCAGAGCGGCCGAACTGAGAGTGTCCTCGATGATTTCAGCGGCTGAGGCGAACATTGTCTGAAACAGGCGAGCAAGATCATTGACTTAGAATTATTGATTAGGTCAATATTTGACATCGGAGTCTCATAAAAAAAAGAAGAAGTTCAATCTTCCTGTATTATTAAAATAAAATAATTGGATTCATATTCGGGTCCACTTTCGACCTAATGAAATCGATTAGCTGAAATATTGAAGAAACTAATCAAGGAATAGTCAGTAAGTCAGTCAGTAATTTTGCGGGATCAGCGGTCATCATATTTTTTTTTTTTAATAATCGAATCACCCGGTATGAAGTATGTAAACAAGTATGTTTCATATTTAGTTAATCATAAGAGTGATCCCTCAGCTACTTACACCCGGATTAGATTACAAGAGCCTAGGACTCGAACCACCGACCTCCAGATTACGAGCCTGTCGTCTTCTCGACTGAGCTACTGAGGTCGGATAGGTTTTTATTATTTAAAAAAAAAATCGGATAGTATCAAGTATTGACGATTTCTAGCCTTATAGTACAAGATACAAAAAAATATGACATAGTGAAATGTGTATTATTGTAATCATCATCATCATAGGGTGGCGTCATCGTGAACGATGGTAGCCAGACAGTGGAGGAATGACTCAGCACTTCTATCACTGTCTTTACAAGGAGGCTAATAATTGACATGGGCCCCCAGAACCAAGCCAATGCTGGTCTACTCTCTGTTTATAGTCCCCCAGTCAGACTGCTGGTCTACTCCCTGTTTATAGTCCCCCAGCCAGACTGCTGGTCTACTCCATGTTTATAGTCCCTCAGCTATTATTGTAAAACAAACAAAAAATAATCTTGAACATTTTCTATTAAAACCTACCGTTAACGAGATTTGAGCTATAAAATGGTCAAATCTACATATTGCCCCTTCAAGTTTGACTAGGTATTAAGGGAGCTAATAGTATCAAGTATTGGCGATTTCTAGTCTGATGGTGCAAGATACAAAAAATATGAGATAATGAAATGTGTATTATTGTCATACAAACAAAAAATATTCTTGAACATTTTCTATTAAAACCTACCGTTAACGAGATTTAACTAATAAAATTACATATTGCCCCTTCAAGTACTACTAGTTCTGAAGGGAGTCTCATGACTCATGAGTTTGATACGAGGGTGTGTCATGTCTTGTGATGAGAGGTCATGTCGATTAGAGTTTATGAGAGCAGGTTATTTGATGAGAGTCACTATCGCTAATTAATTAAGTGCTAAGTGCATGTCACCACGAATGTTCATAGATCTTTTTACACAAAATTATTGCCAAGCTTTTTTCGAGAAAAAAAAAAAAACACTACATTGGAATATTGATCAATTTTTTTTAAAATTAAAGTTTAAGTATGATTTCTTTGTGATGGAGCACAAGCCCTCTTCACATTTTCTGTGGGTAGCGCAGCATTACTGAGAGCCTTCTTTTTTTTTTTAAGTGGGGTTTAACGTCGCTTTCAACTGCCATGGTCATATCACGACGGGGGTTTTACCCTCCATTCGCAGGAAACTCACAAACCTGCTACTCACATTGACCTCACCCAGCCTGAGTGGGGCCGGGAAAAGCCAGCGTCACGAGAATTAGAATTTGAATGGTCACGAGAGCCTTCTTTACTTTTCAAAATTATTTTACATTATTCTCTTTACTCTAGTAATGCCGCCAATGGGCGTTACTCATACAAGTAACCACTCATTTTTCCTCACGAAGTATGAGTGGACCCCCGAACATCCAAGTACAGAACAGAACAGTGAATGAGTTAATTTGGCTTTTATTTTGTATATTTTATTTGTATGAGTTCTATATTTTATTTTATAAAATATTGTTCATTTTTTTATCTCTGTTAATAATTTACTAATTGTTTTGTATAAAAAAATTAAGTTTAAATAAATAAATAAATTGGCGCTTACATGTATTGTATACAATATCCTACTTAGATGAACTCAGATTTTCCACAGTGTGGTAGTTACTCGCATATCCTTGGACTGATTTTTAAGTAGCTATCCATTCATAAAACTTGTATCATGTAAGTTTTATTTCTAACATATTTTCCTTGTTGATTGTAGTAACCATATAATTATTCTCTAATTTTCCGAACATTGCGCCATCAGTTAGTCTGTTAGTGCGACGTTAAATTGCTTTGATATGTAGCTATACAGGGTGTACATATTTTTGTAGAACATTTCAGAATCAATTCCTGGGGACATTCTAAGATTAAAAAAATCTCTGGTCGTTTTCTAAAACTGAAAAAAAAAAACTTAGAAAAAATCTCGAAATTCTTAATATTCAGTGAGAATGGTCCTCATGTCTTTGTGTATTATGATAAATAAAAAATTATATAGGTATATATAATTATGTTGATCATATTTTATTTAAAATGTACAGATGAAATTTTTTTAAAAAGTATAAATAGGTAATAAAGCAATGACCAGGTCTAGATTCTCATGCTAGGTCTAAGCTCATGTAGATGTAAGGTCACGTGATCAATTTCCACCAATCACAGAGCTCCATAATGATCACGTGACCTCTCATCTACATGAGCTTGGACCTGGCAGGGGCATCTCGAAGCGGCCTTAAGTATTTTAAGTAGGAATACCCAACATTTTATACCTATTTGCATTCAAATTCGAAGCTGAGTTATCATATTGTTTGTACGAGTATCTCTGTTCGACGACATTTTTCGAAGATAAAAAATGATATTTTTACAAAATAATAATAACTATACAATACATATCATTTCACAGCAGTATAAATATATAATTATTGTATCACCTTGTATATAAAATAATTATACATTTATACTGCTGCCTGACTTATGAATAACATTATGATGGGTATTTATGTAAATAGAATATTAAACATGAGCACTTGGAAAAATTACTATGAGAGTTTCACCCGACTTAACAAGAGTGAAAATTTTAGATATCTCGTTTAGCCTCAATACACGGCGTTGCTCGGTCGGAGTAACAGATTTCATAATTTTGAGGCATGGCCGTAAAGAGGTTTCATATGGCGGTCGCTCAAAGTTTACGAATTTTTTGGTACCGCATAGAATCATTAATCGAAGAGAAATAAAAAACAAAGATATAAAAATAATATTCAGTGAGAATTGATACCTATACAAGTATACATACATAAAAGCCAATGCGGTTAGGTGGGAGAGAAAGCCACAGTCTTTAACCTCACCCCTTGGTTCACTACATATTCTATTGTGTTCTTTTCATTCCATGTCCTGTGTTACAGTATGTATTATGTAGTTTTCCAATAAAGTATTAAATAATAATAATAAAAGTGTATCTTCAAGGCACGAATTTTAATATAGCTATAATTTGGTATACTTACCAGACTTACCTATTTTACACTAATAATATGAATATGAGTATGTTATCTACAATAATTAAGTAAGTGTATACTTAAAATATGAAAACAAGAGAACAACCTTGATTTCGGTATTCATAAACTTGACCCTTCTATTGGCCTTTATCTACAGGGTGGTCCAGAAAAACGTTGACACACGGTATTAGGTAGATATACCTACGGTCATTTTCAATGCTCTCCGTTTTCGTGGTAAATGAGAAAAGCCCCCCCAACTTTGCCAAGGTTTTCAGTCCACAACATTTTTTTTGTGACTGACAGATTATTTCTATAAATTTCAGAAGACAAAGGACAAAATTTCGGTCCATTTCGATGAATCACATATATTATTTTCAAGGTGCTTATTTTTTTGACAAATGGTCTTGACTTATAATTATGAATGGCCCGTCATAAAAAAATAATTAAAGAAACAATTAGAAATTTAATATAAAGGGGGAAAAAATTAGTTTTTGGTTTAGGTATCAGTTTTTGGGGCTGACGTTGAGGTGCCCTAAAAAAACTTTTCATGAACCAAGGACTTCTGGTTGTCAGACGGAACCACACACAACTCAACCAGCCGTGAGGTAAGCTAGCATGGTGGAAAATTGACTACACCTCACGTACCATTCAGCGGGGTCATAAGCGATCAATAAATTGGACCTTGGTTCATCTAGCATCACGTACTAGGTACACTGCCATTCAACATGTATTGTTAATATTGTTATGTATTGTATAAGAGCCGTATTACAAAATAGGATTATGTACAACAAATATTAGCTAGATCGTCCCTAAAATCGGAATCTAGTGCACTGTGATAGGTTTAAACTTTGATTTGAGAGCAAGTCTGGATAACCGACCTCAGTAGCTTGATCGATAAGGCGGCGGACTTGCAATCTGGAGGTCGGTGGTTCAAGTCCCAGTTTCAGCGTAGATTTCGGGCGCCATTAATAGACGTTTTTGTAATACCTCTGTGGCGCTAAGTTACGGATTGCGTACTGATGTGTAAGATAGGGAAAACCGACGCTTAGCAAGAACTTGTGATATAGAATTTGAATTAATTACGCCCTTAGTAAAGCGAGTTTGAGTAGTTGTGATATCACGAAAGTGATGAACACAAATATGATAACTTAAGTCTGAATTATCTTTGTTGTATTTTAGAATTCGACCCTTCGTCGCCATGGGTTTTGGTCTGAGCAAGGATCCTTTTCTAAAAAATTGTACATGACAGTAAAATAAAAATCGTTGTCGATTTTTTTCTTTAAATTGCCAGAAATTGGCTTTCAAATGTCCCAGTCATTTTTGATCTTCGTCCATTTTCTTATTTATATTTTAGCATTTAATATACATTTTTGTATGTGTGCTAGGTACAAGGTACATGATATATGAAGAAAAAGTTAAAATATATAAAAATTACATTGATAAAATCAGGTGGTAGATAAAGGTAAAGGTAACTGATACATTTTCAGGACTAGTAGATAAAAAAAAAAACATTTTCAGTGAGTCAGTTCTGTCAGTGAGAATGGGTCACGGGCTTACGTAAGGATTTGACCTGAAGCATCTAATCAGTCCTACTCGGGCAGTGTTATAAGGTCATGTGGTATTTTTTGCAGTCCTGTAATGAGGGACACTATATTCAGATTTTACACCCAACAGCGGAGTTATGCAAATTGCTATGCGAATACACGTTTCAAACCTAATGCCGATTTAACATAACATTTAAATTTAACAAATTATGGTGAGTTCATCAACTACATTAAACAGGATGATAAACCACTAATCAGCAAAGTAGTGCTGTTGGTGTGTGTTATCAATCACATGATTGATGGCAATAGTATAGTATAGTATAGTAGTGCTTTATTTAGACTGTCAGCTCGAGACAGGGAGTCCCATTATGCTAACAGTAAGTTGGTAGTTAATAGTAATACAAATACTGTTGGTAGTTGACCATTTACTAAAATTAAGCGTTGATTAAATAAAATCAATTGATGAGTGTGACAATTCATAATGTCCTGGTAGTCAAATGGTTAAGGCGCTAGTCTGGTAATGCAGGGTAGCGTAGGGATTCGTTCTGACCGCCCGGGCCACTAACTTCTGATGAGAACCACTGTAGAACCACCGAGTAGGTATGGCTACTTTTTTCAAGGGCCTTCATTGATCCAAGCGAGGTTGATTTATCCTTCCTTCCTGCTTCTAAGTAATACATAATATCAAGTCTCATTAGCCAAGTCTAGAATACATAACCATACCTGTACGGGGTACATGCGGTAGTCTTGAAAATCAAGAAAAAAATACGAAAAAAAAAAACTAGTTTACAAGAGTAGAACCGATTTTCCCGTAGCATGCATAATGCATAATTTACGTAACATGAAAATGACATCTGCTGAAGAGTCAAGCACGTAGGTCCTTTAATATAATTTGTTAGAGGGATAACCTACAGTTAAAAATATGATTGTAGCTATTTTTTTTTATTTAAATAATTGTATTTATTTTTAAATAAAAATATTACAATGGTTGGCACAAAATATACAGTGAATATACTTACGTGATAAATAGTAAAAAAAAAACAAAAAGTTGTTAAAGAAACAACTACTTTAGGTATACATATTATATTATACACTCATGTTCTGTGTTGTAGATTATATGAGAAGAGACAATGTGGTACTTTCATGTTGGGTTAAAAGAGTGCAACGAAAAATATAATAATGTAAACTACATTTTGTAAATACAAAAAATAGTGTACATTAGATTTTTTGTAACCACATTTGGAACACAATTAAGGACCTCCTGCATGGCAAGCAAGAGACAAGTGCTGTACCACTGAAGTTCATTGGACAATCCATGCTCAATATTGCACATAAAATAAATTTACTCAAGTGGGGTCCCCAGCTGACTGGTGAAGCGCATGGTGACCTGACTTTAGATCCCATCTGAGTAGATTTGTTTTAATCTGTTCTTTGGATGTCCGCGGTTTACAAATACCTCGTGAGGACAAACGAGTACAGTCAAACCTGGATATAATAGAACTCAATGGACAGAGCAAAAATTCTGGTATGATCAATTACCACAGGTGGCATTACCAAAGTAAAAAGAAAGTAAATTATTTGTAAAAATGATGGAGGTTCTACATAATGCTACCCACAAAGATTGTGAAGAGGTTCTAGCTCCATAATAGAGAAATTTCGGTTTAACTTTAATAAACTCACTCATTTTCCTCTTGTGTTCTACAGTATGTTGAGTTGCAATAATGAAAAAAACCCAATAAAATTGCATGTCTGGAGGTCATGGCTGCAGAGGAATTTTTTTTTATATAATAATTAGAATTACACTCTTAGCAAAATAGACAGTTGTGAATTTAATTTCCTGAAATAGTAATCTAATTAAGATATTTTTTATTATTATTATTTTTTTTTTTTCATCATGACACCTTATAACCATTGAAGTATTGAGATTTTTTTCAAGATATTGTCAAAACTTTAGCCACTTCTATCTTTTCCAATAATTATGACACTCTCTCTTTTAATACCTACAGATATCCTTAATGTACAAACCTCTTTGTATGTGGAATCATCATTTTAAGGTAAAATCATTTTTATGTTGTTTTTTTTACTTCCAATGTATTTCTAATATTCAAAATTGGAAGTGTTGTGTTTGTTTTTCTAAAATTAATAATATATTTTTTGCTTTGATTTCAATTTTTTAACCACCTGTTAGAAGTTGTAGGTGTCAACTTATGTATAGACATGGGATACTCTGTTGTGCGAATTCTAAATAAGGTACATACATAACATAGATAAAATAATTATGTTTGTAATAAGGCATTAACATTCTGAACACAAATTATGTTCTCTTTAGCTAAAAACTTTAGCTTTTCTCTTTAGTGATTTTTCATAGTTAATTATACTTATCTATTCATCTAGGTAGATAGATATATGAACAACAAATTGTAATCTAATGTACGGCCAAGTTCAAGGAATCATTTTTTATTGTAATATGGATAGGAAGTGGATTTTTTTTCCAATATGTAGTGGGTTTAACAGTTGTAGTAAAAATCAAATTTGTTATGTCCATTCTCAACCATTTGGAAGGTATGTTGTCCAATTATACTATGTTTAAGTAAAACTCTCTTCAGCATGTAGGTACTCTCATTTTGAGGAAAATTAGATTGGGTAGTAATAAAGTAATTAATGGTATGAATTTTCCATATTCTTTGGGACAAGTTTTTTTTTTTATTATTAGCAAACACACATTTCATGTTGTAGGTAGGTATTTAAGATTTTATTTCTTACTTTTAGCAGTCACCATGGCAAGTGGAATTGTCCACTGGCTTACATGCATGGTCTGAGTTCAATCCCCAGCAGTACATAATTTTTTTTTTTATGAAAACCAGGTGACCATTGAGACTGCTGAAATAAAAGGACTTTTTATTCTTACCAGGGCAGTATAAACATGGTAATTTCTATTATATTCTACTGGAAGGCTGAAGCCGTAGGTTCCTGATTCTGTGGCAATTTTTTAGCTCAGTACTTGGATGTTCAAGGTTCACTCATACCTTGTGAAAAATAAATGAGCAGCTAGGTATTTTTAAGGATAGCTATCAGTTGCAGAATTACAAGGAGAACTAATGAATACTGGAAAATGATGAAATAATGCTGAGCTATGGACTATGGTCGTGACATAATTACACAAACAAAATCACATATCACTTATGTACAATAGTACAAACAGACATACTTCTTACTTTTTATTTTTTGCTTTTGTCATAGATCTTCCAGGAAATAAATGCTTTTGTATGAACAAAATAGCTGTCCTGAGATGAGTCAGAATTAAGTAAGGACCTATACCAGTGAGCCTCAAGCATCAGAGACATGGGTGTAGCCAGGATTATGGCTAGGGGGGGGCAGCTGATGAGGAAAATCAATAATACCTAGTGAACAATCAATAATACCTAGTGTTGCATACTACCTGGAATTTTCTAGGGGGGGGGGGGGGGGGGGGGGGGCAGCTGCCCCCCTGCTACGCCTGGCTATGATCTGAGATATTTTGGGTCTCACCTCTCAGGATAGTAAAAAAGTTTATGAATTCTGCATTACCCACTAAATTTGTTATGTAATAAACAAGAAACCCATTTATTTTAAAATACACCTTCAAGGTGTCCAATGTTTTTTCTTTATTTTTTATCAATTTCAGGGGATATTTTAAGACTATTTTAATCTCTGATCATTTTTCAAAAAAAAGGCATCAATACAAACAAAATCTAAAATATCATTTGTAATCAGCATAACTTAAAAATGGCTGGAACAAATGATTCCAGCCAAATAGGAAGACAAACATAGGCAAAAACCTTAATGGAAAATGAGTGCTGGGTGGGTTTCAGTAAGTTTATTATAAAGATTCAAATTACGATATATTTATTTATTTTATTTAATAAATACTAATCCATCCTCTAATGGACACAAAACAAAACACAATATATTATACAACCAGCACCATTTAACCAGTGTGTGAAATCATGTGGGAAATTTTTAACAATTTTAAACATTTTTATTTATTTATTAAATTGATTAATTTTAAAATCACAGGAGATACCTACACTTGATCCATCCCACTTGCATGAGGCAATGTACCTAACATGCAGGTAGCATTACCTTGTTGGATTGCCAAAGAAATCCTCTGAAAGAGGAAAGCCTTGGCGGCCCTATTATAATGTGGGAAAACTATATTATCATTAAATGTCCATTTTCAGGGGGGTCAACTTTGTGAAATTATAAAATTGGGATCTGTTATGGTTTACACAATAATTGTTGACATTGGAGGTTCCGGGAAAACCAAAAAATAAAAAAAAATTGATTTTTGTGTTTTTACTTTCCTTATCTTATAATAAGGAAAGTATTGTATTCGTCGAAAATTTGACCTACCCAGTTTTTCACATTTCTGGACGAATCATGGCCTCAGGATACCAAAAAAGTTGTTTTCAGCCATTGGTCCGTGCGTCTGTCTGTCTGTCTGTCTGTCTGTCTGTGTGTGTGTGAACAGGATATCTCAAGAACGGTAAAAGCTAGAGACTTGAAATTTGATACACAAATTAATTTTATACACCAGACGAACCACGAAACTTTTGGTTGAAATCGGCCGCATTCTGCGGCCACAGGGCCGCAAATGCTAGCCGCAAGTGCCGCTTCTTTAAATTGGTTAAAGATACAAAATTTTTTAGAGAACAGTATTTTCTTACATTAAAAAAATAATAGGGGTCTATTCTGATCATTTTTTTGATATCTTGAACTTTTTGGAACTCGGCCCCAATTTACCGGTATTTGGGGGGGACCCGCTTTGACTAACTTTTTTATTATTCATCCTACATGGGGGTTATGACATATCAAATTCAATGATTTTGAAGTGCTGATTACGAATTTGGCATTGGTTTTTAGTTATCTGTTACCGTTGAGTCACCAGTGGCGGAATTCGACTCCTTTTTGGGGGATAAGGAAAGTCGTGTGATGTTTACACCAGATTTTTTTAGATTTTGTACAGCTGAATCAGTATCCTGAACATCCAGTAAAAGTGAAATATACCTCATCTAGGCCAAAATTTGCAGCATTCTTACTGTCTAAAATAGACATCTCAGGATGTTATAAGGATTGTATAGAATTTTATGAAATACAGCTACATATTGAAAAAGTGAGTTGTGAATAGAAATCCACCAAAAACGAATGAGAAGTGTTTTATTTAAGTAGGTCAGTGATTTTCAGACCTCCAAGTTTTACAACTATTACAACATTGGTAGATTTTTGTAAGATTCAAGTAGGTATTTATTTGAGCTGAAAATTGATCAAATTATACTTACATGGAGATTTAGGAGTAATGGGGTGCTAACACTGTAGGTGAAACAATAAACACAAATCTAAATCACAGAATTTGTTCTTAAGACTAAAATAAAATTTAAAACCACTTTGAAACACCAACAACTGAAACACAAGTGTTTGTAACTGATTAGATTAATCAATTTAATGGAAAACTAAAAGCGGAAACACAACTGAAAACAATCTCCAACATTAGATAACAGGAGACACCTGTTGCTCAGTAATGCTCAGTGCGCCACGGAAATCACAGCGTCTAGACTTCAAAATTTTAAAAGAATTTTTGAAATTTCAACTCTTGGAAAAAGTGACAAGCTTTACGAACGACGGCGAACCCAACTGGTTAGCTGGTCAAATATCTTCCGTTACCGACGATTAACTCGCAACTGAATGAGGAAACTGAACTGGTGAGTAGGAAAGACGACAAGAGAATTATTATGAATTTCAAATACAAATAGGTATAAGGAACAGGAAAAACTACATTTACCTTGGGATATTGTGTAATGGAATGGAGCAAAAATTTGTGTTGTGATAATGGTGATAACTGATAACTCATACCACGATTCGCATACATCTGCGAAAATGGGACTCTCACTTTTGAATGACAAGCGAGTCACAAAACAATTCAGTGTTTTTTTTTATTATTAATGGCTGAATGGATAGAACACACAAGTATTGATAAAAGTTAATAACTCACCAATTATTAATTTAAAAAAAAAAAAATACAGGCCTTGATTTATCCTTCTTAAATGGATCTGGTCTTGGTGGTTTCTAGAATAATATACAAAATTAATGTGGTCTAACTTTAAGGGCGAAATTAATAGATGTTTTTTAAATACCTCTGTCACGCTAAGTCACGGATTGCGGACTGTGTAAGATAAGTAAAACCGACGTTAAGCAATAACTTAAGTTATAGAATTAGTCTATTAATTTAGCCCTCAGTCTTAAGTCCCATTATCTCAAACTTAAGCAAAAGGAGTCCGTCCTTCAGATAAGAGAGAAATCAGCTGATATAAAAATGTAAACATTTATCAGTTGCCAAGCTGTCAAATTTTTCTGCTAGAGTGCAGCACAAAATACGTTTAAGAGAACTCACGATCTGTAAAGAAAAGTATGGTAAGGTCTGTTAGCTTTTGCATTGATGACGTAAAGTATCCTACTCAAGTTATAGACTTGAGTGTACCAGTTACATCAAATTTGAAAAAATCACCTGTTTCTAATTTAACTATCCTTAATTTATAAAGGCTTGATAAGTTTAGTGAAACAATAGTTTCAATAGAATTTCTTTTCTATTTACTTTTTACCATTTAATTTGTGCCATTAGTTTTGGACACTAGGTTAGTGATGTGGGTTTTTGGTTCAGACACTAGGTAGGTATATAAGTATAATAGCGAATTTTAGTATTTTTGTTTTCAATTATAATTTTTGTAAATAATGTTATATTCTTTAAAAAAAATCCACATTTTTACGAGTTCCATTGCGCCAATGATTTGTATTATTATTGTCTTTTAGCCTAACAGAAAATAAATTGATAGTACTTTCTGAAAACCAGGCGACCATTTAGACTGCTGAAATAAAAGAACTTTTTAATCTTACGTCGGCAGTATAAACAAGGTAATTTCTATTTTACTGGAAGGCTGAAGCAGTAGATTCCTGATTCTGTGGCAACAAAATTACCAGAATACCTACTTATGAGATTCAAAATGCACTTTCTAGAATAAGTCCTGTAAATGTCTTAATCATACTGCTAATACTCCTTTATTAGGTGAAAGAAAGTCCTATTAGGTACCCATATTCGTAACATGTCTTTTTCAAAGAAAGTTATCATAATTTTATTATGATATAATCACAGTAAATTATTCAAACTCACTGCTAAATATGTACGAGTATTTACTGTACTTGGGACTCGAACCACGGACCTCCATGTTACAAGTCCGCCGTCGTCGTCTTTACCCGATCAAGCTACTATGGCTGGTTTTGAAATCAATTAATATTATGAGAGGAGTATTTTTTGTTATTTTTATAGGTGGTGGATATTTATTTATTCATTTCTTAAACTTTATTGGTTAGTTTCGAATGATTCATAATTATATTTTTCATAAGTCTGTTTTCAGTAACATACTTACTGATCAGGGTTTCAAGTTCGCTTTCTTCGACAAAGCCGTATTTCCTCTCGTTGTAAAGTTCTGATCTGGGCATACTGACGTTGGCTATATTATTCACTCCAGCATGAGCATACAATTCATGGAAGTCCCTATCAATTTCTCCTATTAGTTCTTTCAGATCTCTTTTGATGTATTTTATCTTTCGGTTTATGTTGGTGTTTTTCACCATAGGATATTCGTTGACAGCCTGACTCAAACTTTTGAGTAAGAGATCTGATTGCTTGTGATGCTCTGACAATAAGTACAGTGATTGAAAGTAAGTTTTGCTTTTGATCTGCTGTTTGAAAAACAACTGTGTGTTTGAAGTTATTGGTGGTATTTCTATTGCTGTCTTTATTTTCATTTTTTTAGGGACCACAAAATTATCATCTAGTGTATTGTTTGCACCACAGATTGGAATCAAACAAGGGAGCTGTTTATTTTTCGTTACTGGACCGACAATGATTTTCTCAGGCTCCCAAAAGACTTCGGTTTGTCTCAGAAGATCTAGCAGGGACTGAGTATATTTTCCTTGCTTTGGTTTCGTCAAATTCAACGTGATTCGCCTCCACCGTGTATGCACTTTATCATCGTGGGTAGCTTCAAACAGTCTAAGATTTACGAGAGAGGTTTGATCTGATAAAATGGATCCTGTACCGCCTTTCCAAGACTCTTCGTATTGAGGAATGTATTCCGTTTCATACTCGAAATCGAACAATGATTTTAGTTCCTTTAATTTTGAATTCAGACTTCTTCGTAGGGCCTCGTCGAATCTCTGTAAATTTGTTTTGGATTCAAATAATTCTGCTGGCGATTCAAACTTTTTATCTCTATCAATCAGTTCGATTAGTTTTTCAATGATCGCCTCCACCGTTTCTTCAATGTCTGTTAACATATACCTGTAGACCTCTAATCCCTTACGAATATTGGCAGGAAGCAGGTTTTCCATGGTGAGTTTGATCCTATTCAGCGCCTCCTTCTGGCACATGACGTATCTATCCTCGATTTGATACTCACTGTCCTCCGGGTCATTTTCCGGCGAACTATAAGCCATTGAAAAAAGCATTTTTGCAAAATAGCAAAAAAGTACCAGTAATTTTTTTTTTTGGAAAACTAAATATTCTTTCTTTTTACAAAGATACGAAAATGAGAAAATCTGTGTTTGGCTATATCATCATATACTTATGATACATGTAATAGAAATGTCCTTCAGCTCAGGACCTTGTAAGACCCTTGTTACTTTATAATACCGAATACTATCGAATGTTTTGATAAATTGATCTACATTTCCGCGCTTTTGTAACCTAAATAAGAGTTTTGAAAAATGTGCCATTCTTATTTTGTGCCCCACTGTTCCATATTATACGTCATTATGATCACGATCAACTCATGGAAATAATCGGAGCAAGATCAAATGCAAGGTCAGATCTCGCTATACCTTGCTTCACAAAAGTTGAAGTCGGAAAAATGTTTGTGCAAAATATTTGGGACGCAACAGAGAGAGAGAGAGAGAGAGAGAGAGAAAGAGGGAGATAGAGAGAAAAAAAAGAGAGAGAGAGATAGAGAGAGAGAGAGATAGAGAGAGAGAGAGAGAGAGAGAGAGAGAGAGATAGAGTGAGAGAGAGATCGAGTGAGAGAGAAGAGAGAGAGTTAAAAATCATATATCATCATCATAGAGTGGCGTCATCGTGAACGATGATAGCCAGACAGTGGAGGAATGACTCAGCACTTCTACCACTGTCTTTACAAGGAGGCTAATAGTTGATAAGGGCCCCCAGAACCAAGCCAATGCTGGTCTACTCCCTGACCCCCGACAGACCCCAGCCAGAATCATATAGCTTCAGTGAAAAATAGTTTAGGCAATAATATAGATGCTAAATTTGTATTTCATTATTTCTTACCTACGTATATAGCGAGGACGTGTTAGGCCTATTAGGCCGGTTTCCCAATGAGCGTAACATTTTGTTTCGCAACGATTGATGCTCCGCTTTTCCTTCAGAATCAAATCACATCAAATCCCACTGACTTTCTGACTTAACATTTATTTGCATCACTTCGTTTTAAAAATATGTATGTAATACGAAATGTTGTGACAAAATGTCGCGAAAAGTTTTGAAATAAAACATTGCATTCAGTGGAACCAGCTTTACGCATAATATTCCGTAAATTAAAAAAAAAAATACAATATGATTCCTGAGATTTTTAAAAAGCTGAAGAAGGAGTAAAAAACCCAACACAATGCAGGCAGCTACGGGTCCAGAGATCCTGAGTTCGTTCTCCGGGTTGGGCAGAATTTTCAAACAAACAAATGAAAAAATCTCTACGAAATAAACTCGATATTAGGCTGGCATTTCCGGCCCCAACTAGTCTGCCTGAGGTTAGTGTGATTAATATACGAACCCCAGCTCAAATCAGGACTTTAAAACAAAATAGAATCAATGGACAAGAAAAGAGCCTAGATATTAGATTGGGGCGTCCATTTAATCCTCTCACCACCGTGATATACAGGTTTCATTGAATTTTTATATCATTATAATTCTTTTAATATATCTCACACAATTATATCATTAGGTATACCATTATGTATAGGTTACACAAAACGCACAACTTTTCGGAGAATATTATTAAAACTTTAGACAGTTTTAAAGAAACATTTTTAGTGATTCATGCGTCTGGCGAAGCTTTCAAACCAAACAAAAAATTGAATTGAATTGTTTTTGTTTCAATTTTGCAGGTAACAGGTTTGCAAGAGCAGCAGAATGCTGTCGCGTGTGGTTCCCAGACTGGTCAGCAAATACCAACTCGCCACTAGTTGCGCTCAATTCCACAGCAAAAAGATACTGAGAGGGGCTTCGAGTACTGCTAGTGGAGCTCAATTCCTATTCGTCTTCAATTCTAGAGCAATGAGCGGCCGACGGCTTTCCTCTGATGTGAAGGGACAGGTATAAGTCGATGGCGTAATTATTGCGTTGTTTTACTTCCGAGAAATTTCTAATACTACAGTATTTCTATTAATGGGAAGTATAGTGTTCGTTCTTTTTTTTTTTACGTCGATTTCAACTGCATGGTCATATCACGTCGGAGGTATTACCCTCCTCCATTCGCTATTAGGAACTCACAATCCACTTACACAAATTATCCTCACCGAGCATGCGTTGGACCGGAAATAGCCAATGTCACGAAAGGTTCAAATTTGAATGGTCACCCATTCAAGTTCTAGCTTTGCTGCACGTATTCAACGCGGGCGTGTGTGTGTGTGTGTGTGTGTGTGTGAGAGAGAGAGAGAGAGAGAAAGAGAGAGAGAGAGAGAGAGAGAGAGAGAGAGAGAGAGAGAGAGAAAGGAGATTTTAAGACTCAAATATCTGGCTGCACACGACTTCCGGCCGGAGGCATGGCCCGATATTTATTCTTCCTAACCCTACTCTAAGTATACAATGAGGCATTGCCGTACTCGGGCGTGAATTCGTTGTCACCCCAGATATCTAATATAACCAACACAAAAATCCAAGGGTAGGATTCGAACTCTTAAAATGTCATCTGAACTTTTCAGAAGTTTCATGGAGTGTTTCTTTTTCAGGAAAAGAAAGTAATCATCGAGAACCAGACGATAAACTATCTGAAAGTCGGCACCGGGGATCAAACTGTACTGTGTCTACCCGGAGCCCTTGGTAAGTGTCGCTAAATGCATCGGTAATAACATCAAAATTGTAACGGACATAATAATTTGATATCAAACACCTCGGCCGAGGTGTGAAGAACACCCTATACAAAAAAGAGACATCCAATACTACACCAAAGACCATGCGGACTTTTAAAAAATGTTTCCCATTACATTAAGGATTTTTCTAGTTTTGCCTTCTACATATATTTTAAATGGTAAGTTTGGTGACTGATTCTCGGAATTCATGTACTTGTGTAAGAAGAATCTTATTTATTGTGCGTAATTAGACTGATAAGTCTCAATTATTCTAGCAGTAAGCCCAAAATTATTTTTATGAGGTCAAAATTTCAAAGGGGACGATAACTTATCTTGTCCCGCTGGGTTTCGAACCACGCCTCTAGATTACCAGACCGACGCGTAGTGCCTTGACCACTTATCTACCCGGTCATGTTACCCTCCATTCGCTGGGGACCGTACGGCTACCCACATTAACCTCACCCAGCCTCGGTTGGGCCGGAAGTGACAGCCTCTTCATTTTGGATGGTATAATAATAATTCCGTGTCCGTGAAATAGGTATTGATACCTAAATCACGGTGGTGAGAGGATTATATGGACTCCCAGATTCAATGTCTAGGCTCCTTTTATTTATTTACACTTTCTTTATTTTTACAAAACAATCATCAACAAAGAATTAATAACAATAATTTAAAAAAAACTTAGAAGTACGTACAAAGAAAAAATAATACCTAATAAATATCAATATTAATTTTTAATTACAATTGTTTTGTAATCCGGGGCGAAGTTAATGCCTTAGGCATTCTCTGCCACTTAACTCCTTTCATGTCCACTTTCCTTTTTGGATGGTAACATTTGCTTTCTCGACAGGCTCAATATGGAGCGACTTCGCCCCTCAGATAGCGGGGCTCTCCAGGGACCACTTGACCCTGGTGGTGTGGGACCCCCCTGGCTACGGCCACAGCAGGCCCGGGGACAGAGACTTCTCTCCCGGGTACTTCCAGAGGGACGCTGAGATGGCGTTCAAACTCATGGAGGTAATAATAATAATATCGCCTTATTTATACTGCCCGATAAGGACTATTAAAGTCCCATTATTCCAGCAGTAAGCCCAAGAGTCCCAAGACATATTATTATGTGGTAAAAATCCCAAATGGGAGGTTAACTTGTCATGTCCCGGCTGGGTTTCGAACCCACGACCTCTGGAACCTATGGATTCACAGAGTGCCGCCTTTACCACTGAGCTACCGGGACAGAGGTAAGAGCAGGATCCACAAGCCCTTTTTCTGGGTTCGTTTATGAATTACATAAACTGGGGTTCGGTGGAAGAGAAAGCCACAGGCTTTAACCTCGCCCCTTGGTTCACTACTTCATAATATATTCTATTGACTTCTTTTTTTTTCATGTCCTATGTTGCAGAATGTATCATGTAGTTTACCAAGAAAGCGTCAAATAATAATAATAATACATTAAACAGGAAATTTTAAATATTTTCTATTATCATTGAAATTTTAATCAATACTTTTGGAACCATTATAAGGTACTTAATCATTCACTAAAATGAAACGTTGATAATCAGTAATCACTAATAAAATAATGGTGTGACAACTATTGATAGGTGTGCACTCGGTGGAGCTTTCCATCATAACCACGGTAAAATGTGTGGAAAAAAAAAGGAATAATAATAATAATAATAATAATAATGATCCCCTTTTTCCTTATTAAGTGTTTTTCTCCTTGTTCTTGGCCGGCTGGTTCCAGAGTTTGTCCGTGGCCAAGTTCTCCTGCCTGGGCTGGAGTGATGGCGGCATCACGGCCCTCATCATGGGGGGGGCCCGGCCCGGGGCCATACAGAAGCTGGTGGTGTGGGGGGCCAACGCTTTCGTCACTCAGGCGGACATTGACCTTTACGAGGGTGAGCCTCTTCCTATCTCGCGTGTGGTCGACCAAATAATAATAAAAATAATAATATCGCCTTATTTATACTGCCCGATTAGGACTATTAAAGTCCCATTATTCCAGCAGTAAGCCCAAGACATATTTATTATTAAGTGGTAAAAATCCCAATTGGGAGGATAACATGTCATGTCCCAGCTGGGTTTCGAACCCACGACTTCTGGAGTCTTTGGATTCACAGAGTGCCGCCTTTACCACTAAGCTACCGGGACAGATAATTATGAGCGGGATCCACGAGCCCTTTTTCTGGGTTCGTTTATGAATTACATTAACAGACTGGGGTTCGGTGGAAGAGAAAGCCACAGGCTTTATGGGAGGATAAAATGTCATGTCCCAGCTGGGTTTCGAACCCACGACCTCTGGAGTCTTTGGATTCACAGAGTGCCGCCTTTACCACTGAGCTACCGGGACAGACTCAAAAAAGATCATTTTTAAAATAAATAATTAATCCGTGGGAAGAGAAATCATACTTTAAGGATGAAAGTAATCGCGAAATTATTAGACAAAATCGTATTCACAAAATCGAGTCATAACTTACCTACATTTTCCCATTTGAAAAATAGGTACTTAAGATATACTCTGTGCCGGATTACTCATATGGCGGATTTGGCAGATGCCAAGGGCCCCGCGCTTTAGGGGGCCCCGCGCTTGAGCAGCTTACTCTAGATATTATGAGATTTTCAAAAAGCTTGCACTAGGGTATTATGAGTTTTTTAAAAGCTTACACTAGGTATTTTTGGATAATGAGTAAGAAGAAGAAATAAAAGGGGAAAAAAACACACAATTACAGCCAAGTACATAAATTGAAAGAAAAGCGCGGGGCCCCCTATTACTATCTACTCCTCGAATCAACCACATGGACACTACCGGATTACCTACTCCTATTTCGGATTTGGTAGATGGCAAGTTCCCCGCAGTTTTGGGTACCCCGCGTTTCGGGCAGGTTACACAAATTATAAGTGTTTTTGAATGACCTTCAAGTCGGTTTTTCTGGATTTTAATATTAAATAAAATCATAGCCAGTTGAGCAAAATATTAAAAGAAAAGCCACGGGGCCCCCCTTAAAATCGACCATGTATATGAAAATAGGTAGATCTCTATAACTATTGCCCGCGGCTCTTTATATAATATATAAATATTATATAATTACTTGTATTTGAAAAGAATAATATTGACGGGCGTGATTATCGCCTTCGGTAATCTCTGCCATCAAACCCATAAAGTATCTTCTGAGTGCTCAGTGATCGGCTTTATCGACATCTTAACCAATGATCTTGATTATAGTCGCCTGCGACGCTTTTAATGTTTTTTTCAAGATATTTTTTTGTATCTATTTTCCGAGTAACCCCATAGCTTTGCAAAAATTTTGCCTGCGGCGCCGTCAAATTTACTTATCAGGATGTTTTGGATTGTTTTTCAAGACGTGCAATTCTAGTATGTGTACCATTAATAAGAAAAAAAGTCTTTCGGCATTTTCAAAACGCATTTCGAAAACGTCGTTTTGGATACTATTATGAATTAGTGCCCAGGACATTTGGCTTCGATTTCAAGGTTCTAAAAATAGTATTTTAGAAAAAACTCAGTACAATTTTGGGGCCCCGCGCCTTGAAAATGCCAAGGGCCCCGCGCAGCCTTAATCCGGCACTGGATATACTCTCAAGTCCACAAACTTATTAACCAAAATCTCTTTTATAACTTAAGCCCTAATAGAGATTTTGTACCTCTGTGGACTAGAGTTTGGTCTTTATGTAGTTTTTAAATAGGCAAATGAAAGTTCTGACCTCGAACTTGTGATTCCAATTTCGCTTATTTATAATTTTTCCCTACAATAATAAACAGTCCTTAGTACTTAGGCACTATTTTATAGAAATATTTTATTAGTACAACTATTTAATACCTTATTTTTTCCCTGAAATAAAATATATGAGATGTTGGAAGGTATGTTACTATTAAATTTGTAGAAGGTATGATAGGAAGTTTCAAAGTATGTTTTAAAACGTAATAAGACAAGGTAAGTGGTTGAGTGGAAGAGCTCACATGTGAGAACCCTGCCACTAGAAAGACAAAAAACGCCCGATAAATTCTGACGAACTATGTAATGTGCTGAACAAGATACAAGCTTTTAGATTGTTGATTCACAGGCGTAAAATGTATATCTAACCTACTATTATTTTATTACCCACTTACTACGAGTGTTTTTCAACTACCTACAGCATTTTACTAACCAATTCCCCCCCCTTTCCCTTGTCAGGAATACGTGATCTCAGCAAATGGTCCGTGGCTATGAAGTCGCCCCTGATTGAGCTGTACGGGGAAGCAGGGCTGTCCAAACTGTGGGGGGACTTCTGCGACGCTTTCCAGCACATCCTACAGCAGCAGGGGGGCAACATTTGCAAGGACTATTTGGGCCGCATCGAGGCGCCCACGTTCGTGCTGCATGGGGCTAAAGACCCCATGGTGCCCAGCTATCATCCACCCTATCTGCTCGAGAATATCAAACATACCAAGTAAGGTTTTTCTGTCCCGGTAGCTCAGTGGTAAAGGCGGCACTCTGTGAATCCAGAGATTCCAGAGGTCGTGGGTTCGAAACCCAGCCGGGACATGACAAGTTATCCTCCCATTTGGGATTTTTACCACATAATAATATGTCTTGGGTTTACTGCTCCAATAATGGGACTTTAATAGTCCTAATCGGGCAGTATAAATAAGACGATATTATTATTATTATTTCTTTGAAAAACTCTCCGTTTTTTTTACTTCCGAGAATTTTCTAATATTTGAAATCGAAGTAGGTATAGTGTTTGTTTTTGTAAAAAGAAAAATATCTTTTTGCTCCGTTCTTTTTGTGTTTTGTTTTTTTTTACCAACAATTATGATAAATTTGTTGGCGCTTATGATTCGATAAAGCGTAATTTTTGAGAGTTTATACCTACCTTGGAAGAAAACAATGCACCAGCCGCAATATTTTTTTTTTTTTACATTCCCTATCGCTCAGTATACCAACCAGTAGCTCCGTCGATAAGGCGGTGAAATCGTAACTGCAGGTCGGTGGTTCGAGTACCGGGTTCAGCAAATATTTGGTAAAGTGAGTTTGACTAATTGTGATATCATATCGTGATTATCACAAATATGATAACTATTATTCCAACCAATGATGACCGTAAATTTAACTTAATTTTTTGTTGTTGTAGATGTTGTGAACGCTTTGAACAAATGTATTTTAACTTTTTTACCTAAACAAAGGTAAGCTCATAAGAAGCCTACACTACGGGGATGCCTCATTTTTATATATAATTATTATTTTATGTGTTAAACATGGAACCGACCTCAGTAGCTTGATCGATAAGGCGGTGGATTTGTAACTTGGAGGTCGGTGGTTCAAGTCCCGGTTTCAGCGTAAATTTAGTAAAGCGAGTTTGAGTAGTTGTGACATCACGAAAGTGAACAACACAAATATGATAACTTTTTAACTTAAATATTAATAAAAAATTTAGTTAGTCCAATAAAATTTTTTTAAACTTTTTTCTTCCAGATACTTCGAATTCAAGGATGGCAAACACAACATCCACATGAAGTACAAAGAAGAGTTCAACACTTTGGTACAGGAGTTTCTTCTGTCAAATGCACCCGAGAATCAGAGGAACAATTTGTAATTGGGCTCTAAATTATGAAATTTTCAGATGAATGCACGGAATTAACACCAGATAATAATGAACTGTGAGTCCGGGAGTGGTTTTAGGTTGTTACTCAAATACTCAGGTACTCACTCGTCTTCGGACTGAGTATCAATACTTAAACCATAATAATGTCCCGGTAGCTCAGTGGTGAAGGCGGCACTCTGTGAATCCAGAGATTCCAGAGGTCACGGGTTCGAAACCCAGCCGGGACAAGACAATTTATCCTCCCATTTGGGATTTGTACCACATAATAATACGTCTTGGGCTTACTGCTGGAATAATGGGACAGTCCAAATTGGGCAGTATAAATAAGGCGATATTATTATTATATTATTATAATAATAAAAATGACGATGATAATAGTAATAATACTCTTTAATTAACCACCAAGCGCGGTTAATTCTCAAATATTTTTCTACCACCTAACCCTCAGAGTCTCATTATTATGTGGTCACAAACTCAAATTAATGAGGAAAAATTCATGCACTGGGTGAAATTTGAACCAACGCTACCTGGATTACCAGACTACCGCGTTAACCACTTGACTACCAGTGTATTACCAAATGATAATGAGCTCGGACCATTCTTAAGAAAAAATTTCGGTTTACCATTCCTTCTTCCAGAAGAAATTGAATCGATATACGTATATTATGTTGTGGTCATCATTGTCTAGCAGGTATGGGGAACTCAATCCGTATTAGAAAACCTTTTCTCAAGCGGACTGAATCCGTGAATGACCTAAACAGTTAACAGGACTAAATGCTGCAAAAAAAGATCAATGGGACTCAATCCGTTGACTCACCTCTGGTTTAGTTTCTCCTGTCAAATACACAAAAAATCTTATTGTTTTTAAAGCCTTAGGTTTAACTTGTAAAATAATAATAATACTGCCCGATTAAGACTAACTACTCGTATGTTAAAAATATTGACTTAGGGTGATATTAATATATGTATAGACAAATTCTATATCACAAGTCATTGCTAATCGTAGGTTTTCCCTATCTTACACAGTACGCAATCCGTGACTTAGCCCCACAGAGGTATTACAAAAACGTCTATTAATTCCGCCCTTAGTGATTATATTAAATAATATGATGTATCTGCTATACATCTTACCTACAGAAGATACTTATGCAAAAAATGAGGTCATTATGAAAACTCCCAAATAATGTTAAAGAAAAAAAAGCAAAATATCAGAAGCTAACTGAAAGTTTTGGGCACAAGAGCGAATAGTAATAATAATGCGTATAAAATAAAATGTATAAAAATTAATGGTTGTTTAATAAGACAGTTCCATGAAATATGATTTCCATTAAGGGGTAAAAATATTCCCTCTGCTTTCCCGGCCCAAACTTTTCCCACCCACTTTTCTTGGAAAAATATATACCGGGTATACTACTCGATGAAAATTGGTTTAACCCTTTTGTGATAAACAGTCAAAATAAAATAATTATTTATAGTAAGAACAGATTCTTTTAAACATTTTAGTTCCAAGCCTAAGAGAAGACAGTTTCTGGTGGAAACTAAAAATATAAAGTTCTAGAACTGTCGGTTATATAAAAAAATAAAAAAAATAGCTAGCGTCTGCCACTGAAGTTAAGCAACGTTCAGCGAGGTTAGGACTTGGATGTGTGACCATTCAAGTTCGAAACCTCGTGATGCTGGCAATTCTCGGCCCCACTCAGGCTGGGATTTGGACCCGGTTGACCTAATGTGCTACGTACTCGGATATGATGACTACTTTCTTAATTTATTAATCATGATCCTGGAAACCCCTGCCCATTATAATATCACAAGTTTAGCTGGTTGCATTACAACTTCTCACTTTTCTGTTTATACTGATACTGATATACTGCAAACTAACAGAGATATTATAGGAGCACAAGACTTTCCTATAGGTAACTCTTTCGCTCCCGGATTAAACGATCGTGAGGGCTAAATATAATTCTTTTCTCATAATTCCTCCACTGGTCGCTACTCACATCGTAGTAGCTACTCCTTTTTCCTCACGCGCTATGAGGAGACCCTGTAACATTCAAAGCAACAGACCCAATAAAATCCGACTGTATATTTTAATCAAGCTCGGCGGGAGGCGAGCGCTCGTGAAGTAGCACTCGCCAGCCGACCTATATCCTATAGTATACAAACATTCTCTGCCACTCAACAAGAATAATAATAATAATAATATCGCCTTATTTATACTGCCCGATTAGGACTATGAAACCCCATTCACAGAGGATTCACAGAGTGCCGCCTTTACCACTGAGCTACCGGGACAGACTATCAAGAAGAATGTGGACGATGCTGATACCACCCTGTATGAACATTTGTATAATAGAGGAATTATATTTTCATTTTCCCCCCGGAGTAATTTTTCTACAGTAATAATGTACGCTGACAGGGTGTCTCAGCAGTCGGGTAATACCACCCGGAATTCTAGTTATATCATCCCAAATGAGAGTACAAGGGTATTCTTCCCATATGGAATTTTGACCTCATCATAGTAATACGTCTTGGGCTTATATTGCTGTGGAATAATGGGACTCATTAGTCCTAATAAATCAGTCGTAGACGATATTATTATATTATATCCTCGAATTTCAATGAAAATTTATTGATTGTCATCACCGTTTGAGAGGTAAAAAAATATTTTTGTCAACAAATGCACAACACATTACACCTCCTACTATGCCCCTCTCAACCGAATGATGAGACATGCAAATGATATTTGAACATATTTTGCTGCTTCATAATTTACATTTCTTATGTATAATTTTTCATCAGATTTAAATTTTTCACCATTGTTCCTTTAGAATTTAATGTTTTTATGATGTAATTTGTATAAAGGTATTGTACCGTTAATAAATGTATACCCGTATACCGGGCATTATCATTATTATTATTATATTAACGTTGCTTAACTTCAGTGACATGGACTGACGTATTTAACGAATATAGCCTCCACTGTTATATCATGTCTACCTTTATAAACACTCCGAAACACAAAAAAAACAACAATAATAGTACGAGTAGGAAATAATTAAGCTCCAATTTATTGGTTTATTATATTTATTGACCTCTCTAGCAGCTATTACCCACCCTAACAGTAAATAATAGTCACATATTTTGGCACACCCTGTCCATCATAAAATAATAATACATTCTCTCTTTTTTCATTTTTTTAGAATAAAACTTTATTTTTTTACCTTGGAAAAAATATCATAAATTGAATTATATTTTTTTCTTCATATTATTATATCAGTAATATTCCTTTATAAGTATACATTTTATGTACATTATTGTACATAAAATGGTTTATGCGAACTATTACACCACCTCAAGCTTGAGTGGGGGTCGTGAAGTACATAGATAACCTCTGACTCCGAATATTGCGGGTTCAAGTACCGGTCTGGGCGCAATTTTTTGTCAGAACCTCCGAAAGCGAAAATAATAGGTAATTTATCAAATAGAATCGTTGGCGTTAGGAAGGGCATCTAGCCGTAAAAAATGTGCCAAAACCAACCTACCTCAACCATGAGGTTGAACAACGTCGACCCTGCTCAAGCGGGATAAGACAGAGTAAAAGAAGAATAGCGTCTTAATTAAACTGCCTGATGATTAGGACTACTGATTATTCCGGCAGTAAGACCAAAAGGTTATTATGTGGTCAAATGCCAAATGGGTAAATGGGTCATGTATCGGCTGGGTTTCGAACCAGGAACCACTTGATTACCAGACTGACGCCTTGGCCACTCATCTACCGGAACATTATGACACTATACAACTGAAAAGAAATAATTATGGCATTATAGATAAATCTGAAGAAAAATTGAAAGGAAGACGATTAGCAGTTTGAATACAACAGTTTCCCATTCAGTCACTGAAGTTAAGAAACGTCCAGCGAGGACTTGGATGGGTGACCATTCAAATTCAAACCCTTGTAAGGCTGGCTATTCTCGGCCGCATTTAGGCTGGGTGAGGTTGATTTGAGTTGCTGGTTTGTGAGTTTCCAGTGCATGGAGGGTAAAACCCCCGTCTTGATATGACCATGCAGTTGAGAGCGACGTTAAATCAAAAGAAAGTAGGCGGTTAAAAATAATCTATTTTTGACATTATTCTTTCACAGTAAGAATGACCAACGGACCTTTAAATTGGTTTTTTTACGACCTACCTACTAAAATATCAAGTAATGCTAAATATAAAGTTAAGGCTTTTTGAGAACGTATGTATTATCAAGGGGTGTATAATGTAAGTGGCTAAGCTGGCGAAGAAGACTATTACATATTATAACAAACATTAGCATGAGTTGGCTATTTGTTTGTTATAATATTTCCATATGTTAAAAAAACCTCTCTTTCTCTCTCTCTCTCTCTCTCTCTCTCTCTCTCTCTTTCTCTCTTTCTCTCTCTCTCTCTCTCTCTCTCTCTCTCTCACGTCTTCATTAAAAACAAATGATTTCTATTGTAAAGAGCAAAACAATACCTTCAATACTGATTGCAATATTTCACAAGTACCTTATTTCTTGCAATTTCAAAATCTTTTGACAGGCTGGAGTTACTTGATCAAACTATTCTGTCAATCAAATTTCCGAGCATGTTGTTAAAACAATAAAAACATCAATGAAATATATCGTAACTGTCGCCCTATACTTTATTATTGTTCCAAGTTAAAATGCTTTCATTCAAACATAAATGGTCTAAGTAAGTACTCTATGTATAGTCTGTCTATTTAGTAAGTATGTAGTTACTTAGGTACATATAGAAAAGTGGATAGGCATACCTACCTATTATTAATTTTACTGTCCCTTCTGTTGTTTGTTATTTACGTAAAATTATCATGACAAGCATTACCTGCTTCACAACTCATAATTAATTATCAATACCTACTTTGTAACAGTTTTTTTTTTTGGATTTTTTTTATGAACCTCGGGTTTTACCCTCCATTCGCTGGAAACTCGCAAACCAATTACCTAATTTGAGTAAACCTCACCCTGCCTGAGTGGTGATGGGAATAGCCCGCCATCACGAGGGTTCGAATATTAATGATCATTAATTCAAATCCTAACCTCGCTGGACGTTGCTTAACTTCAGTGGCAGAACGAGAACTGGTTCATTCATGTCATCGACGCCGACACAGGCTTCTTATAACTAAGAAACAAATCCTTTGACAACCATTACAATTTACCAAGAATAAAACAATCTCTATCTACTAGATCAAGCCGAACAACAAACAAGCCACTAATATAACAACCCACTAAGGGTTGGGTGGAAGAGATTGCCATAGGCAATAACCCTGCCCTTTAATTAGGACATATGTATTTATGTATTTTTTCCATTTTATTGTTTATATTGTGTTTTTTTTATAATAATTATTTAGTTTTTACATGTATCTGTCTATGTATCTAATAAATCATTTAATAATAATAATAAGAATATTTAGGTTATTGTAGTACTTAATATTATACCTAGGCAAGTGATGTATAATAATTATGTAATAATATTAATATGATTACATATTTTACATAGTACTTTATATAGAATGTGTATTTAAACTGTTTAAACGTCCATTATTCGTCTAGCTGTTGTTGTTTTTCTTTATCTCGTAGTAGTTGTTGTTGTTTATCTTGCTGTAGCTTTTCTGATTGTTCTTGGAAAGTGAGTTTCAATTAAAATGCAAAACAGAATTATCAGAATAGAGCAAAGGTTAAACGGTTATGAAAATTGAGTGAGCTAGAACATAGAGTAGATGAATACGTTGAGGAGAAGGTGTGGGAAAAGGGAGAGAGAAAATGAGAGTATCTGTAGATAGATAAACATGTATTAATTAAGAGAAAAGTAGGAAAAAGAGAGGGAGAAGAAGGAGAGGGAGGAGAAGGGGAGGGAGGAGAAAGAGACGGAGGAGAATGAGAAGGTGGTGGAAGAGAAGAAATAGAATAAAAGGAAAAGAAAGAGAGTAAGAGAAGGGGAAGGGGAAGGTAATGATAAAGAAGAGAGGAAGGGGAAGGATGAGAATATAAGAGCAGAAGGAAAATGAGTAATAGAGGGTTGATGTGAAAGAGAAGTAGAGGAAATAGAAGAAAAAGAGAAATATTATAGAAGGATAAGAAGAGAAAGAGACAAAGTAAGGCGAAGGTTAATGATGAGGAAAAGAAGAAGGGGCAGATGAGAAGGGGGATGATGAGGAATAAGAGGAGAAGGAATAAAAAGAGAAATTTGAGAAGAAGAAAAAAATGTCAAAAACGCTTGCATACGAGTCTGCAACCATTGGGACATTTTCATTATTTATAAAGCCCCATTGTCACCCAAATTAATGGGCTAGGGCCTCCTTTAAAAGGGTATATAATTTAATATTTCGTTACATAATTTCGTCACATAATTTCGTTACATAATTTCGTCACATAATTTCGTTACATAATTTTGGTTATGTGCCAGAGCAAAGACATGAAAATGTCAATTTAATATTTCGTTACATAATTTCGTTACATAATTTCGTCACATAATTTCGTTACATAATTTCGTTACATAATTTCGTCACTTAATTTCGTTACATAATTTTGGTTATGTGCCAGAGCAAAGACATGAAAATGTCAAAAAGAAAAGTATGGAGAGGACGGTAAAGATGAGGAAGAGAGGAAAGAGAAGATGAGAAGAGGGATAATGAGAAATAAGAGTAAAAGGAGGAAAGAGAGAAGTAAAAAAATAGAGGGAAAAGGAAGAGAAGAAGGAAAAATAGAAGAAAGAGAGAGAAAGGGAGAGAGAGAGAGACAAGGTGAGGAAGAAAGAAGCCAGCGTCGATGGCATGTTGAATACACCGGTTCCCTTCAGAACACCGAAGTTAAGCGACATCCAGCGAGGTTAAGACTTGGATGGGTGACCATTCAAATTCTAATTCTCGTGACGCTGGCTTTTCCCGGCCCCACTCAGGCTGGGTGAGGTCAATGTGAGTAGCAGGTTTGTGAGTTTCCTGCGAATGGAGGGTAAAACCCCCGTCGTGATATGACCATGGCAGTTGAAAGCGACGTTAAACCCCACTTAAAAAAAAAAAAAAAAAAAAAAAAACTTGTGACAGGCGCTAAACTTGTAATGTAAAAATGGATTCGTGGATCCATGTTTCCTATTTTTTTGGGTATGTTACGAAATAATAATAAAACTCTAAGCGCCGTATTATGAGTAAATCCAAGCCGATCCTTAGATTTTAGATTTTATCAGCTGGCCAATAGGTATTTAAAAAAAAGATTTTTCTTCACGAAGGCTGGTTACAACTCCGTTACGCTACAGAGTTAATAAATAATAATAATATTGCCTTATTTATACTGCCCGATTAGGACAAGTCCCATTATTCCAGCAGTAAGCCCAAGACGTATTATTATGTGGGAAAAATCCCAAATGGGAGGAAAACTTGTCGTGTCCCGGCTGAGTTTCGAACCCGCGACCTCTGGATTCACAGAGTGCCTTTACCACTGAGCTAGGACAGTTTATATGTATAGAGCTACAAAGACCGACTTGGATATGACCTCTACAGTTGTTGTCAAGGTGAAAGTCAAGGGATATTGTCCTCTAAGATCAACTAATCCTGATTCATAATTCGACCCTAAGGGTTAGGTGCTAGAAAATGCTTCGAGTATTGTCTTCCATATCTGCTAGCTGTGTATTGCACAGTTCGTATGTGGACGGTTTTGGCAGGCGCGTTAACTAAAGAGTCCCACAGTCTAAACAAAGACTAATTTATTGGTGAATCGTTGGTAGATATGTGAGTCTAGTTTCAGTTTGATAGACCTCAGTAGCTTGATCGATAAGGCGGCGGACTTGTAACCTCGGTGTTCAGGTTCAAGTCCCAACTTCAGCAAAGATTTAGTAAAGCGAGGTTGAGTGGTTGTGATATTACGGAAGTGATATAGTTATCATATTAACACAAATATGATAACTATATTTTGAGTTGTGGTTTTGCAGAAATCCAAATGAAGCGTATCTCCTAGGAATCAAAATTCAGCTCCCCTGAAATCATGAGGTGATAAAGAGGCACAGACCTAGCAACAAAGCTGGAGTTTTTGATAACATATGGCTCTAAATGAGATGGTAACAGCCACGGAGAGAGAGAGAGAGAAAAGTAGACATTGAAAGTGAAAAATAGAGGTGTAAGTGTAAAAGAGAGAGAGAGGGGAGAGAGAGAGAGAGAGAGAGAGAGAGAGAGAGAAAGAGTGAGTGAGAGAGAGAAAGAGAGAGAGAGCGAGAGAGAGAGAGAGAGAGAAAGAGAGAGTGAGAGTGAGAGAGAGAGCAAGAGAGAGTGAGAGAGAGAGCAAGAGAGAGCGAGAGAGAGAGAGAGAGATAAGTAACATATGGACACACACCTGCTTCGAACCCGCAAGTTTCAGAACAAGAGGAATCTTACTGTCATTATCACCATCTACCTGAGACTCAGGATCTTACAGGGTCAGAAGGGTAGAAAAAGAGGGTAGCGACTAATGTTAAATAAATAATACCTGTATATGTGTTTCTTTGTGTTATTATATCACAATTTTAGTGGGTAGCGCAGAATTATAGTATTTATTATCCATATATTTAATATCACAATATCTTATCACAACGCTCGCTAACTGGATTACCAGCCTAGCGCGTAAACCACTTGACTACCAGTGCACAAATAGAAGAGAACATAATATAAAAACCAACAAATCCAGGTGTTACCAGACTAGCGCGTTAACCACTTGACTACCAGTGCATGGCTACCAAGATAAACCAGACAATCTCTCTACTCATGTTATGAGTGCGCATGATTGGTTGAAATTCCGACTTGAGGGAGGATCTATCTTTTCTTGAATTTAATCCTGTTTTCTAATTCGGACTCAAATCCTAGTCTGGTTGAGAAGAGATTAATCCCAAATCTCAGCTTAAAACCATGGTAAAATATCTTTTTTTATGATGAGTGTTTCACAGCCTTTTTTTTTATTACGCAGCCATGAAACAGGAGCTACTGTAGACGCTTGTGGTCTGTGTTGTAGATTGCCCATCTGATTAAATACTTGTCCTTTTCAAAATTCTTTTCGCTAGTAGATTTTCTCAAGAGGAGATTCTTATGGTGGACCCTGTTTTACTAATGGTGCCCTCCACATTTTGTTCCAGAAGTTAAGAGATACCTTTTTTAATTGACCCTACCACCCATCATCAACCACCATCATCATGATTTTATTTTGTATCAAATGAGTCAAGAAGTCAAAAAAATTGGCAAGTTTTTTCTCGAAACTCTATGAGTTAAGCAAGATCCAGCGTGGTGAGGATATGGTTTGGTGGCCATTCTCGAGTCAAATCTATCCATCATTATCATTGAAATCCAACGTTCTACTGGCTACTCCCGGCCCAACTCAGGCTGGGTGAGATTAAACTGAGTAGGTACCTAGGTTGTTTCCTCCAGTGATGGAGGAAAACGAGCAACACATAGGTTGAAAACGAGCAACACATAGGTATGAAAACGTATCCAGTTATCCACTATGGATTGTACTTTCGCATGAATAAAATTATATTAGTTGGGAGCCTGAAGATCAAATAAAAACATAAAAATATTAATAATCTCTATCATTGCGCCGTTAGTAGAGCTCTATTTGAGGTAAATAAATTGGTGTACTTCTAAGTTTCTTACTGTAGTCTTGTCCGATTTAAAAATAAAAAAATGGTAAAAAAATAAACCCTTGATCTCAGGTGCAGTTTTCAAAAATGTCGGGAATTTATATTCAATTATTAATAGCATTAAAAATATGTGTAAGATCTCCATATAAAACGATTTTATTGCATTAAATTTTTTCGATGTGTCTCATCCTTCACCAGATCCACACATATTTCATAATTGAATATAAAGCACGTGGTTGTGCCTTGTACCTACCTACTCGTTACATAAAGGTTGCTGGTTCGAGTTCCGAAACATCTGGAAAATACCTGCTTACCTATACATTCAAATATGTTCGAGAGTATTTCTGACACATATGAGAGCGCGCGATTAGCTCAGTGGTTAAGCACTCGCTTGCCATGCGGATGGTCCCGGGTTCGATCCCCCGTGCCTACAAAAATTTGTATTCTTAATTAGGTTAACAATTGTTTGTAAGGGATACATACCGGTGTGCTCGTGTTGACCCAACACCTAATTGGCAAGTATTGAGTCACTTCTCGCCCATCAGAGGGGAGGCATACTATTAGGGAATGGGTAGGCTACAACACAGACCACAAGCGTCTACAGTAGCTTCTGTTTTATGGCTACGAAATAAAAACGACTGTGAAACACTCATCTTTTAAAAAAAACTCAAATATTATGTTAACCTTATTCAATAAGATTTCTAGTTAATCCTTGTCTGTTTCCATCAATCCTGATAACTCTCACATCTCACTTTTCCCTCAAAATAGACAGCACTCCTACCTATCCATAATATACATAACTAGTAAGTATATAAATATCTATTTACTTACATTGAAGCTATATACATTATTTATTTATTTCCTCGTTGAAATCCTCATACATATTTATTTTAAACATATATGTATTTTTTTTAAACTTTTTTTTTAAGACCGATCGATTCTTATGTGTTGCTATAGTAACACTTTATTTTTTTTCCTCCAGTTTTTTTCTCTCCCTCTCCTCCCTCCTTTCTGCCTAACTCTAGACTTTTTTATAATATAAAAAGGGGATTTTTTATTATGATTATTTTTTTTTAAAGTTGAAATTTTTTATTAATACTTCCCCATGTAGGAAGGCGAAGCTTTGATTTGCAAACCTAATTTTTCCTTATTGGATGCCACTGTTCTCTTTCTGTTAAAGGTCTTCTCAGGCAAAGGACCCCTCAGGAATTTCCTTTTTTGAGATAATATTAATAACGCTCCTTAGTGGAAGCTAATCACCAGAGGCGAGCTTAATGCTCAAATTATTTTCTACCACCTAACCCTCAGAGTCTATTATGTGGTAACAAACTCAAATTAATGAGGAAAAATTCGTGCACTGGGTTGGATTCGAACCAACGGATCCCTCGGCTTACTGGATTACCAGACCAGCGCGTTAACCACTTGACTACCAGACTGTGATGGTTGGTTGATGCATTTTTTATAATTATATTTTGACTGAGATATTTTACATAATTATGTAAAGTACGAATTTTTATTTTGGATGGTTGTGAAATCTGGATGACTGGAAATTGAAAGTATTTTCATTCATCACTAGCATAACCGACCTCAGTAGCTTGATCGATAAGGCGGCGGACTTCTAACCTGGAGGTCGGTGGTTCAAATCCCGGTTTCAGCGTAGATTTATTAAAGCGAGTTTGAGTAGTTGTAATATCACGAATGTGAGTAACACAACTATGATAATATTCATCACTAGCTATTTTCTACGAGTATACTCGTATAATAAAAAAATGAATACAAGAAAAAAGTGTTTCTATCCAATTATTTTCTACACTCCATTTCATAAACTGTTTTTAAATCAACATATCTACAAATCAAAGAAAAAAGCGCAAGGACTCTGGATGCTACAGTCCCTTTAAATAAAGGTTCATTAAAAAAAAGTAAAAGAAAAAATTGATTGCCATGCTCTGTAAAGCCACACAAACAAATAACATAAGGTATCTATTCCATTTTCTGAGAAAAAGTGCATTGTCAAATTAGCAAGCTTTATAAAATATTTACATTTCAATATGTATGATAAGACTAACCCCAGTGGTTGAAAATCACTCCACCTAATTATTTTAATGTATTGTGAAATGCACCAAAAAAAATTGACAAAAGCAATGTGCGAGTCAAATCGGAGAGAGAGAAAGGAAAAGAGAGAAAAATTCCTCTCTGCCCTCGCTCTCTCTCGCACACATATACGTATTTTATATTTTTCAATTTAGATATGAAAATCTATTAGCTTATTTTATTTTCCTTTTTTCCTTCTCTCTAATATTTATATTTTTATTATTTTCATGATAATTAAAATTTATGATAGAAAAATAAAATCATGATAAATTTTTGCTTAAAAAAGAAAAAATGAAAATAATCCGGAGATGGCAGATTGGGCTGATTTAAGGGGGAACGCTCTCGGGAAACCTACATAAAGAATTTCCCTATCTAACTGCCCAATCATACGTGCTTCAGCTCTTTTTATGTTGCACAGATTTTATAGTTTTTTTGAAATCTGTGCAAATTTAAATGAGAAAATTTTCATATTAAGGGCGGAATAACTTAAAAATAATGAGAAATTCAAATTTGTAGTTACCTGTGTAGGTGGTTACTTCGTCTTTGTATTTCCCTTCTAAGCAGGGTCGGGGCGCGTCGGCATTTCGAGTCCTTTGCACAATATAGGTAGATAGATACATTAAACGTACATACTCTGCCATGCACTAAATTCCTTGATATTCCCTTTCCAGAATATGTTTAGGTTTTCATTTAAAATGCACTTTTCAGCTTTAGCTCAAATCTACCGTCTATAGTCACATCATGTCCTGTCTGTTTCGGTTAGCTCAGTGGTCAAGACGTCGGTCTGGTAATCCAGAGGTAGCGGGTTCGAAGCCCAGGAGGTACACGACCACATTTGGGATTTTGACCACATAGAAATACCTACGTCTTGAGCTTACTGCTGGAATCATGGGGCTCATTAGTCCTAATCACAAGTATAAATAAGAGAATATTAAAATTAATATCTTTATTTAAAAAAATAGTCTGGCCGGGGGACTATAAACAGGGAGTAGACCAGCATTGGTTTGGTTCTGGGGCCTTTGTCATTATTAGCCTCCTTGTGAAGACAGTGGTAGAAATACTCAGTCATTCCTCCACTGTCTGGCTACCATCGTTCACGATGACGCCACCCTATGACGATGAATAGCTAATATTATTAATATTGATATTACTAATATTAATATCCCCTTATTTATACTTCCTGATTAGGACTAATGAGTCCCATTATTCCAGCAGTAAGCTCAATACGTATTTCTATGTGTTCATAACCCCAAATGCGGAGGTCGTGTCCCGCCTGGATATTATCATTCTGCTCCTCAAAATAATCTACCTAGGTACAACTTGAAACATAATATGTCAGAGAGAGAACAACTCATGCTACTTGAGGATAATATGTGTTATGTGTTCCTCTGTCTCATAAATTGAAAAACTTAAAATAAAACTGAAAGACAGAAAAGTCGGAGAGGGAGAGAGAGGGGCGAAGGGGATGAGTGAAAAATGCAAAAGAAAAGAAACAAATTAAAAGAGAAAAGATAAAGAAAAGGAAAATAATAATATGAAATTCGAACAAGAAGAAGATGAAGAAGAAAAAGAGGGAGGAGAAGAAGAATAAGGGGGGGGGGGGGATAAGAAGAAGTGGGAGGAGAAAGAAGGAGGAGGGGGGAAGAGAAAAGACGAGCTTTTATGTTATAGACTCTTTGGACCTGTGGTGTCCTGGGAGAACTTTAACATTTCCTTAGATTTTTAGGGATTTCATGTGTCTATTTCTGTGGTATATGGGCACAAAATACTTACTTACTTTCGGTGTCCATGTGTGATATCATGGTGGCGAAAGAGTTGATATGGGTGAACCCTTTGGACGCCCAGAACCATTGTGAAGAGCTTTGCAAAATCTTTGCTGGACTTGAAACTCGAACCACCCACCTCCAGGTTACAAATCCACCACCTTATCGATCAAGCCCCTAGGTCGGTGACATAATGTAAGAATAATATAATATTATATTGTGTCACCGTTGCCGAGTGAGTTAGCGCACTAGGCATTTCATGCATCGTGACCTGGGTTCGATCTCCAGCGGGGCAAGCATTTTTTGCTCTGTACTGGATGTTCGGAGTCCACTCATACCTCATGAGAAAAGAGTAGTTACTTGTATGATTAACGACCAGTGGCGCCATTACCAAGTTAAAAGAAATCATGTAATGAATTCGAAAAGTGAAAGAGGTCTTCGTACGCTGCGACAGAAAATTGCGAAGAGCCTTTCGCTTCACCACAAATTACTATATACATAGGTATAAATTATGTTGTGACTCAGCACGTCGAGGTGGTTGAGTTGTGGATCATGACATGGGTGACTGACAGAGAACTGAGAGGCTCATATATGTTATGTATGTTAGATTGAAAAGAAAATAAGAAAGATATGGAGAGCAGATAGAGAGGAGAAGAGAGAGAGTAGAGGATGGAGGAGGAAGGGGAATAGTTTTCCATTGAATTTTCTTTATATGAAGAGAAATTGGGAAGACAGGAGAGAAAAGAGAAAGAAATGAGAGATGAAAAATGAAAAATTTATATGTAAAAGGGGAAATTAAGAGAAAAGAGCTCTCAAAGGAAAAACGAGAGAGAAATGGAAAAGGAGGGACAGAGGGAAAGGAAAGCTTCTGCCTATAGGTCGTTATTATGGTGACACGATAAATAGTTAAATATTTTTAATCGTCATATGATTATTTTAAATTAATAATCTATTGGACCAGATAAACAATAATTAAATTTATTAAATAATAATATATCTTTTGACAAAAGTAGTATTAATTAATACTACAAGAAATATATTTTCGTATAAGACAAATGGAAGGTCTTTCTTAAAGGTTTAGACTAGAAGAATCAGCAACGCATACTTTGATACATTATACATAATTATGTATGTGCAGAAGAGCATTTTAAATTAGAAGGCATCTTCTGCCTTTCCAAATACCCCAAATTTTACTATGCTATAGATTTTTTGGTTTGACTCAGGCACTATTAGCTACTATAGATAATCTAAAATTTGTAGAAAATTGTAGTCAAAGTAGGTAAGTAATATGTACGTATCTTGCTTGCTGTACGTGTCAACAGTGATATACATATAGAAGAATTTAATATAATACTCGCTGACCTCCGTGGCTCAGTGGTTAAGAGCATTGGTTGCTGACCCGGAGGTTTCGGGTTCGAATCCCGGCCTGAGCGGAAAATTCTAACAGAGTTTTTCGTTTCCGGAATGGCATAGATGTAAAGGTGAAGTGCACTGAAGCAATGCGAAAGCGGTTCCGGTGCACAGTTACCAAAAAAAAAAAAACTAAAAAAAATATAATCATAATAAAATACTGGCACCAGTTATGATTAGATAGGCACAAAATATAACAATAAAAAAATTCACTTTTATGTACCTATATGAAAATGATTAATAATAACTACTTTTTATTTAATTATTAGGAGGGGACTGCGGATAAGTGCCGCACCCCGTAACAGGCTAGTAACTACTTACTACATTAACTAGCGATTCATTCATTGTTACAGAGGCCTAAGTAATAGGTATACACAATACATAGAATAATGTATAGCTATATATTATTTTAACTTAATAAATTGGATTATTGAAATTGAAACCGGGAGCAAATTTTATACTGTCAAACTGCTTTTTACGTCGCTTTTAACTGCATGATCAAGCCACGACGGAGGTTTCACCTCGCTGGAAGTTGCTTAACATCAGTGATGAAACGAGAACTGGTGCATTCTACGTACCATCGACGTTTCCTATTGTTAAACTGAAACATTGTTTATTTTCTTTTTTTATGTCTTTCGAGATTGAGAGCATTAACAACCGTCAAGTTCTGAGTGAATCTAGGTTCGCTGAACGATGTATTTTGTTTTACTTAAATTCAGTGATCTTATTGATTCCACGAGTTTTTTAAGGTAGCATAAAAATGGCTTGGTTCTGGGGTCCCTTGTCAATTACTAGCCTCCTTGTAAAGACAGTGGTAGAAGTGCTGAGTCATTCTTCCACTGTCTGGCTACCATCGTTCACGATGACGCCACCTTATGATGATGAAAAATGATTTCTTTTTCGGTCATTTCCATAGCTAGGATTTCATACAACATCTTGTCTGAATGATTTTCGCTTTGATTCCGCTTATGTTCGCCCATGATGTATGGAAAAAACATTTTATTATTATTAAATTTTTAGCAAATTAAATTTGTTAATGTAATTTCCTCTTCTCTTTCATACTGGGAACATTCAAGAAATGATGCTTTCTCTCTCTTTCTTTTATCTCTGTCTCTCTCCTCCTCTTTCACTTTCTCCGTTTCTATCTCTTTTCTCTCTGTATCTCACTTTCTCTCTTACTCCCACCCCTTTCTATATGGCTCTCCTTCTCTCTCTTTTCTTCTCTCTCTCACTCTTTCCCAAACTAAAACGACGCCATAAAGTTTATGAGAAATAATTAAATTCGGGCTTTCAAATTTAGTGAGATCAAATATTCTGCGAAAATCTCATGTTATTATAATTAATACAACAATAATTAAAAGTAATTTTATTAGTAAAAGCATCACATGAAAAAAACGTTTTGAAAAAACGAGATGATAAGACAGAAAATAAATAAATTTAAATACAATATTATAAGTAAAGGAAAAAGCAAGAATTTGAGATAGACAAACAAAAAAATTACAACAAAACGCAGCTCACATGAAACAGAAAATATTCACTCCATGATTACTGTGCACATCATTCATGTTTGCTCTTTTTTTCTTTTATGACGGGGGGTTTACCCTCCATTCGCAG
The DNA here is from genome assembly GCA_024516035.1 of Bactericera cockerelli. NCBI lineage: Eukaryota > Metazoa > Arthropoda > Insecta > Hemiptera > Triozidae > Bactericera > Bactericera cockerelli. The sequence goes on from CM044965.1 coordinate 15,912,633, forward strand.
GAAACTCACAAACCTGCTACCCACACTAACCTCACCTAGCCTGGGTTCGGCCGGAATGACATCATCATGAAGTCTTCAACTCGCTGAACGTCGTCGATTAACTTTGGTGATCCTACGAGAACCGGTGCATTCAACGCGCACTTCAACGTAGGCCATGTTTGCTCTTGATAAGGTATACAAAATATACAATACGAACTTTTTGTGTAGTTAACCAATCAGTAGGTAACTTAACTAAAAATAATTTCACTATCCTATAAAACACAACACTTCTAATATTGATATTAGAGAAGACACCAAAATTACCACCTCTTCTATATTTTGGTATAATATTAGTGGAGACACCAAAATCACCAACTCTTCTTTGCTTTGGTATGTAATATTAGTGGAAACACCAAAATCAGCAAGTCTTCTATGTTTTGGTGTAATATTAGTGGAGACACCAAAATCACCAACTCTTCTATGTTTGGGGTATTACATTAGTGGAGATACCAAAACCACCAAATTTCCTGTTTATGGTGTTGTATGGGTGTTCTATGAACTGAACATATGGTAAAGATTCTCTTCAAGACATAATGGTGAAATACGTTTACCGACCTCAGTAGCTTGATCGATAAGGCGGCGGACTTGTGACCTGGAGGTCGGTGGTTCAAGTCCCGGTTTCAGCGTAAATTTAGTAAAGCGAGTTTGAGTAGTTGTGATATCACGTAAATGATTAACACACAAATATGATAATGATGAAATACGTTTTGGAAGTCCTCTTTCTTAAAATAACATACCTGATGGTTTGAAAGGCCCGTGTGGAAAGGAACCAAAAGGTCTAATAAAGTTTTCACATGCCTGTGTCTACCCCTCCACCCCTATCCCCCCACCTTCTTCTTCTCCACTACCTCCTCTTCCATCCATCCCTCCCTCTCTTCTTTTCTACCCCTCTTCCTCCTCCTCTCTCCTGCCACTTTCTCCTCATACCTCTCTTCCTCCCACTACATTTCTCTTCCTATTATTTTTTCCTTTCTCTCCCTTCCCCCTATCTCCCCCTCTCCATCCCCCTTTCTCCCTCTCTCCTCTTCTCCCTTTTATCTTCATTTTTTTACCTTTTTATTTATTTACTTTTTTTCATATCAAACTTTTTTACTTCCCCCTTCAGAATTTTTTTTTTTAAGAACAGCTCTGAGATGTTTTGTGTGTTTTTCTCGATCCTTTTATTCAGAAAGTTCCGGAAACTGGCGCTTCCCAATTTTTGTGGTATGTACCTTCTTATGACTACTACTTGGGGTCCAACGATTGTAAATTCAAATCCCCGGTAGGGCAGAATTTTCAAACCAAAAAACCTGTTACTGTCTAAAACACTTGAGGTAAATCCGGCCCAACTTAGGCTACTTGAAGTGAGTAAAATTAAGTTATTGAATTATACTGGTGTTTTTATTTATTGCTGAACCCTTTTTTGATCATTTAGGTCATTCGACACTATAAACTTACAAACCGGCTGTCCATATTAACCTCACCCAGGTTAGGTTAGTTCGGGAATAGCTAGAATCACAAGGGTTCGAATTTCAATAGTCACCTATCCAAGTCCCAGCCTAGCTGGACGTTACTTAAATTCAGTGACAGAACGAGAATTGGCTCATTAAGACTTAAAACATAAATTGAATCTATGGTCATACACACCACAGAACGAATGTACACAGGAGAAGCCTATAGAATTAGGACATCCGCTAACCCAATCTACCACAGTGAGATGGTTTAAAAGTATGTCCTTTTGTACGTCTGTCATAGATAGACATACGAAATTCTTACTGCCTATAACTATACTACCTTAATTATTATTTCTACACAATCATGACAGGGATGTCTTCAGAAAGCCTCGGAAGTCACCTGTGCATTTTCTCTATAAAAAATCTCTTTTTATTATTCTTTTCTCTCTCATGTAGAATTTTTTTTCTCTCTTTTTCTCGTTCATATATTATTTTATTTTTAATAATTTATTTTGTTCTCTTTTTTTATTATCAACATCATTACTATTATTTATTTATCTTTCAATTTTTTGCCTTCCTAATATTCTGATATTGCTCTCTCACTCTCTTTTTTCTTTCTCTTTCTTTTTTTTTCTCTCTCTCTGTAGAACAGTAAAGCTAACGGGCTGTCTCTCACCAAGCTTAGTGAGCTCATCAACTCAAGAGATCACTAGACTAAAAGTAAATTTACATTAGTGGTGAAGTTGACTTTTGGTACAAACCTTTAGCAAGATATTTAGTGCTCTTTCTCTCAAAAGATCGCCACGAGTATCTTCACATGATGGGTCAAGTTAAGATAGAGTACCGAACAGACTAACAATACAATACTCTGTTTATCCTGCAAGAATGAGTGAGTTGCTCTAAACTCTTACTCGACCTCCATCACATGATTAGCTCAATCCCAGTACTTGGTGGCAGTTTTTCTCTAAATTCCGGCTCCCTTTAAGGAGGAGCGGTTGCTCTCCACCCCGCCAAGTCAAAAGGTAAGAAGAGCATACCTATATTGTACATATATTATGCTGGGTCCACACAGGTGCAACATGCAACACGTTGCTGCAACATGTGTCTTTTAATTGGAACACTGTTGCAGCAACGTGTTGCAGTTCGTGTTCGTCAGTGATCCATTCTGTTTTAATTCAGTAGTGCCGTCCACACACGTGCAACATAGTAGCAACAAAGATCAAAGATGTTCGGTAGAAAACCGACATCCTCATGGATAAATTTTGAACATTCATGTTCGTGTTGAGAAGCGTGTGGACGACAGAGTGAATTCATGTTGCAGCAACATGTTCCATGTTGCACCTGTGTGGACCCAGCATTAGGTTTTAAGTATGATTTCCAAAGGAAACTTGTACGAGTTACGAGGAATCCAGTGATTGACCTGAGAGGTTCGGGACGGAATCCGGTATCGACTACCTGAGAGAAAAAATCCAGGTAGCACAGGGATCCATTGGTTCGAACCGGACCCAGTGCATGCATCTTTCCTCATTTATTTGAGTTTGTGACAACATAATAATAAGACTTTGAGGGTTAGGTAGTAGAAAATGCTTTAAGTATTAACCTCGTCAGGTGGTTACCTTCCACTAAATAGTATTATTATTATTAATTTGACGATCACCAAAATTAGCTATGGTTGATATCGAGTACAATATGTAAGTAGTATGTATTGTATTAGTAAGTTTTAGGCTAAAACAAACTCGTACATAATATTGTTATTTTTAATAATGGTGACATTATGCTCCTCCACCATTTACAGCTGAAAATTATGTAATGTACACTACTTAGTTATGTAATGTACACTACTTAGTTTTAATTGTCTGGAATGGGGTGGGGGGTGATTTAAATTGAGAAAAGGGGGAGGGAGAGAGAGAGGAAGAAAGGAAAAAGGATAGGGACGGTAAAAAAGTTTTTGAGAATATTTATTTAAAGTACCTAGTTTACTTTACTCTATTTAATTTCCTCTTCTCTCTCTCTCTCTCTCTCTCTCTCTCTCTCTCTCTCTCTCTCTCTCTCTCTCTCTCTCTTTCTTTCTCTTTTTACCTTATTATTTATTTTATTTTTTAATTAAAAACCATTCCTTCTCTTCCCTTTTTATCTTTCTCTCTTTTCTTGATTTCCCTCTCTTTTCATCATTCTCTCTCTTTCTCTCTCTCTTTCTCTCTCTCTCTCTCTTTCTCTACTTTATTGCCTCCTACGTTATATCGTTTTCATACTTTCTATCACATTTTCTCTCTCTCTTTATCAAAAGTTCTGGACTTAATAGCTTTATGCTTTGCCCTTATTAGATTTAATTATGATTGGTTAAACTAATCTGAGTAAGAAAACTTGGGTTTAATTGTGTATGTTTTATTGATGTAAATAAATTCGCCGTATTTGAATTTAATCATTGTTGTTTCCTTTACTTCCCTTCCATGAAAACATCCCCCTCCATATTGCATACAAACGAGTAAAATTGTCGATATTTCTTTTCCAATTAAATTAAACTATTCCTCCTTCTTCCTTCGCATGAATTCCCTGTGAATAATAATAATAATAATAATAATAACACTCTTTAGTGGAAGGTAACCACCAGGCGAGATTAATGCTTAAAGCATTTTCAACCACCTAGCCCTCAGAGTCTTATTATTAGTCTTATTACGGTGACCTGGGTTTGATCCCTAGCAGGGCAGAATTTTTTCTCCTTGTACTTGGATGTCCGGGGTTCACTCATACCTCGTGAGGAAAAATAAGTAGCTACTATATGAGCAGCGACCAGTGGCGGAGTAATGGTTAAGAATAATTAAATAAGACATGTATACTGGGATCATAAAGATACGGAAAAGTCCTATTGATACAAGTGACTTGAATTTCTTCACAATGTTCAAAGGCAATAACCCTTCAGTTGGGACATATTGTGTATAATTATACATATGTAATTATTTATTTATTTTCTCTCCATTTTTTTCTGTTTTTTTTTTCTTATAATATTTTTTCAATTTTTTCTTTTCTTATGTTGTATATTACTTATGTTGTATATCTGTTTGTATATATGTCCTTAATTCCTTATACTTCTTATTCATCTATACTTATAAAAGAGAGTTTCACTCACTGACTGACTGACTGACTGACTGATTCATCACTGTTTCTCCAAACTGGTAAGTCCTAGGAAGCTGAAATTTGGTAGGTAGCTTTGTCTTATAGTCTAGATGTGCAATAAGACGGGATTTTTCGAAATTCCCACTACAACACCTGCCATTGGCGAAAAAGGATTTTTGCTTTCACGGCAATGCCTCGGCCCGCAAAGCGGGCGACAGCCCGCTAGTAAAGTATAAATCATAATAATATTCTACGCTCCCCACTGTAATTGTAATATAATAACAGAAAGAAACACATTTACTTTTATAATTTACCTATTATTTATTTTGTTTCTCCCTTTTCAACACTCTCTCTCTGTCTTCCTTATGCTATGTCTTGTATGAAACGACTTCTCTTCTCTCTCTCTCTCTCTCTCTCTCTCTCTCCCTCTCTCTCTCTTTCTCTCTCTCTCACTTGGTTTGGACCCAGTCGAGGAAAGTGACTTGATTTTCTTCCCAATGTTCAGCCATGCATAAACTGTGTTACAGAATATGAATGAGAAAAAAAATCTTCTTAAAAAGAAAACCAAGAAGAAAAAAACTGAAGAGAATTATCTGTGAAAAACTAAATAGTTAATAAAAAAAATGATATAACCATCTCTTCAGGGCTCTCGTGTCGGTTGTGCATTCGATGAGAGAATGAGTCTAAAACAGGTTGTTGGTCTAAGAACCATGTAATACGAGTAAGTAAGCAGGAGTGGATGGAAAGTATACATACGAGTATGTACTTTTGATTATAAATTGCATAAATGAATAAAGATATTAATGTAAAATTAATATGTATGTACTTGATGAAATTGAATGATATTTCCTCTAAACTAACATTTTTCAGGCCAAAAAAGTTTAACCAAATTCAGTGATAATTATAATGATTAAACTGTCGTCATATGAAAATGCAGTTGAAAGCGACGTTAACCCCCCTACCAAAAAAAAAAACTAGATAGGTACCTAATTGTGTTCTCATGCTCGCGTGAAAACTTTCAATATCAATTATTTAATTTACATGTTTAAATTTGGCTGAGGTCCTAACAGTTACCGACCTTAATAGCTAGATCGATAAGGCGGCGGATTTGTAACCTGGAGGTCGGTGGTTCAAGTTCCGGTTTCAGCATGGATTTAGTAAAGCGAGTTTGAGTAGTTGTGATATCACAAAAGTGATTAACACAAAACTTTAAAAAAAAAAGAAAAAAAAAAAAAGCTTCTAACAGTTCAGGACAAAAGCTCCCTCACAAAACCTCCTACTTCTTTTAGCATACTTTACGAAGGTGCGAGAGGCTTATAGAGTCAAAGGCTTTTTCCATAAAACATCAAAGGATTTTCCTTGTTTGTGTTGGAATTTTACTATGTAATAAAAAGAATAGAATGCTAAAAATACGAACACAAAATTTTGGAGGATAGACATGTGCGAGGGATAGAATACACCAGGCTAGGCCATGGTTGGGTGGAAGGGAAAGGCTTTGGAGGGATAGAACACAAGTCAATTTTAAAGGAGTATAACATATAGCCCAATCCGTGTTGTTGAATTGGGAAAACAAAATCAAGAATAGGATACATAAAGATTTGCTTAGTGGTAAGATACTCACTTACTATTCAGAAGATCCGTGGTTCGAACCCCAGAACGGACAAAATTTGTATTTATAATTTTTTAGCAGTTGTTTGTAAGTTCCACCTTTGGAAAATATTTTTATACTAATAATGACCTATTTCTAGATTCCGTACGTCAAATGCACATAGTACTAGTGTCATATACCACAATACACATCATGAAAGATAACTTATGATCTCAAAGTAACAATTACCTATATGTATAAAAAATTAATTTAAAAAAGCCGAAATTTCTGTTGGAGTTTCACGCAAATCAAGGTAATTCATAATATCATGTGTTTTAAAAAGAGAAAATGGTTCTTCCTTCTACTTCAAGATCTCCGAAGCCAGGCAGATAACATGGGCTGATTCTATCATCGAACGAACAGTCTACTACAGAATCACGTTCTGATACTGGTCAGAGAGGCAGGCGCGAAGTTAAGTGGAAGAGAACGACCCGGGAAATACAGACGAATCTGGGTATAAGAGACTTGATATAAGAGAAACTTTGAGATAAGAGAATAATGACCAGGTCCAATTACCTCCCTATAAAGGAAAATAACTTTTTTATAAGAGAAACTTGTAGATATAAAAGAAAACATTTACGGTCCCTTGAGTTCTCTTATGACTCTTCTATCCAGGTTAACAATTAATCAAAAAGAATGAAGGACTCTCTTCACACCACCTAGCGATTCTATGTTAAGCTATCAATCTGGGCCTTTTTCTTTTTATTTTTGTAACCAACCATTGTGAGAAGAATATCCCCCAAAAACACCACTTCGTATTTACAAAAGAAGAACGCTCCACTTAAAAAATGAGAACAATTAGCTGAAATTAATTAATATCAAATTTAAAACACGTTAAGGTACCCCCTCTCTTTCTATTTTTCTGCACTCCTCTCTGAATTTATTCCTATTTTGTATTATCTCTCTCCGTTTGCTAGGTGCCATCTTAAACTTGACTTCTCTTTAAGTTTTACTTGTTGAACGGCAGTAAAAACGGCAATTCACGATATAATTTTCTCAATTCAATTCAAAACTACATAATACATATCTCCCTAACCTTTATCGCATAGTAGCTTATTTTGCTATTGGGGTCGACATTTCAAACTACACAGTTAAGGAAAATCATACTCCGGCTGCCATCTCATCTGGAACAAAGAATCCTATGTTAACCCAACCTACTTGCTGGATGTCCCTCACGTCTCCCAGTGGGTAATTTACAGACTAAGTCCCTGCCATGTCGGACCGAGTGATCTGTATACTGGTGGCTACACCAAAACAATACATTATGTGGCCTGTCGGCGGGGCGGCTAAAGATATTCGGCCTGTAAGATGTGTTCCCAGGCGCGGCCGGAAGGAGAATGTTTGGGGTGCTGTATCTCCTTATCACCCCTGTACCTCCTTTTGAAACTATACTGTAGGGGCCGGATTATGAAACTGGATTAAAGTTACGATAACTGTCTCTTTATTTGTATAGGCGTTCTTCACACCTCGGCCGATGTGTTTGATCTAGAATCTGGACTATTGCACAAGTCGGGCTATAGTGCGCTGTGATTGGTTGAAACTCCGACTTTGAAGGAAGGTCTGGCTTATCTTAAATTTAATCCTTCTCAAAGATGGATGAAATATTTTATATTTTGTATCAGGTCTGACTGGGGGACTATAAACAGGGAGTAGACCAGCAGTCTGGCTGGGGGACTATAAACAGGGAGTAGACCAGCATTGGCTTGGTTCTGGGGGCCCTTGTCAATTATTAGTCTCCTTGTAAAGACAGTGGTAGAAGTGCTGAGTCATTTCTCCACTGTCTTCACCAAAGTTTTCTCTTCGTACCTTCGTACACTTCTTCACCAAAGTTTTCTCTTCGTACCTGGCGAATTATTGAGAGTTTAATAAAAATCCTGGCAAAAACTTTCAATTACTCTTAAAGAAAATGGTAACCGTGCAAAATTTCAGCGCAATCCGACGTGCGGTTCTCGAGTTATGGCATTTTAAACATAGACACACAAACGAATCATTTTATAATACCTATAAGACTTAAAGAGAACGACACGACTGTTGCAGGGAGAAACAGAAGACGGAATAGAAATATATTAAAAAAAAGGAAACATATTAGGTAGTTTACGAAATAATAATACCCTTTTTTTTTTAATTTTTTTTTTAAGTGGGGTTTAACGTCGCTTTCAACTGCCATGGTCATATCACGACGGGGGTTTTACCCTCCATTCGCAGGAAACTCACAAACCTGCTACTCACATTGACCTCACCCAGCGTGAGTGGGGCCGGGAAAAGCCAGCGTCACGAGAATTAGAATTTGAATGGTCACCCATCCAAGTCTTAACCTCGCTGGATGTCGCTTAACTTCGGTGTTCTGAAGGGAACCGGTGTATTCAACATGCCATCGACGCTGGCTTCTAATAATACCTTAAATGAAGAAAATTGAGAAGGTAGCTGAAGAAAATGACCCATACGAATAGAGATTTTTGAGTTCTGAGAAAGCAGCTCAAGTTTTCAATTTGCTACCTTCTCAACAAGACGAGAAGTTAGCAAATCAAATCAGACAACAGCCGCTCTGGTCACTCAGAGAGAGAGAGAGAGAGAGAGAGAGAGAGAGAGAGAGAGATCCTGAAATAAGGATGTTTTATACATTCCTACGGTATTCTATGTAACGCTTAGGTAACACTATTTGAGAGAGAGAGAGAGATCTGATGGAAAATCATTTAATTGAAAAAGAAGAAGAGGGAAACTGAATGGAATCAAGCGTGCCAAATATGCAGAACAATTAAATAACAGTCGTGGAAAATTGAGTGGTAAAATAAAAATGGTGGAAATCATCAGCAATACTATCAGCATTAAATCGACAAAAACCGACATTAAAAAGGTCTTATCAAAATGTTCGTTCCATTTAATTTTGGTCCTTCATTTTTCATTTTTTGCAGTATTTTACCAGTATGCAGCATTTTTTTATATTTGCAGTATTTTTCTGTGCCCGGGGAGAAGAAATTCTCTGAAATAGTTTTTTATAATCCGCCTCTCGCACTATTATGTTAAAAATAATAAGAGCATAATATTTTATGTTATGGAAGTGAACTCGGTTAGTAACTATATTAAAGGATAATTAAGGCGAAAAGGGAGTAAAAAGGTACTAAAAATATACCAGTAGATTGTTTTAAAAAGAGTGACGTCACAAATTCTCATTCCCGCATTCCTATTTATTGCCATTCCTAGGACCCGAACCTCTGAACTCCAAGCTACAAATCAGATTGAGCACATTGAGCAGATAGTGGCTAACAGTAAAGCGTCAAGCTGCTGTCAGTACCAATCCAGCTCTCGTTCTGTCTTCTGTCTCGAATGTTAAACAACATCCAACGAAGATAGGACTTGGATTTCAAATTTGAAAACTCGATGCTGGCGATGGCATTTACGTTGAATACACCAGTTCTCGTTCTGTCTTCTGTCTCGAATGTTGAGCAACATCCAGCGAAGATAGGATTTGGATTTCAAATTTGAGAACTCGATGCTGGCGCTGGCATTCACGTTGAATTCACCAGTTATCGTTCTGTCTCTAATGTTAGGCAACATCCAGCGAAGATAGGATTTGGATTTCAAATTTGAAAACTCGATGCTGTCGATGGCATTTACGTTGAATACACCAGTTATCGTTCTGTCTCTAATGTTAGGCAACATCCAGCGAAGTTAGGACTCGTCTCGTAATGCTCGCTTTTTCCGGCCCAACCCAGACTGGGTCAGGTTAATGTGGGTAGCTGATTGCTAAGTTTCCAGCGAATTGGAGGGTAAAATTCCCGTCTCGATATGACAGTAGCATTTGAAAGGAACGATAGACCCCAAGTCACAACAACCTAGCTGCCGCTGGTAGCTATTGCTAGAAAAACGGGAAATATTCGACGACCTAATTTACCGTGGGAAAAAATGAGCAGGGTGCAAAAATAAGGGATAAAAGACAGCGGGAGTAAAGAAATGGCGGGAGGGATTTTGTGATAGGTCAGTGAGTATCACAATGACCCTGGCTGAAGTTAAGGTTGAAAGTTCTTACAAAAGAATTTCGTAAAAAAAAGTTTTTCATTCTGATGAGTCGGATGCACAGGGGACGAGACTGATGTAGTCAAGTGGTTAACGCGCTAGTCTGGTAATACAGGTAGCGTAGGGATCCGTTGGTTCGAATCCCACCCAGTGCATGCATCTTTCCTCATTTCCCCAACTTCAGTACAAGATTTATATCTTTTGAAGGTGGGTATACCCTCATTATTTGTTGAAGATATTTATTTGTGAAATATAAATACATGAAAACTTTTTAAAAAAAAATTGAGTTTGAGACCACATAATAATAAGACTCTGGGGATTAGGTGGTAGAAAATGCTTTGAGCATTAACCTCGCCTGGTTACCTTCCACTAAAGAGTATTATTATTATTGTGTTTTTATAGTTTATAATGTTGAACACCTCCACGCCAATTTTTCAGTGGTCCTGTCAGTAATATGTGGTTGACTTCTTCATCTTCCTGTAATGCTGTTATGGATGTAATTACAATGTATTATTTCTTTTGGGATAATAGTTTCACAAAACACTGTTATTATTATTATTATTATTATTTTAAAAAAAAAACACTGTAGTATAGCTTTCCATGTACAGCTAAGGTACACTCACAGGGTATAATAATTCCGTGTCCGTGAGATAGGGACAGATACCTAAATCACGGTGGTGAGAGGATTACTCGTATATGGACGCCCAGATCCTAATGTCTAGGCTCCTTTCATGTCCATTGATTCTATTTGGTTTTAACGTCCTAACTTGAGGTAGACAGGATGGGGGTTTTACCCTCCATTCGATGGAAATCGTACCAGCTACCCACATTAACCTCACCCAGCCTGGGTAGGGCCGGAAATGCGAGCCTCACATATTTGGAGGGAACAGAATTTTCTTCGAAAAGTCTGCTCCAACCGGGGATCGAACTCGGGATCTCTAGACTACGGGCAGTAGTCACAACCATTATGCCACGGAGGCTGGCTACTCACAGGGTACTTTGCCGTTATTTAAGCAAACATTCCTCTCAGTGTCTCCTCGCACAGCAGAGGCGTGCTTCACCTCAGCCCTGCTGTATCCCAGGACTGCCGTCTCGTTACTGACCCACCCCAACACGTCAACAGCTCACAGCCTTTGCTTCCTATTTACCCTCTCCCTCCCTCCCTCTCTCTCTCTCCCTCCCTCCCTCTCTCCCTCTCTCTCTCTCTCTCTCTCTTTCTCCCTCTCTTGAATTTCTTCTTCTCATTTTTTTCGGGCAGAAAGCTCTGTTACCCTTCATCTTGACTTTTGTGTCTGCACCTTTGTTGTGTTCAGAGGAGAGTTTCAGTTCTAATGAAGGAGTGAGAGGAAGGGCAGGGGGCAGGAGTTGGAATGGAGATGATAAAGAAAGTGGATGAGGAGGATAAAAATAGGAATATAATAATATCGCCTTATTTATACTGCCCGATTAGGAATATTAAAGTCCCATTATTCCAGCAGTAAGCCCAAGACATATTATTATGTGTTAAAAATCCCAAATGGGAGGATAATTTGTCATGTCCCGGCTGGGTTTCGAAGCCACGACCTCTGGAATCTCTGGATTTACAGAGTGCCGCCTTTACTACTGAGCTACCGGGACAGACGGAATATCATTAAATAGAGAATAAACAGTCTACATGGCGTAATGGTTGTGACTACAACTCGTAGTTCAGAGACGCCAAGTTCGATCCCCGGTTGGGGCAGACTTTTCGTAGGAAATTCTGTTCCATCCAAACACCTGAGGCTGGCATTTTCCGCCCTATCAAGGCTGGGTGAGGTTAATTGGGGTAGCTGGTACAATTCCCAGCGAATGGAGGGTATCATCGCCGTCTTGATTAAGACGTTAAAACCAAATACGATTCGCCGTTTAGAAGGGCATACAGCTGTAAAAAAAAACGTGCTCCTTCCCTACCAACCTCAACCATGAGATTGAACATTGAACAATGCCGACTCCTATTGTAACATAAGCAAATATGGGATAAAGGCAGGGAAGGTATATTCCAACATATAATAAAGATATATTATTGTCGTCACGGTGGCCGATTGAGATAGGTGACCTGGGTTCGATCCTCAGCAGGGCAGGACTTTTTCATTGGATGTTCGGGATCCACTTATACTTCGCAAAAATAATTGAGTAGATGCTTCAATGTCAGCAGCGACCAGTGGTCGAATTATAGGCAAACATAATATACTGGGATATGTAAGATACGGAAAGAAGGAGAAGGAGGAAAATAAGGAAACCAGAGTCTTATTATTATATGGTCACACACTCAAATTCATGACGAAAAATCGATGCACTAGGTGGGATTCGAACCAACGAGTCCCTACGCTACCTGGATTACCAGACTAGCGCGTTCCATATTACTACCAAAAAACCAGAGATAGCATAAAAAGGAAAATAAGGAAATGGAGAAAGAGAAAGACTGGAGAGAGAATAAGGGAGAATGAGAAAAAGAAAAAAAAGAGAGAGAGAGAGTTACATAGGGTAGAGATAGAGAGAGGGAGAGAGAAAGGGTGAGAGAGAGGGAAAGAGAGTAGAGAGAGAGAAAAACATAGAGAGGGAAAGAGAGAAGTAAGAGAAAGAGAGAAGAGAGAGACTGGAGAGAGAATAAGGGAGATAGAGAGAAAGAAAAAAAAGAGAGAGAGAGTAACATAGGGGAGAGATAGAGAGAGAGAAAGAGAGGAGAGAGAGAGGGAAAGAGAAGAGAGAGAGGGAAAGAGAGGAGAGAGAGAGAGAGAGAGAGAGAGAACGAGAAAGAGAGAGAGAGAGGGAAAGAGAGAAGAGAGAAACTAAGAGAAAACTATGACGTGGGAGTGATAAAACTTTTAACACAATTTTCTTCGTTCCCACTTTGAACTCTGCAAGTTGAGTACAAGTTGTGAACCCACCCCCCTCTCCCCACTCCCCCCCACCTACTCTGAGTAGAACTGGTGAGCCCCCCCCCCTGACCCCCCCCCCCCCCTCTGAACCCTGACTGGCATAATAATATTACCTGTCCTGCCAAACTCGTATGCAGAAAGAACTTTAATTTTGAGCTATTCATTTATGTACTTACTTACGTTTCGTTTGTATTCACCGCTAAAATCTTTAGCTTCCTGGAACATTTGTTTCATACTTTTTATTCCTTGCGTTTTGAAAATATATGTAAGTGATATCTATTTCTTGTAATATATTTCGATTTTCTATCCTTTTGGTCAGAGCATTTTTATTTTTAGATTTTTTTCTATTGAAGAATTATTAGTTTTCTAAGTGCTAGATGCTAAGTGAGGGAAAAATACTTATCTAGATATAGGTAAATCCCATAATCTATAGCTTGTTATTGTGTCAACTGCTAGATAAAATCTGATATAGATAGGTACTTGTCTGTAAATGTATACAGTCATGTAAATATTTGAAATAAAGAAATTGAATGTTAAAAAAAAATATAGCTTATCATTGACAATCCAACTACGAGATAAAATGTGACTATCAAGTCAACAGCAATGTCTGACTTTTTCCAATTCCGATTGAATGGCTTGATTGAATAGGCGGCGGATTCGTCACCTGGAGGTTGGTGGTTCGAGTCCCAAAGTTAAGCAAATATTATTTATAATAATAAAGCAAGTTTGAATAAATTAGATATAACGATTGCGATTGAAGCAAATTTGATTTAAAAAAGCTGTATAATTCATGTACTTCAAAATTTAATATTATATCTTATCGTATGTATCAAGTATAATAGGCTCTGCTCGTAAATAAATGAACGGGTACACCCGGTATTATTATTAAAATTATTCTAATTTCAGCATCCGAAAGTTCATCCTTTCCAATCAAAAAGAAGATTTACCTTTTGCGTAAATATACAACTTTGGGTTTACTTCCCTGATATTACCTCAATATTTTAGATACTATGTATAGATTTTTGATCTAGAGTCAAGCACTTGTAACAACGATAACTCCACATAACCACAAAGTGCCCTAATAACATTTTCCACAAATAACCCTTTCAAAAATGAGCCTCAAACACATCACATACCTACAAACTACAGAATAGCACAATTTCGCTATAAGCATGTTTAAGGGCTGTTTCCTCTTCCTATCTCTCTCTCTCTATCTCTCTCCCTCTCTCTCTCTCTCTCTCTCTCTCTCTCTCTCTCTCTCTCTCTATCTCTCTCTTTGGTCTCTTTTTGCTCTTCTCTTTTCCGAAAAATTTAATTTTACTTTTTTTCTGTATAATATAAACATTCAGAAAAGAAAACATGTTTGCCTTGGGAATTACAATTTTTTTTAATAAAAAAGAAATAGTATGAAAAATTTACAAGAGGGAAAACATCGTTGAAGTGACAATAGCAAGCACATTGCTTTTTTGGTTTTTTTTTCATGAAATTTTTTATGACCGAATTTACCAATAGCAACTCAAAATAATTTGAATAAATTTGATTATAGTTTTAACATTTTGTGAATATGACAGATTCGTACTGAAAAGTATTATGAATGTAGAAATAAAATTATTTACAGTTTTGCATGTACCTTTTTTAACAAGGATAAACTAAAAGAGATGTATAAAATTTTACTTGTGTTTTATTTATTTTTTTCATCTCGGACCAAAAATCGGTCCTTTGACAAAATGGTCCTCTAATTTATAAAATGGAAGACCAGGCATAAAAAAGGTTAAATTATTTATAAATAATTCAAGGAAACGTATTACCCTATCAAATATTCTCAATCGATAATTTTACTATACCTTTCATCTTCAGTATACTAGCTTAACCTTGGAATATATTATGGAAAAGTCATAAAAAAAAGTAAAAGGAACAAAGAGATGAAAATTCTTCACGAGGAAGTAAAAGGAAATCATAAAATGAAAAGAGAGAGAGAGAGAGAGAGAGAGAGAGAGAGATAGAGAGGGAGATATAGACATATAGGAAAAAGTAAAAGAAAAAGAGAAAGAGAGAGAGAGAGAGAGAGAGAGAGAAAGGGAGATATATACATAAAGGAAAAAGTAAAAGAGAAAAAGAGAGAGAGAAAGGGAGATATAGACATAGGAAGAAGAAAGGGAGATGAATTGAGAGAGATAGATAGACATACTGACATACAGGAAGAAGTAGCAGAGAGAGAGAGAGAGAGAAAGAAAAGGAGATATAGACATATAGGAAGAAGAAAGGGAGATGAATAGAGAGAGATAGATAGACATACTGACATACAGGAAGAAGTAGCAGAGAGAGAGAGAGAGAGAGAGAGAGAGAAAGAAAGGGAGATATAGACACATAGGAAGAAGAAAAGGAGATGAATAGAGAGAGATAGATATACAATATATACATACAGGAAGAAGTAGAAGAGAGAGAGAGAGAGAAGGATAAACATTAGAATACGAGGATGGAGACTGGAGAGGGATGGACGGAGGATGAGGGAGAGAGAGAGAGAGAGAAAGAAAGAGAGAGAGAGAGAGAAAGATAGAGAGAGAGAGGTAAAAGAATAGGTGCAATATTGTACAGACAACCTACGGACAGTGAGGAATGTATGCTGAAAGAGAGGCATAGATTGGGAAAACTGAAGAGAAACACAAAATGAAAGAGAAATAGAGATAGTAAAGGAGATAGAAAAAGAAAGAAATAGAGAAAGAAAAGAGAGAGAGAGAGAGATAAATTAAGTGAAGAAAAGAGAGATAACGATACAGAAAAGGAGGAGAAAATAGAGAAATGAGGTACATTAGTGAAGAAATCACAAAATGAAAGAGTAATAGAGATAGTAAAGTAGATAGAGAGAGAAAGAGACAGAGAAAGAAAAGAGAGAGATAAATTAAGTGAAGAAAAGAGAGATAAAGATACAGAAAAGGAGAGAAATAGAGAAATGAGGTACATAGTGAAGAAATAACTATACAGAGTAATAATGATAGGCCTTATTTATGCTGCTTGAATAGTGCACTCAAGACCCTTAACTCCACTGACGTTCCTTTCTGGTACCTACATGCTATAAAGTTGTGGTTAACGTGCAGTCTGGTAAACAAGGTAATGTGGAGTCCGTCGGTTCGAATCTCACTTGGTGCACAAATATCGAGCAACTGGAAAAATGGAATTAGAAGAACACTACGAGTATTGAGGATATATTCCATGAATTGGTTTGGGATTTTTTGGAATTTAATTATTATCGTTGGGTTGTAAGGTTTCTGTTGAAAATCCACAGTTACCCGACTTGTGTCACTTGTGAGATCTGCTGTGACCAAACAGTCACTAGACATTTGTATTTGGTGATCCCCGTTCCAATTATTTTCTTTACCAAAAAATTGGTCTAGCCATTCAAAGAGGAAATGCTTCTTGCATCCTCGGTTCCTATCCGGAAGGACGGTCCCTGGGAGATTTTTTTTTATTATAAATATAAAAAATAAAAAATGAATAGCTGAAACTCGCTTGACTAAGTATTTGCCGTTCCTTGGGAATCGAACCACCGACCACCAGGCCACGAGTAATCCCGACTCATCGATTGAGTTACTAAGGTTGGTACCTGTATTAAATTAACTTATTTTGAAATATTATTCTTTTGAACACAACTGAAATAAAGAGCAATGCTTCCCCAAGGATTTTTTCAGCCAAACTAATATAGCTAGAAAACCATTTTATCATTATTTTTATCAGCAGAAGTAGCAGCATCATGATGACTTTCAAGGCAGCAAAATAATCAAAATCATATTATTACAATCATTGTTATTATTAATGTATCATGAAAGTATTTTTCCTTTTTTTTTCAAACTCCAAAGCAGGCTAAATTAATATCCATGGGTTTAGTAGTATATTATTTTAAGATCCCTGCCCCTTTCAGTCTAAATTTTTGAGAAGCTGAGATTTTTTTAATAAAGCCTCATTAAGCATATGCACGAAGTACCATTTACAGTATTTAGAATTAAAAGTGCAAACTAGTATTAAATATGAAACATTTCTTGAATTTGGATCTTGATCAGGAGACTCCATACACTAGAATCACTACAATTACAGTAGACACCATATCACTAGAATTAGAGGAAATACAAAATCAACAGAATTAGAGGAGACACCAAATCACTTTAATTAGTGGAGACACCAAATCACTTTAATTCGTGGAGACATCAAATTACTAGAGTTAGAGGAAGCACAAAACCAACAGAATTAGAGGAGACACCAAATCACTATAATCAGTGGAGAGACCAAATCACTAGAATTAGTAGAGACACCAAATCACTTGAATTAGTGGAGACACCAAATCACTATAATTAGTGGAGATACCAAATCACTATAATTAGTGGAGACACCAAATTACTTCGTTTAGAGGAGACACCAAATCACTAAAATTATTATAGGAAATACCAAATTAATTATGAGAGGAGACTCCTATTAGGTGAAGATATTTTTTTGAGTAGTGAAGGGATTTAATTTTAATGTGTTGCCTTAATTAATATTGATTGCGAATTGCTTTTGAGTACCCCTTTTACTTCTCGCTCCCCCAGGTAATGAAGAGGATGAGAGAGAACTAAGAGAAATAGTAAGACTAGTAAGAGAAAGAGAGAGAGAGAGGGAGAAAGACAGAGAAAGAAAGAGAGAGAGAGAGAGAGAGAGAGAGAGAAAACTAACAGTAAGGGAGAGAAGAAGAATTTATGATAGGGACACTTTTCTCAAGAGTAATTATTACGCCAAGTAAAGTACAATAAAGTATAGAACCAAAAAGTTCCGACTCGCCAGAATTCGAACCTGGATAACACCAGTGGAAGTATGCTACCCAATCGGCCACGAACATAACCCTTACCTAATAAAAGAATACATATATGTACCGTGGAAAAATGAAGTATAGTAGAATACATTATTATTATTATAACATTACTAAAATAGTCGCGGAATGCTTTTTATTAGAGGAAAATATTTCAGCAAAATTTAAAACACCTATAAATTTCTCTCAAAATTAATAACGAAAAAAGTGAGAAATAAAAGTATAAAATATTCAGTAAAAAATCGAGAAAAAATGTATTTTTGTTTCCTCCTTGGTAACATATTTCGGTTACCTGTCTGCTCAATGCTTCCTCAATTTATTCTACAGGCTCTTACAATTCAGCACTTCCTGGTATAGTGAAGAATAGATTTAAAATAATAATATTTATCACATTGTTTTCTGGGTCAAGTCACAAATAGAGTACTTGACACTAACCTGCCTCAATTAAAAATCTGCCAAACTAGACTTTGAGACTCAAGCCACTTGGTGGGGCCGAATTATGAAACAGTATACAATATCTAGGATTTGTTAACCCAAGCCAATAACACTTAACAGCTTATATGAATGCGCTGTGATTGGTTGAAATTCACACTAGATGGCGTGTTAAGGGTTTAGTTTGATCCTTTTTTGGATTTGAAACATCCAATCCTGTTTCATATATCGGACTGTGCCCTATACGATACTTATCAATCAAGCGGTCTTATCAATCAAGTAAGTGTCAGTGGTTCAAGTCCTGGTTTCAGCATTTATTTGGTAAAGATAGTTTGAGTCGTTTTGACATCAAGAAAGTGATTATCACAAATATGATGACTTTACTGTCTCTGTTTAAAATAATATTAGTAGACCAGTGATTTTATGGCAGGATGCCCTTCCTTACACCAACTCTTGCTATTTACCAGGGCTTGGGACCGGCTCCCGAATATGCTGGATTGCATATCCTGAAGGCCAGGAGTAAAGCTGGTAGACAAAAAGAAAAAACAAATCTAGATAGCTGCAAGCAAGCATTGAATATGGTTACGGTCCTAGACTTGCAATTGAGAAGCTGCGGATCGGATCCCATCAATGTTTGGATTTTTCCTCAATTATTTGAGTATGTGACCATATAATATTCAGACTCTTATAGTTTAAATGGTAGTAGGTAATACATTTGAGAATTAACCTCGCCTGTGGTTACCTTCCCTTAAAAAGGTATTTTTATTATAATGTTGCATCAAGATTTCTCTTGCTCCTCAGATTAGTAAAGTTATAATAATATTGAAAATCAAGATGTGTAAAAAAGACGAAATCATAGAGTAAGTAATTATTACAGACACCTATTTTCATCATGAATGTATAAATATACATAAAAACATAAATATCAACATACATAATTTATACACTAATCATAAAAATATATATACGTCTTCTACGTCGCAACAATTTTAATTATTCTTTGAAAATATATTCTGAAGTTTATTCTGATGCCAGGGTAAACATTAGTTCCTCCTCCTCCTCTTTCTCCTCCTCCTCCCACCCTCCTTTCCTTCTCTCGCATTCTCCCTATATCTCTCTCTTTCTCTTTCTTCTATGTTCCTCCCTTCAACTTCCTACCTTTCTTCCTCTCTTCCTTTTCTCCTTTTCCCTTTCCCTCTGTTCGCTTTCTCTTACTTTCTCTCCCCAATCTCCTTCTACTCCTTACTTTTGCCTCTCTCGCTCTCTCTCTCTCGCTCTCTCTCTCTGTCTCTCTCTTTCTCTCTTTCTCTCTCTGTATTTCTTCTTCTCTTTTCAATCCCCATTTCGTTCTAAATTTGATAAAAAATAATGAGAGAAAAGGAGGAAATTGAAGGAAAAAGTGAGAGGGGGGTTTGAGGGTAGAAGGAAAATAGGAGGAAGGCAGAGGGAAGAGGGAGAAAGAGAGGGACAGAGGGAGAGGAAGAGAGAAAGAGAGAGAGGGGGTACGCGCACAGAAAATACTCATGTGTTTGTCTTTTCTTTTAGTCCCTTTCAATGCTAATGGTGTTCAATAACCTGGAGGTCAGTGGTTCGAATCTCGAACATTGAATATTATTTTCCTTTTACTCTATTGGTACTTCAAAGCTATTGGCATGAATTAAGGCAGTGTACTAAAAAGTTCAACAGTACTTATAAAGGAACACGAAAAGACAAAAATATGTATTTATAATAATAATAAACATTATTATTATTACTTGTCAGAGCTCGGTGGTTCGATCCATAGGAATGACTTTTCTAAATTATTATTATTAGGTAGTGTTCTAAATTTTTGTATCTAAATTATTATTATTAGGTATTTTTTTAAACAAATATTTCAACTAGATAGAATAATATTAATATTATCTTATTTGACTGTACCAGTGTACCTCTCTCTATATTAAGTATTACTATATTAAGTACCAGTATTCCAGCAGTATGACGCATTAATATGATGTAGTCAAAATCACAAATGGGAGGATAACATCTGATGGATTCACATAGTGCCACCTCTACCACTAAGCTAAAGGGACAGAGCTTCCAGGAAAATAATATCCTTTTTACCTAAGCTTATATTTTAGTTTCAAAGGCCCAGAATTTTTTCTCTTATATCCAGGTTTCTCTTATAATTTCCCTTATAGAGAGGTAAATTGGACCTGGAAATTATTCTCTTATATCCAGTTCTCTTAAATCTGTCCCGCTAGCTCAGTGGTAAAGGCGCGACCTCTGTGAATCCAGAGATTCCAGAGGTCGCGGGTTCGAAACCCAGGCGGGACATGACAAGTTTTCCTCCCATTTGGGATTTTTACCACATAATAATACGTCTTGGGCTTACTGCTGGAATAATGGGACATAATAGTCCTAATCGGGCAGTATAAATAAGGTGATACTATTATTAAATCAAGTTCTCTTATATCCAGGTTCGACTGTATGAAAGAATCAATCCATACATTGACCGATATTGAAATTCATAACACAAATAGAAAATTTTCCATCACATAAAAGCGAAAAATTCCATTTCAACAAGAACCATGTTCAAATGATCCTACGGCGAAATTTGCCTTCCATGCGAAAAAAATTTCATATCTTCATCTATTTATGTATTTTTTAACAGTTCGTATTACACTAAGGTACTCAAATTCTTCTTAGTAAAAAGTGTATTACTTAGTAGTAGTTGGTATGTTGGTAATATAAGTGGTACGATTCCCAGCGAATGGAGGGTTAAACCCCCGTCCTAATCAAGGACGATAAATCAAAATAGAATCGTTGGCGTTAGGAAGGGCATCCAATGAGCCCCAATGTGACCAAAGTCAGTGTTGCCAATAAGACCAAAGTCAGTGTTGCCATCAATGAGGGCATGTAGGAGGAGGAATCGAAAGGAACCCCGCTGCCCCCATCCCTCACCCCAGCCTGAACTAAAAGCACAAACCCCCACCCCACACACCTCCCTCCCTCTCTCTCTCTCTTCCCCTTTTCACATACGAGAAAGAAAGAGAGAGACGCTGAAGAGGTGCCTCACACCCCTGGAATATAAAACCTATTACATAAAGAAAATAGAGAGAGAGAAGGAGAGAGAGAGAGAGAGAGAGAGAGAGAGAGAGAGAGAGAGAGAAATCAATATCCCCGGGGCTGGTAAATCATGCTTATCATGAGGGAGGGAGAGATAGGGGGGAGGGTTAGAAAGAGATAGAGAAAAGACAGAATGAGAAAGACTTTGTGTGGGAGAGAGAGAGAGAAGAGGGTGAAAGTAAGGAAAGAGTGAGAGGGAAAGGAATATAAAAAGGCATAATAAAGAGAGATAGCTCTAAAGAGAGAGAGAGCGAGAGAGAGAGAGAGAGAGAGAGAGAGGGGGTAGGGGTAGAGGGATAAAAGAGAGAGATAATTTTGGAATATATAAGATAGAAAGAAAGAGAAACTACCTCCATGTAGATCTATCTCGCTCTATTTATTATTACTCTTTTCAAAAAATTCATTTCCCATTTCTAACATTTCTCTCTCTAAAAAAAATCCCTCCATCTTTGTCTCTCCTTGTCTTTCTTCATTTACCTGTAATATCCTTTCTTATCTTTCTTTCTCTTATGCCCTTCATCTCTCCTTACAACCCGATCTTCTTCTTTTACTCTGTCTTATCCCGCTCATGTAGGGTTGACGTTGTTTAACCTCATGCTTGAGATACATTGGTTTTGGCACATTTTTTACGGCTGGATGCCTTTCCTAACGCCATCGATTTCATTTGATTTAACGTCCTGGATTAGGACGGGGGTTTTACCCTCCATTTGCTGGGAATTGTACCAGCTACCCACATTAACCTCACCCAGCCTGGGTAGGCCTGGAAATGCCAGCCTCACATATACGGAGGGACCAGAATTTTCTATGTGAAAAGTCTGCTCCGACCGGGGATCGAACTCAGGATCTCTAGACTACGGACATTAGTCTCAACTAATAAGCCACGGAGGCTGGCGTAATGGTTGTGACCACCTTATCTACCTCTCTCTATATCCCCTTAAAATATCTCCACCTCTCTATTTCTCTCTCTTTAACTTATTCTCTTTATCTGTTTCTCTTTATCTCCTTCTCACATTTATCCTCTTCTTTTTTTTTTTTTTTTTTTTAAGTGGGGTTTAACGTCGCTTTCAACTGCCATGGTCATATCACGACGGGGGTTTTACCCTCATTCGCAGGAAACTCACAAACCTGCTACTCACATTGACCTCACCCAGCCTGAGTGGGGCCGGGAAAAGCCAGCGTCACGAGAATTAGAATTTGAATGGTCACCCATCCAAGTCTTAACCTCGCTGGATGTCGCTTAACTTCGGTGTTCTGAAGGGAACCGGTGTATTCAACATGCCATCGACGCTGGCTATCCTCTTCTTTCTCATTCAATATGTGGAAAATAAGACTAAAATGAATTTTTTGAAGAACCTTCGGTGGGAAATATAGGTACAAACTTTCTTGTTTAAAATTTAATCTTAATTTTACTTCCGAGAAATTAAATTTCTAATATTAGAAATCGGAAGTATTGTGTTCGTTTTTGTAAAAAAAAATATTTTTTTGCTCCGATTTCAATTTTTTTTCAGATTTCTGGACGTTTCATAACCTCCTGAGCAAATTTGGTTTTGTGTCTGTCTGTCGGTCTGTCGTTCTGTCGGTCTGTCGGTCTGTCGGTCTGTCGGTCTGTTAAAACGATTCCTTGTAACGCGCAAATCTCGGAAACTACTCGACCGATTTTGATGAAATTTTGCACACATCTAGGAGACATTCTGTAGATGGTCCCATTTTAAATTCATCGAATTCGTACTAGCGGTTCTTGGTGAAAGAGCCCATGCGCCTGACCACTAACTTTTTACTTAAACGCTTATATCTCGTGAACGGTACACCCGATTTTAATGAAATTTTGTGTGTGTATGAATATAATTGTTTTACATAGGCTATTTATATATTTTTTTTAATTAATTATAATTAGACTCTGATATTTAAGAAAATCCGAAATTTTGGACAAAAAAGTCAAAAAATAAGGACCACGACTTGCCGATACAGAAATTTTTGTGGAATCTAGAATGTAGAAAAAACGATTTTCTACCATATAAAACAGATTTGAAGAAAATCGGTGCAGTCGTTTTGGAGATACAAGTAATTTGGTATAAAATCTCAAAATTGGCACGTGTTAACAATGTGAAACAATCACGAGGAAGTATAGAGTCCATAATTGGCAGTGTTTTTTTGTGTGATTCCATTACTTTCCTTAGGATAAGGAAAGTAAAAAGGTAGTACCTCCAAACTTATTTTAAAATGGCGGTAAAATGAAATATTTAATTTTAAAGTTCGGGCTCGTTTTTGTGTAAAATGAAATATTTAATTATCTGTTTAAAAAAATAATAATATTGATTATTATTACGTGAGATATTAGATATGCAAGAATTGCATGGACGCCCAAATGCAATGTCTGGTCTCCTCGCATGTTAAACAATTAAAATTATCCTTGGACCTGGATTACAAGGCAAGTTACAAGGCAGTTTAAAATTTAGAAATTTCTAAAAAATAAAGTTACAAGGCAGTTTACAATTTAGAAATTTCTATTTAAAAAAGAATATTTTTTTAAAGATGAGTGTTTCACAACCTTTTATATTTAGTAGCCATGAAACAGGAGCTACTGTAGACCCTTGTGGTTTGTTTTATAGCCTGCCTAGTGCCCATCCCGTACTATGCCTCCGATGGGCAAGATGTGACACAAAATCAGGCGCGGCCGGTGCTAAGGAACTGTGGAAAATTGGGCTTTTATCAAGTCCGGTCTTGTACACAGTGAAAATCATTCCACATTTCTAGAATGATTACTTAGAATTACAATGATTGGCATGGTAAACAAACTCAAACTCCATAGGTACTAAAAGAGCGACTCTATAAATGCACAAAATACTTCTAAATTTGGTGCTGGGTCAATACGATTAATTTAATAGATAGTGGTAGTTAAGCACGAGGAAGTGTTTCATCCACTTTGGCAGAGTATTTTCTGGAATTCATAGGCTTATGAATTCCAGATTTGATTGAGTTTTATTTCTGTGCCTTGAAATTTTGAGTTCGCGGGATTCTAATGAATAAAATTGAAAAAAACTAATGAGCAAATTTACATTTAGAGCTTAAATATCTATACAGGGTGGGGCAAAAGTCTGGAAACCCCTGAATAACTTTCGAATGGCTTCTTCGGTAAAATTAAAATTTTGTACGGTAAAGCGGGGTAATAAGACCTTCTATTAGAGTGGGGTCGATTTTTGTTACCGGCCCCCATGTCGGGGCCAGGGGGGGCCAACTTCATTTTTTTAAATACGAACCCCCACCTTGCGATACATTTTTGAAAAGGTCTTTAAATAAGAAATACATTGGTGCAAATTTTATTTTTTTAATATTAACTGTATGCAAATGGCGTCAAACTTTGTGTATGCAGTAAAGTCTGGAAACCCCTGAATATCTTTCGAAAGGGCTTTCTCAGTAAATTTAAAATTATGTAGGGTAACCCTTGGTAATTAGACCTTACATTAAAATGAGACCGATTTTTTTTCCGGCCCCCATGACGGGGCCAGGGAGGCCAACTTCATTTTTTTAAATACGAAACCCCACCTTGCGATACATTTTTAGAAAGGTCTAATTACCCCGACTTACCGTGCACAGTTTTAAAAGTTACTGAGAAAGCCCTTTCAAAAGATATTCAGGGGTTTCCAGAATTTGCTGCATGCACAAAGTTGGACGCCATTTGCAAACAATTATTATTAAAAAAATAAAATTTGCACCAATGTATTTCTTATTTAAAGACCTTTCCAGAAATGTATCACAAGGTGGGGGTTCGTATTTA
This sequence comes from Bactericera cockerelli, assembly GCA_024516035.1. Lineage (NCBI taxonomy): Eukaryota > Metazoa > Arthropoda > Insecta > Hemiptera > Triozidae > Bactericera > Bactericera cockerelli. Next base: position 15,937,924 of record CM044965.1, read on the forward strand.
AAAAAATGAAGTTGGCCCCCCTGGCCCCGACATGGGGGCCGGTAAAAAAAATCTATCCCACTCTAAAAGAAGGTCTTATTAGCATGGTTTACCTTACAAAATTTGAATTTTACCGAAGAAGACATTCGAAAATTATTCAGGGGTTTCCAGACTTTTGCCCCACCCTGTATAATAATTATATGTTTGTTCTTTCTCCGACCTCTTTAGCTTTATCGTTCAGATAAGGCGGCGGACTTGTAACCTGAAGGTCGGTGGTTCAAGTACCGGTTTCAGCGTAGAATTAGTAAAACGAGTTTGAGTAGTTGTGATATCACGAAAGTGATTAACACAAATATGATAACTTTTTTCAAACTTTCATGTTTGTTCTTTCTGTTCTCTCCAAACGTGTGAGACTGTCGTTTCCGGTTCTACCCAGGCTAGGTGAGGTTAATGTGGGTAGCTAGTAGCTAGTACGATTCCCAGCGAATGAAAGGTAAAACTGACTACTTCAAAATCAAGCCGTTAAAACCAAATAGAATCAACTGGTCACAATAGATCTAAATAGAGGTCGGTGTGATAATTGGTGCTTCTCTTGTGATAGAGGTCGGTGTGATAATTGGTTGTGGAACTCCAACCAGTCTACAATAATAATATAGTTATAGGTATGTATAATATTTCTAACATACGTCTCGTCTGTAAAATGAAAAATTAAAATAATATCCTTTTTCGAGCACTCATTATTTTCTTCATTTTCTTCTCAATAAAAATTCAATCTATACATAAGTGTATTCTAGTATGTCATAATAACTCTAGTACATACCCATCCCATAGCATTGTATAATATCGACTTTTTTCATCAACAACTTTGAAAATTCTGACTAGTGGAATTTGATGAAATCAAATCTCAAAAATCCTTTGTAGAAATTAGTGATGAATAGTGCAGGATTTGTTTTTTGCTGAAATCACAATATCAAAAATAGTGTGAAAAAATAAAATAATTTAATTGTATTCTCTTCGTCCCTTCCCTCCCTTTATTTATCTTTCTCCTCCTGTTTCTCTCTCTACCTCTCCTCCTTTCTTTCTCTCTCGCTCTCCTCCTATTCTCTCTCTCCCCTCCCATTCTCTCTCTCTCCTCCCTTTTTTTTCTCTCTCTCCCACTCTCCTCCTTCTCTCTCTCTCTCTCCCTTTCTCTTTCCCTCCGTCTCTCCTCTCTTCTACTTCTTCTCTCTCTCTTATTGTCTTTCTTTTCCCTCTTTTCGTTTCTCTCCCCTCCTTATTATTTCTCTCTTTTTTTCTCTCTCTCTTTCCCTCACCTTCATATGCGTACCCCCTAATAGCTCTACCTATGTTTGTTTTGTTCCTTATCCCATCTCTCTCTCTCTCTCTTTCCCCACATCTCTTATACCCCCTCCTTTTGAACATTTTCCACCCCAATTTCAATATTATCATTATTTTAACAGGCTCTGGTTTAAGAGGGGGGCAAGTTCACAGACAATAAATACCTATCCTCATTTGCTTCTCACAATATTTGTCTGAATACGACCCTCTAAATTATTGTATGCTCCCATTCTCCTCTTTCCTCCCTCTACTTCCTCCCCCCCTCTTCTTTATCCCCCTCCTCCTCCTCCTCCTCCTCCTTCTTCTCCCCCTCCTCCTCCTCCCTCCTCTCCACCCTCCGATATTTTCCTTTGTCTCGCAACTTCCATTATTTAAGCACAAATAATAACATGTTAAAAAATCTTTATGCTATATTTTTCTTTTGTTCTATATTTATATTTTTTCACTGTTTTCCCATTCTCTTTGACTTGAATTTCATACGATATGTGTGTGTAGGTATTTTGTTTTATTTTTGAAGCATTCAATATTTTCTATCGTGTGCTCATTTTTTGTCGTCAATTTTTGACGTTATTTTATTTGAATCATCGTCATTTGTAATATCGGCATGACGATTATAGAAGACAATGACGATTTTTTGTTCCTAAAAAAAAAAGAAGTATTATTGTATTTGCTTGAGTTGAATAATTATCAGACCAAATGGCACACTATACAAGCTTTTAACTTCGAAATGAAAGGGGGATCTGCTAGTCACAAGTAGGTATAACTAAATCACTGTTTAATAATAATAATCCGCAGAACGGACGTATAATTACGGGTCAAGCCCTTTATACATAGTTACAATTAATAGACAAGTGAAAAACAGTCAAATAAAAGCTAACAAATATTTTTTTACAATTTTTGAAATTAAGAAAGCCTTGCTTTGTGGAATAATTGAGGAAAATCATCGGTTGGGTGGAAGAGTTCACAGCTTAAGAGTCCTGCCGTTAAAGCCATAAAAGAAAGCCCGTACTAGATTAATATGTCTTATAACTTGGGACTTAGGGAACGCCTAATAATAAGTTAGGGTAACATCACTAATAATAAAAACACTCTTTAGCGGAAGGTAACTACCAAGCGAGGTTAATGTGTTAAAGGTTAAAAAACCTAACCCTCAAAGTCTTATTATGTGGTCAAAAACTCAAATTAATGAGGAAAAACTCATGGACTGGGTGGGATTCAAACCAACGGATCCCTACGCTACCTTGATTACCAGACTAGTGCGTTAACCACTTGACTATACCAGTGCAGTTAGGGTTTGGGTAGTTGTAACATCACTCTTGTAATTAATACAAATATATTTAGCTATCGAATTAGTAATATCACTTTTAAATGGCCATTTTCTTAACCAAGACCTTGTACTGAGACATTAAATTTACAAAATCTTACTGCTTTCTTATGAGGCAAAGGAAATATTGCGGTAACAGAAAGTCGTAAAAGTAACGCTAGCAAGGTCTATGACTCTGAACATTGCCATTTCTACATGACGCATGAATGCTAGGTATGCACAATGCTACATACATTAGCTATTCACCCATTAGTATTCCTGAAATATAGAGAGAGAAATTCTCTAACAAGATTAGTATTCAAACTCGATATTGAAGGTACACATAACTCCGGAACAGCCGTTCTCAAAGAGTAGTCTGTAAGATCTGTTGAGTGTGTCGGTTCTATCATTCTAAGATTCTGAGGACCGCTGAGGGACGGCTACATACTAGGCAGCCAGGCTGTGTGGCTAATCCCAAAGCACGTTGCTTGTGAGGGTGGCCACCCATTGTTGTTTTTGTAACCAGCTTGGCTTCAGCTGGGGGAGTTATGGTCTCCAGCCAACTTAAGTGGGAAAGTTGGCTCGTTTTAAAGCACATATTTTTATATCTATGTGGGAACAACCATCATGCGAAAATTTGGATTCTTTATTAAACTTTTTCAACTTTTGGGGAACCCGTCGTGATATGACCAATGACCATATTGCCCGCATGCAGTTGAAACCGACGTTAACCCCAAATTAAAAAAAAAAGCTTTTGGGAAACTGCAAGACAGCCTGATGGTTTTTTAGGGTTGGCTAATGGGTAGTCCGATGGCTGTTTATAGTCCTCTAGGGAGACACTGGTCTTCTCCCTGTTCAATGTCCCTTAATCAGACATCAACGTCCCCCAGCCAGACCCCCATTTGACAGATTTAGCTACCACACAGCCAAACAAAATGAACAAAATAAATGTTTCGGCCTATAAGCAAGTTCATGGTAAACTGTTGCCTTATAGGGCGGGCCATTATTTTTAATTTTACTTACTAACTTAAAGTTTGTAAACATGATGGTGTATTCATGTTGTTTTGCATGGTTACCAACATATCAATGGCAGATTGTAATATTAATATTGTACTGCCATAAATTGTAATATAAATAAATAAATAAAATTTCCCAAAATTCCACTAGACAGCTAGTATGAATATTTGTTTACAATAAGACAGCGCTCACTGGCACTCAAGAAACGCTTAAAGGACACTGTCTAAATACATGTAATGGTCCATATGGGCTGTTTCACCGTAGTTTCCTAGTGCCCTAATGAATGACCGACCCCAAGGTGAATCTTCTGAAGTTATGAACAGCCAGGAAAGCTTCCTTAGAAATTCGCACAGTAAAACATCTCACAAAATCTCAAAGTCAACCAACTGCTCTTACAAAGAAATTAGGGACCCAGGATCAAAATATCCTCTGGACCAATCAGAACGCTTTACTAGAAGCATTACCTTATTTAGGTATGAAAATATTAGCTCAGTGTTTAAGCACTCGCTTGCCATGCGGCAGGTCCCGGGTTCGAAACCCCGCGCCGACAAAAATTTGTATTAAAAATGTGGTTACAATTGTTTGTAAGGGATACCTTCCGGTGCGCTCGTGTTGACCCAGCACCTAATTGGGAAGTATTGTGTCCCATCAGAGGGGAGGCATACTACGGGATGGGCAGGCTATACAACATAGACCACAAACGTCTACAGTAACTCCTGTTTCATGGCTACGAAATAAAAACGGCTGTGAAACACTCATCTTAAAAAAAAAAAAAAATATAAGGTAGAACTGGAAAAGCAGAACTCTTGATTGGAAGTCGAGTAGTTATAGGTTGCTGATTAGTTGATACCACTATTCGTGAGTTCGATTAATCCATGGCACTGTATTGCCAATATCGGGCTGATTTGGCCACTATAAATTAATGATATAATGTATATTTTATTTTAAAATGTATTGCAAGCGTGTAAGACCACTAAATTGTTCCTTGCGAAACGCTGAACCTATTAGTCTAGTACCGCAAGCCCAAAAATAGCGAAATAAATGCAAGTTTTGGTGTAGTTTTGATTTTTTGTACCATAGTGTATTTTGAGCTGCTGAACACGAATCTGAGGTTTGCCAACAAAAATTTTACCGGCAAATTTTTTTACAGGCAAAAAACAGGCAAAAAATTGGACTATTTTTAGTTTTTCTGAAATATCTCCCAAGTGATTTAATAAACGCCAACACTAACTCCATACAAAGTTGTTCACTACCAAATTCCCTACATTTTATATTCTACAAAAAAAATTGTGCGACCAACCTTTGAGCTTTGAGGGCGCCCTCAAAATGCAGGCAAAAAATCAAAAGTGGCCACATTTGCGATTTTTTAAAATTTTACTTCAAAATAACGCTCCTGACAATATTTTTGGCAGTTAAAGACGTCATTGATGGCTTACAGGCTAAAGTTTCAGACTTTTTCAGCCTTTTAGAAGGACCTTTGCAGCCTTTTGGAGTGATCACAGTCACCTGTGTCTATCTAGAACCCTGGTTTTAAAACAAAAAGTTTTGCTGTACTTGTGATTTTTGGTAATATAGTGTACAAGCAGGCTGTCGCCCGCTTTGCGGGCCGAGGCATGGCCGTGAAAGCAAAAAATCCTTTTTCGCCAATGGCAGGTGTTGTAGTGGGAATTTCGAAAAATCCCGTCTTATTGCACATCTAGACTATAAGACAAAGCTACCTACCAAATTTCAGCTTCCTAGGACTTACGGTTTGGGCTGTAGAGCGATGATCAGTCAGTGGTCAGTGGTCAGTGAGTGACTTTGACATTTATATATTAAGATTTATAGCTGCAAAGTATGAATTTGACGTTTGCCAACAAAAAAATTGCCGTCATTTTTTTAACAGGCAAAAACGGCCTGAATGGAGCTTTTTTCAGTTTTTAACAATATCTCCGAAAGTGTGCATTTCAAAGCAACGTTGGGTGAATACTAAGTTCAACATAACTGAATTTCCTACATATTAGGTTCCCAATATTTTTTTGTGCAACCAACGATTGAACTTTGAGAGCGTCCTCAAAGCCCAGGCAAAAAATCAAAAAGGCAAATTTGGACTTTTTGAAGTTTTACCTCGACATAATCTTCTTGGCAGTGTGTATGATATTGTTTAGTTTAGACTCTAAAGGTCTAAACTTTAGAAGCTAAATTTCGTGACCTTTGCAGATTTTTTGTAATACCTGGATCTAGATCAGGATCACTTGCATCAATCTAGGACCCTTCCTTGTTTTTAAACAAAGAGTTTTGTTGTAGTTTTAATTTTTGGTACACTAGAGTATTTGGACTGCTGAGTCCCGAATATTGTGTTTGCAAAAAAATAAGTTGCTGGCCAACAAACTATTTCCTACTATTCTTTCAAATGTAATCCTAAGTGAGTATTGCTAAATTTTGCCGGTTCCAATCAGGCTAGGTGATGTGGGATTAGTTTGTGATGGCAACGCTTATCTATTCCACTGTCCTATATTTCTACATTATAAGCAGTTCATTTTCAATTTATATATTGGGCACCTGATTTTAAAGGTTTGATGTTTCTAATGGTTGACGCCTTACTCATGGTCGTGGTGTTGGAGAAAGCGTTCTCATAAGATGGACAATGGGGATGACATCCATTCAGCATGTGTCAGAACAAATCGAACATTTCTGTGGTGTTTCGCTTTCTAGCTCTGATCAACACGTTGCTTTGAAGGATGCAGGAGTAAAAAGAGACAACAAAAATAGAATGGAGATGTTCAAATGGTCCCCGTGAATCCCACAACTTTATTCCAACGGATTTCATTTGCTAAGCATTCCAACGAAAAACTCGAAAACTTTTTGAGCTACGATCTAGGACCTTATCTTTGTCACTTTTTGACAAAGGATGCATGAGAAAAGGAACAAAGTCCACTCTATACAAAGATCTTAAGCCTCTGACGAACAAGCACTTTACTGGTCAGGTGCAATATGTAATTGATGGGGGATTCCTGTTACACAGAGTTGTCTGGCCTACAAATGCATCATTCTCTTCAAACTGTGACAGATAAATGCAGTATGTTATCTCCAAATATCCTGGGGCAGTAGTTGTCTTCGATGGCTAGCCTGAAGATATTCAAAGAGGAACAAAGACAGCTGAGCGTATGAGGAGAACGAGGACTCTCTCATCTGCAGACATGCTTTTTGATGACACCATGACACCAACAATGTCAAAAGATAATTTTCTAGCAAATCCAAGAAATAAGAGTCGTCTCATTGACTTACTTGCAACCAAACTTTCAGAAGCAGAAGCAATATAAGCAGGCAGAAGAAGATGCAGGCGTACTGATTGTTACGACCGCACTCAAATGAGACTGTTACTATAGTAGGGGAATATTAGTAATCTTGATTGTGCTCTGTGAAGTTGACAATGTCTTCTATTTAAAACCTGGAAAGCAGACCATTTGTCCAGCTTTGTATTCACCCCTTGAAGCTGCAACTTCCTCATGCGTGAAAGAACACATCCTCTTTCTACATGCAATGAGCAGGTGTGATAAGACGTCGGCTCTCTTTAAACAAGGAAATAGGGAAATTTTTAAAAACCCTTGTAAAAAGTCCTAGTCTTGGAAAAGTTATAGACGTCTTCAAAGACTCTAAAGCGTCCCAAGACTCTGTAGCGGCAGCAGGAGAACGCTTTTTAATACATTTGTATGCGTCCAGTGGAAAAAGTCCGTCTTCACTTAACCATCTGCGATACATATGTTATACCAAGGTAGCCTTTAGAATCAACTCCAACATTGCTGCGTTACCACCGTGTGCACTCCCTCAGGGTGTACCCTGTACCATCAAGTGCAACAATGGTTGGGAGTAAGTAAAGCTCCTGAAGAATGGGGATGGAAGCAAACTCAAACAGGTCTAGAAGCTATATTAAATCTCTCTACCCCCGCTCCCCCCGAATTGCTGAAGCTCGTTTCCTGCAAATGTACAGGAAACTGTGGCTGCAGGAAAGCAGGACTCTCCTTCTCCGCTCTATGCTTGCATTGCGATATCATGCCATCAATGGAGGACCCTGATCCAAATCCCTCACAAAGATGTACTGCAAAGGTCAAAAAATTTAGCCTTTAAACCATTATTAATATCATTCACACTGCCAAGAAATTTATGTCGAGGTAAAACTTCAAAAAATTCAAATTTTGCCTTTTCTGACTTTTTGTCTGGGCTTTGAGGACGCTCTCAAAGCGCAAAGGTTGGTTGCACAAAAAAATATTGGGAACAAATTCAGTTATGTTGAACTTAGTATTCACCCAACGTTGCTTTGAAATGCACAGTTTCGGAGATATTGTTAAAAACTGAAAAAATCTCCATTCAGGCCGTTTTTGCCTGTTAAAAAATGACGGCAATTTATTTGTTAGCAAACGTCAAATTCATACTTTGCAGCTATAAATACACTATAATACCAAAAATCACAAGTACAGCAAAACTTTTTGTTTTAAAACCAGGGTTCTAGATAGACACAGGTGACTGTGATCACTCCAAAAGGCTGCAAAGGTCCTTCTAAAAGGCTGAAAAAGTCTGAAACTTTAGCCTGTAAGCCATCAATGACTTCTTTAACTGCCAAAAATATTGTCAGGAGCGTTATTTTGAAGTAAAATTTTAAAAAATCGCAAATGTGGCCACTTTTGATTTTTTGCCTGCATTTTGAGGGCGCCCTCAAAGCTCAAAGGTTGGTTGCACAATTTTTTTTGTAGAATATAAAATGTAGGGAATTTGGTAGTGAACAACTTTGTATGGAGTTAGTGTTGGCGTTTATTAAATCACTTGGGAGATATTTCAGAAAAACTAAAAATAGTCCAATTTTTTGCCTGTTTTTTGCCTGTAAAAAAATTTGCCGGTAAAATTTTTGTTGGCAAACCTCAGATTCGTGTTCAGCAGCTCAAAATACACTATGGTACAAAAAATCAAAACTACACCAAAACTTGCATTTTTAAAAGCCAGGATTACTAGACTATATGGTAATACACCAACACGAGTTAGGAATGCAATTATGAAATTTTTAAAATTACAATCATTTTACAATATTAAAACAATTTTTTTCCTCTTTCTTCATGAAAATATTAAAAGAAAGGAATAATAATAGAGAAAATGGAGGGAGAGAGAGAGAATGTGTGTAATTTTCATAATTTATTGCAATTTCATACTTTTTAATATAAAATTGAGAAAATTCTTTAAAAAGCCAAGTTTTCTCGTACAGTACTTTTCTTTCCTCTTTCTCTTTCTTCCCTATATATTTTCCTTGGAACTCTGTCTCTCCCCCCTCCCTCTCTCCCCTCTCCCTCTCCTTCTATCTCTCTCTCTCTCTCTCTCTCTCTCTCTCTCTCTCTCTCTTTCTCTTTCTCTTTCTCTTTCTCTTTCTCCTTCTCTTTCTCTTTCTATTTCTCTTTCTCTCTCTCTCTTTCTCGTTTACTTTCTCTTTTTTTTCTTTCTCTTTCTCTTCCTCTCTCTCTCTCCCCCCTTCTCTCTCTCTCTCTCTCTCTCTCTCTCTCTCTCTCTCTCTCGTGTCTTCTCCGCCATATTCTCTCTTAAAATGTTCTACTTTGTCACATTATATCACAATTTTAGTGGGTAGCGCAGAATTACAGGACTTTTCCGTATCTTTGTTATCCTGATATCTTATCTTTGCCTATAATTCCGACACTGGTCGCTGCTCACATTAAAGCAGCTACTCATTTTTGCTCACGAGGTATGAGTGGAATCCGGACATCCAAGTACATAGCAGAAAAAATCATGCCCGGCCGGGGATCGAACCCGGGTCACCGCCCGTGCAATCAATGCCTAGCGCGCTAACTCACTCGGCCACGGACAAATCTTCTTAATATATAAATGTCAAAGACACTCACTGACCACTGACCACTGACCACTGACTGATCATCGCTCTACAGCCCAAACCGTAAGTCCTAGGAAGCTGAAATTTGGTCGGTAGCTTTGTCTTATAGTCTAGATGTGCAATAAGACGGGATTTTTCGAAACTCCCACTACAACACCTGCCATTGGCGAAAAAGGATTTTTTGCTTTCACGGCCATGCCTCGGCCCGCAAAGCGGGCGACAGCCCGCTAGTAATCTATAATATGTAGTTCATAATTATATTTGGATGATGTACCTCAGCAAAAGCTGAATGAATTGGAATGATTCATTCAGTTGTTTATTACTTCCGAGAATTTTTCAATATTAGAAATCGGAAGTATGGTGTTCGTTTTTGTAAGAAAAAATATTTTTTTGCTCCGATTTTTTTTATTTAGTAGTAGGTACCCAGTTTGCGTGATAGCTATCAGTGGTGGTTTTTAAAAGTTCAAAATGGAAAAACAATTTGCTGATGTACTGGAGCAAAATTGTTTATTTTTGTAATTTATTGTGTAAAACGCATTAAAGTTTTAGATTATACGTCCTAGTCGGTCAGTATAAACAAGACGATATCATAGGTTGGTAGAATATGTATCATATGGATTGGTTGATGGAACCCTAACTCACGAAGCACTTAGAGAACATTTAGAAGAATTTCAAAAAGATAACAAAAGAGGGACTATTTTACATTTACATATTTATAATGTTAACCGTATTTTCTGTGTTGTAAAATATGTAACTATTTTACATAAACTTCCTCCTCCTTTTTCTTCAGCCAAGTTCAAACTTGAAATTCTACAGTAAGATGGAAAATTTCTCTTTGAGTGCAAGAAATCCCTCCCTATATGAGAGGTTTTGTAATCAAATTTTCCTCATTAATTAAATTGCTATTTGTAATTTCTTAAAGAAAATTCTAGGGGTGTCTAAACTGTGGCCAACAAGGGGCTCGCTCTATTAGTGTTATGATTTAGAAAATCAATGAGGTTCACACTTTTAAAATTGCTTTAACAAGGAAACCAGTTTTTTGATCTTTCGGAAGAAACGGTAAAGATGGTTTTTTAAACATTTACTTTGAGAAGCTCTCATTTATAAACCGTTCAATATATTTTTATAAAAGTTGTTTAAAATATCTAAAATATTGTTGAAAACGTGCTTTTAAAATTTCAAGTCTCTATTATAAACAGTTTTTAAGTTATTAAAAAAAAAACAAAAGTGTCCGGTTTTTTTCTGAACACCCGGTAGGTATATGTATAGAGATAAATGCTTGAAATTCGAATTCGACAAATACGTTCTAAGCGTAAATTATTTTATGTTGCCTACTATAAAACATTCAATAAAAATGTAAAAATAGGAGAACTCAATCCTGAAAAAATAAATATTATGTATTTTTTTCTGTCAAATTAAATTCCTTTTTCCAGATTATAAAATTTTGCTTTTCAAAACGTTTTTCAATAATCATAGGAGTACCACTGAGGGAAACTTTTCATTCATATAGAACCTAGGGTTTATATGAATATGGATTCTGAGCATATTATTTAAGGGATGGGGTACCAAATGTTGGATGGGTTGGACTGAAATAGTACTTCTGTTCATTTTATCAGATTCGACAATTTCGACATGTGTAAGAAATTGAATCCAGTTTTCTCATTTCGTAAGACAAAAGTCCCATAAGGTTGGGTGGAAGAGATTGCCATGGGCAATAACCCCGCCCTTCAGTTAGGACATATATTATGTATATATTTTATCTATGTTGTTTATATTGGTCTAAATTTGTATTCTAATTTTATAATTACTGGTTTGTACATATCTGTCCTTTTAATAAAGAGTTACATAATAATAATTACCTATATCAACACTATACTAATAAAGTTATCATATTTATGTTAATCATTTTCGTGATATTACAACTACTCAAACTTGCTTTACAAAATCTACGCTGAAAACGGGATAGGAACCACCGATCTCCAGGTTACAAGTCCGCCGCCTTATCGATTAAGCTAATGAAGTCGGTTATATCAACACTATCTCAAATTCGAAACCTCTTGATGCTGGCTAATTCCGGCCCAACTCAGTCTAGGTGAGGTTAATTTGGGGAGGTGAGCCTCGTTCCAGAAGTCTTTTTCACACTCATAGTTCCCAAATCTCTCTTTCAACATGCCCTCTGATTGGGTTATGAACGTTATTTTGCGGTTGAAAGGGAGATTTGGGGATGTTGAGAGTCAGAGTGCTTTCTGGAATAACGCCCTGATGGTTCCAGACAATCAAATAAATGTTTAAATTCCCGCCTTGATTCCCAATACTGAAGAGATGTTCATCAAATTACCAGCAGAAAAAAAAGAAAAAAATCAATTTATGTCGAATTTGTAACGGTCGAATTCCAAAAAAAAAAAAAAACTTGAATATAAGGACATTTATAAAGATGACCTACCCTATCATTCTGCACATGAGAAAAGCTATATCTAACTTTTAATTAATTTGAAGTCTCAGACTTGAAAGTCATGATGGTACAAACTTCTCTACAGCGTGATTCAAGAAGTTTCGAAAGAACTTAATGTTTAACCAATTAAAAAAAGAATAATACCAACGACTATTACGCAAGTGCCTCTAGACGGAGAGACAGTTGTAAACCCTGCCAAAATATTTTGGATACCATAATATTTCCTTTTTCAAATCGAACATTTAAAAAAAAATATATTCATTGGTTTCAACACTATCAACATACGTACATAAAACATTAAATTTATAGTTAATAATGGGATTTGCCTTGTGCCCTCTCTACTGTTCATCAATAGTGAAACTCTCTGCACTAGGGCAATCAGGGTGGATGAGTAATATACGTTGAATTTGAAGTTTTTTTTATACCACACTGTATAATAAACTAAAAGATATGAAACCCAGGCAAAACATAGAGAGAGTAGAAGGGAATGGAATTAGAGAAAGATAAGGAGGAGCAGGGTGAGTTGGGAACAGAGGGAAGAGAAAGGAACAGAGGAGGGGTAAACTTAGGACAGAGCGACAAGAGGGGTGGATTTGAAGCAAAGATAGAGGGAGAGAATGTGAGGTAGATAGAGTGAGGCGGGGTGAATTAAAAAGAAGTGCTTTTTGAAACTCTCTCCACCCCCCCCCCCCCCCTCTATTTTCCACTAATATGATTATGTTATCTCTAACATGGAATTAAAAATACTTTTATTTATTATGTTTCAAGATCTAAGATAATATTTTTATGACAATAAAAATGACATCTCTTATTGTTGTTTTAAATTAAATTTCTTTTTGTGCCACCGATATTGTACGACAGTTTTTCGTAGGTCACATGATTTACATAAATGTACCTATAGTTGCCTATAGTTATTCCAAATTTGGATAATTTTTTGTAAGGGATCTTACAAACTTCTCGTGTTGACCCAGCACCTAAATGGGAAGTATTGTGTCTCGCCCATCAGAGGGGAGGCATACTACGAGACGGGCACTACACAAGCTACAAACACAGACCACAAGCGTGTGCAGTAGCTGATGTTTCATGGCTACAAAATAAAGAAGGCACCCATATTTTTTTTTTCTTTTCTTTTTAAAGAATAACTAAGAGTGGATCAAATTTCTTCTTACTAGTGAAAGTGAGTACATTTCACTAGAGAGAGACAGAGACATAAAAATATCCACAGGCAAAATTGAAAACCTCCTCTATTGAGTGGTCATGCTGATAGACCAAAACTTTTGGAGTGGATTTTATCCCACAAGAAATTATTCTGCGCGTTCCCAAAATACTTGGAGCAGTTAGAGCTACTTTGTCCCAAAAACAAATTTTTGCTGTATTCTCCATATTAGATTTTCTTGTGGTGTTGTTATCGATAATATTAAAAATTCAAAATATTATATCTCATCAAATTTATGGTAGTTAAAATTTGGTGTAATAGATGCCATACTCGCTTCCAATGCTTCAAGGCAGATTTGGTCTTCTTCGAAAAATTCCACCAACTTAAACTTAGCAACTTTGACCACAACATTTTTGGACTTTTCAGATACTTTAAATAAATATTTTCAGGACATGTCCAAAATAATTTCATTAAACAAGAATGTGTGAAGAGCTATCCTCGGTGGGTTTTTAGAATAAACCAGCTCTTGCAACATCACTGAAGTTAAGCAACATCCAGCGAAATTTGGATTCCCGCGAGAATCGTACGAAGTTCACATGGGAGATTCTAAAATAAACCAACCGCGGTAGCTTGATCGATAAGACCGCCGGCTTGTAACTGGAGGTCGGTGGTTCAAGTCCCAAGTTCAGTAAAGCTTTAGTAAAGCGAGTTTAAGTAGTTGTGACATCACGAAAGTGATTAACACAAATATGATAACTTAAACTGAAATCAATATTCTAAAATAACCGAATTTAAATAACCGAAGAATATTTTACCAACTAACATTCGTACCTCATTAACAACAACACTATTTGTCCAGAAATAATTAACAAAATAAAATTCAAAGTTCCCAATATAAACCTGAGACAAAGGTCAGCACCAAAATACTTCGACACACCGAGTGGGAATTGTCCTGTGGCTTTTGACTCACCCCTTCTATCTTCCCTAGTAATTTTCAACAATTATTCCTTTCTAGATCTTGCCTTAGGTAGTGAGGAATACAGATGTAGGTGTAGGGAAAAACTCAATTTAGATACAAAGTAGGCTCAATTTAGATAGGAATATTCTATTTGCGTAATTGCAACATTAATTGTTGCGTGCAAACGGAATTAAAAAAAAAGTCAGTAAAAACAAATGAAAGGCTAAAAAAATGTGCCTTCAGTGGAATTCGTTCATCTGACCTTGAGGCCATGAGACGTCACCACGCAGTGTTCATAGCTAATAATAATAAGTCTGACAAGAGCAAGTTTTTACTAATTAAACTTTGATTTAATAAATGAACCCAACAATCTTGCCCAATCAAAAACAAAGAAATCAAGAAAGGGTACATCAAGAAAGAGACGTCACCACGCAGTGTTCATAGCTAATAATAATAAGTCTGACAAGAGCAAGTTTTTACTAATTAAACTTTGATTTAATAAATGAACCCAACAATCTCGCCCAATCAAAAACAAAGAAATCAAGAAAGGGTACATAAATTGTGAACTAGGCCAAGTATACCCAGGCTACAGGGACAATAAATTAGAGATGTAACAGAAGATAGGAGAATAAGAGGGAGAAGAAGAGGAAAGAGGGGTAAGAGGAATGGAGAGGGTGTAATAAAATATGAAGAAAATAATAAATTAATTAGGTCTGATAATAATAAATGAGCTGGGGAGAAATTTCTAATGAAAAAGGGAGGAGGGCTAGGGAGAGGGAGAGAGAGGGAGGCAGAGGAAGGGAAAGAGAGAGAGAGAGGGAAAGAGAATGAGAGAGACAGAGGAAGAGAGAGAAAAGGAGAGGGAGAGAAAAAGAGAGAGAGAGAGAGAGAGAGAGAGAGAGAGAGAGAGAGGAGAGAGAGAGAGAGAGAGAGAGAGAGAGAGAGATAAGAGTATGATCAGAGGTAAGGTGAGATCAGGAACGAATTGATGAGACAAGGGGACAAATATCAGGGGAAAGGGATAAGTAAATGACAGAGGGTAGACCAGCATTAACTTTTGAAGAAAAAAGTATTATATATTTATACTAGCCGTTTGCCCGTGCTTTGCAACGGGACTAAATTTCAAATTTACTGAGGCATGGCCGAACTACTGGACAGCAATGCCTTTTTGAACTTTTTATAATTTTTCTGGAGAAAGCGATAATGGTTTTGGGGGGGTCAATTCTGAGACATTTTTCGCTATCTCTTACCGTTTTGGCTAAACAACTCCGGACAAACAAACAAACAAACATAGGTAGGTAGGTAGTCCTTTTTTCTGTTTTATATATAGAGATTAGGTATTAGAAAAAAATAATGTAGTTCTTAAAGTTAGTACCTATCCCCCAAAAATACACTTCGTGTGCAAAAGACGCCAAGAAAATAACAATCCTTCTCAAATAGAATTACCTTGAAAATGATTGCCTAAAAAGGAACTGATATCAAATGAAGGCCAAGTTCTTGTAAACTGGATATTATCTGGCCACAAAAGAGTCTCAAGTACAGGAATTAAGATGACAATTGGATATGATATTTCCCATTTTTCTGCTTTTTAACAACACTAAAATTTAACATTAAAAATCTTGGCAAGTTCAAAGCAATTTTTTGATGTTTCAAACTTGCCAAGATTTTTAATGTTAAATTTTAGTGTTGTTAAAAAGCAGAAAAATGGGAAATATCATATCCAATTGTCATCTTAATTCCTGTACTTGAGACTCTTTTGTGGCCAGATAATATCCAGTTTACAAGAACTTGGCCTTCATTTGATATCAGTTCCTTTTTAGGCAATCATTTTCAAGGTAATTCTATTTGAGAAGGATTGTTATTTTCTTGGCGTCTTTTGCACACGAAGTGTATTTTTGGGGGATATCAGGTATTTTTGGTTGGTTACATTGTTTCCCATTTGCTGAATTCAACACATGAAATAAAGTAGAATTTATTTTTATGAAAATATTCATGGCTTTTTTTTCTATCTCACCATCTCTTTACTACGGCCCAATCTTTCTAAAATATTAAGGTATTTCAACTTTTGATTTTTTGAGATTAGATCCTTTTTTATGAATAACTCTCAAACGCTTCAATCTGCTTCATTTTATCAAATTTCGGACATTTACTTTTGGTTAATACAACTTGTTTTAATTTTCATTTAACTTGCAATTGAATCAGTTATTTTGAAAAGGGTTTAAGACACAAAAGGTAAACTTTTGGAAAACTAAAAAAAACTATTTATTTTGGAAAATATAAAACATGGCATATTTTTTTTCTTCGTGTAATGATTAATTAGGCTAAAAGACATTATGTAACTGACCTACAAACGTTTAAGTGTCATACTTTTCAAGTAAATTTTAGTTTTATAGGCTGGACTTATCTCCTTACTGAAATAAACACGAAAATAGGTAAATCCGTTAACCAAATATGCATATTATTTACCATTTTGGGTTTGGTCAACCACAAACCACATATTTTATGTCAATTCTGAGACAATTTAGGCTAGTATTTTAAGGATAACGTAAAAAGAAAATCAAGTATTAATAATAATAATAATGCTTTTTATTTGTGTTATTATGTCACAATTTTAGTGGGTAGCGCAGAATCATAAGACTTTACCAATTTAATTTACAAGATCTTGTATTATTTTTTTGCCTAAGATTCTGTTACTGGTCGCTGCTTCACATTAAAGCAGCTACTCATTTTTCCTCACGAGGTATGAGTGGACCCCGAAAATCCAAGTAAAGAGCAGAAAAAATCATCCCCCGCTGGGAATCGAACCCAGGTCACCATGTGTGCAATGCCTAGCGCGCTAACTCGCTCTGCCACAGTGACTACTTATACTTACTAATGCTGCGAAGAGGTCTTGTGCTTCACCATAAATAAATCATACAATAACACAAATCATTGGCGCATTTAACTAAATAAACTGACCTTAAACTGAATAAAAAAATAAACTGAACAAATCTGATGGTATCAACAAGTAGTGTCTTCACTATGAGTCATTTCGAAAAGGGATTTAGTCACGGACAAGATATTTGACTCGCTATAACTTCCTTATGACTGATCGGATTTGTGTCTTTCTCGATGTGTCATAACGATGCGTCTAGGTCCATAGAATCCATTTTCATAATAAAACATATTTCGAAAAAATTGGACTTAAACACATTCAAAATAACTGATTCAATTATTTTCAAAGGGTTTTGATTGGAGCGATCAAAATTCAGGAGCTTAGAAATGATCTATTTTTGTTTATCTTATTTCATTTACATTGTATCCCAACTACCTGCATACCGAATAAAATAATTTGTTTATACCCAAAATAACGATATCCGAGGTTAATGTTTACTAACAAGCTTCTTTGAAACACTTAAGGATCATGCTGATAACAACATGACCCTCTATTTTTTTTTTTTTTTTATCTTTATTCGTACCCTAGTCCGAGTTCGAGAAAGAGAAAAATACCTTCTCAAGATCTCAAGGTAGATTTGTAAATCTAGAGCCACCGCACATTTCTCCTCTTTAGTATCCTTACTCGGCACCAAAGGGGAGGTTCATTTGGCAAGCTACATCTCGTCTACTATGCTCATTTTTCGTCACGAGGTATGAGTGAATGAGTGATTCGCACCCCGAACACCCAAGTACAGAGCATTTCAAATAAAAATTCTACCCAGTTAACGGAATATTATACATCTATTGTTTGATACAACACGTGCTGGACTGGTTTGACTGGTACAACAAAAGAAAAGAGTTTTATTTGTCTTTTTTGCAAGAAAGGTTCAATGTATTACGTAGGTACCCTTTCGTTATTGTCTAGGTACCTGCATGTAAAGTCAAACCTATTTTTTCGAACCGTAACTTCTTACAAGATATAGGTGATTTTCTTGGAATTGTTTTTACAACTATACCCATTTAGGTATGTATGTGTATTATGTATTCTTTGTGTCATTATCAAATTCCCATTAAGGTTCTAGGTCAACACAAGAGATCAAGAGAACCGGAATCGCTTATGTGCACACAATAATATTGTAACCAAATTAACTATACATTTTTTGTCGATTCTGGGGTTTGAAAAGCCTTCCTGACTGGGTAGCGAGGATCTCACCTACTAAGAGTATAACATGAATTTTCTGTAAGTTGGACAAATTGTTACACAACTCAAATTGATGAGTCACGGCTAGCAAGCCTGTGCAACATGTTATTTGTAAATAAAACTTGATCAAACATGTTTAATAATAATAATAACATACTAAAACTAGAGATGACTTTTGCCACACCTAATTAGGTGCCATCGACAGCGCGTTGAATACATCAATTCTCGTAGGATCACCAATGTTAAGCAAAGTCTAGCGAAGTGAAGACTTTATGATGCTGACTATGTGGCCCAACCCATGCTGGGTGAGGTTAATGTGAGAAGCAGGTTTGTCAGTTTCCTGCTAATGGAGGGTAGTGTCCCCGTCGTGATATGCAGTTGAAAGCGAAGTTAAATCCATATTAAAATTATTTTAATGGAGGACCTACCTAACAGGTACCTACCTACAATTATTTTAGTTTTGTATCCTTATAATCCTTATAAAAAGCCTTATAATATCTTTAAGGTATTTCATTGAATAATTCACTCACCCACATCTTAAAAATTAAAAAAAACTAACTAGTCGAAAAATAGTAGGTACATCTATAATATCTAAGAACCTAATGAAGGTCGATGAAAGAAAGATATCACACCCTACAGTTCAGCAATCAATCGATACCTTAATTTTATTTCATTTACGAGTGAGGGATCCCGATACTGTGAGCTCCGAAACTCGGAGAAGACACTCTAATCCAAAATATGTTGTGCGCTACGCTACCAGTGACTTAAGGAGCTTGTAACTCAAAAACCGTAAATTTTTCGAAGATAGCTATTCTGACGAGGAATCATCTGCCAAAACTCAAGAATATGTCCTGAAAGTTTCAGCTCGATACAATATAGCCTTAATAGCGATTCATGTGATTACGTGAAGAGAGGTCGGTGAACGTCAAAAATCAACAAAAATGTTATAACTCATAAATGGTTATAATTATATAAAAATTACATAGAATTAAAAAAGCTGTAAATTAATCAAACCTTTAATATACTAAGTTTCAGCTTTCTATCATTTGCCACATTCGAGATATAGGCGATACCGCCAAAGCGCCGCCGAGTGACCGCGGAAGTTTTTTTTTGTTAAAAACCTCGAGCTGCAAGCATTAAGAACTCATAAACAAAATGGCATAGCAGAAACTTGAACCATATGCCCGTGGTAAGGCGAATGCGGAAAAAAAAAAAAAAAAAAAAAAAAAAAATGAGACCAAAGTATGAATCTTTTACTAATATTAGGGGTGTTCGTAAAAGCGGTTAGGAGTATCAGAAAAAGGTAAAATAAAAAGTAGTATTCTTCTATTCGACGAGGAAAACACGAATATGAAGAAAAAAATATAAAAAGTTTTGTCTAAGTAGGTCAAAATTACAAAAGAAAATACATACAAACTCGGTTTAGCGTAAGTATAGCACGCTCGTTTTGTTTTTCTTGGCGTTGCAAAACTAGCGTTTTGCTTGATACGTAGCTTCTATAGATTTGAAGAAGAAAGCATCAAGCTAGGTATTTTGCTTTTAAAGCCTTGATCAAGTTTTCTTTTAATAATCTCAAATCTAAGAGTGGAAATGACAGGTATATTAAAAATTAAACTCAATTGAAATTGTTGAATAATTAAAATACGAGTTAGGACACCACTGTTGTGAAGATTGCTCTCTCTGTGTTGAACAAAGAGCCAGCGTCGCCTCAATGGCGCGATGGATGGACCGGTTTTCGTAGGATCACCGAAGTTTCGCAGCGTCCATCGAGGTAAAGTCTTCGTTATGCTGGCATTCCGGCCCAACCCAGGCTGGTTGAGGTTAATGTGGGCAGAAAATTTGTGAGTTTCCTACGAAAGGAGGGTAACACCCGCGTCGTGGTATGAACATGCAGTTGAAAGCGACTTTAAACCCAAATTTAAAAAAAAAAACAGAATTTTTAATGTATTCGCCAACGGTGAATTTTTTTCTCAAATCTATGTATATTCTGAAATTGTAAAGGAAAATGTCATATTGTATTAGGTAATCCCCCCAAAAACACCACTTCGTGGTTAAAAAAAGAAGAACGCCTCACTCAAAAGAATGATTATAATTAGCTGAAAATAAATGATATCAAATTGAGAACACCTTACCCCCTCTCTTTCTATATCTCTGCACTCCTCTCTGAATTTATTCCTCTTATGTTTATCTTTCTTTATCCTTTCTAGAGGTCATCCCAAACTTGATTTCTCTTTAAATTTACTTGTTGCACGGCAATATAAAAGGCGGTCGGAGTATGATTTTTCTGAACTTATTTGATTTGAATCGAGAAAATTACACCGCGACCGCCTTTTGTTATTGCCGTGCAACAAGTAAATTTAAAGAGAAATCAAGTTTGGGATGACCCCTAGAAAGGATAAAGAAAGATAAACATAAGAGGAATAAATTCAGAGAGGAGTGCAGAGATATAGAAAGAGAGGGGGTAAGGTGTTCTCAATTTGATATCATTTATTTTTAGCTAATTATAATCATTCTTTTGAGTGAGGCGTTCTTCTTTTTTTAACCACGAAGTGGTGTTTTTGGGGGGATATCAGTTCTTTTTGTACGAAAATATAGGTTCATTCACTACTGAAACATTATGAATAACAAAAGTAAATAAGCTGAGAAAATGTGAATGTACCAAGTTGTCTTTTTTTAAGATATAGTTTTAGCAGTACGTATTTAATTTTTCTAAGGTCAATATGTATTTGGATCACAGATTTGGCCCCCTGAGTCCCCAAAGTGAGTAAATAATATATAAATTTGCAATGCAAGACCTTTTGATTCTATACTCAACATGATTAGGTTTATCTTTCAATGCTAAATAGACCTCGGAGCCTCCTATGAGGGACACTAAAACACCTGGATTTACAAATGCCAAAGAAATTAATTTGTAATCACCTTATCAAGGTGAGGTAATGAGTTCTCTCCCGTTGACCTTTTCTTACCCGAATTCTCTCCGGCTTGTTGCAGGGGTCACCACAAATATCTCTCGCGGAAATAAGACCATGCTTTTTTACATTAGGTAGGTATTTAAGAAAATGAAAACTATAAAATTATCATTTTTATATAAGAATCGGCCTTTTATAAGGAAATCTTTTAAATCTCTAACTAATGAACGGCAATGCCTTCAGTGTATAGTAGAGTTAGGTAAAATACATAGAAGGCCATGCCTCAGGAATATAGTAGGGTTAGGGATAATACTTGGGTTTATAGTAGGGTTAGGTAAAAAAAAGCCATGCCTTGGGTTTATCATAGGGTAATGAATAATACATAGAAGGCCATGCCTCAGGTCTATATCAATGATTCCTAGGTGTTTCGATTTTATGCTAGGTCTAAACTATGTAGGTATAAAATCAGGTAAAAATGCAAGCGACGCGACGGGAGACAATTGGGTGTTGATAAAACCATGAGCGGGAGAGAACTCGGTGGTGACGTCCCTTATCAATACCTCACGAGGTATGAGTGTACCCCGGACATAATGGACAGAGGAGGAGATCGAACCCAAGTCATCATGCGTGCAAGCCTAGTATGCTACCCACTTGGCCAAAGTCACTACTTTGTCACAATTTTTAGTGAGTAGCATCGATATTATGAGAGCTAATTCATCATATTTTATCTCCATCCAACCATGATTGTCCAAAATCAATCTCGTAATGCCGCCACAAATCATTGCCCAATTCTACAACTACTAAAATTTTCCTCGCGGGGGTAATGGGGTCGTCATGAAGATCAAATATAAAGATCGGAAAACAAAACAATTTGTTTTTCCCAAATTGAAAATATAGAGCTAAAAAATTTCGTCCCCGCCAGGATTCGAACCCATGCTGACTGGGTGGCAGGTCGAGCATGCTACCAATAGACGAAGTTATCTTCTAAAGAAACGGACGGAAAATGAACTAAATTAAACATTAAAATTTTGCAGTGAGAGAGCGAGGTCATCTCGAAAAATACATACTGGCCAAGATGTGACCACTTATTAAGGATTCGAAGGTACCTACCCGCCAAAGAAAATGAAAAGGCCACCAGGTGCCACCCAGTGGACCGGGTGAAGGAATAAAATCAATAAATTTGGTATCTGCTCATCAAGATCTTTCATTTGATACCACTTAAGATTAGTATTATCCTTCAATTCCCGATTTGGGCTCCCAAAACCCGAGGCCGCCCAAATGGGCCGCCCGCTTATAATTTAGAATTTTTTTTTGGTCCAGGCTCATCTCCATTATATTTTGATCACTTTAGACACCTCACTTAATCTTCAGTGCCAAGTTAAAGACACGAAGTCGGGTCTCAAAGGATCCGTATGAAGAAAAAAAAACAGAAAAAAAAAAAAAAAAAAACAAAATTATGAATCTTTTCATGTCTTTCACGATTGTTGGGGGGTCTCGAAAATAGGGTTCCCGGTGGCCTAGGAAGTCAAACAAAGAGTCAAATCAACTTATTTTTCAACGTAGAGCCCATTTATGCAATAAAAATCGCGATTTTTGAAATTCATGTTGCACTTTTCGTTGGCTGAAAGTACATGAAATGCATGGGAACTATGTTTTCCGTAACCTTACACTCTGCCGGGCTGTCTCTTTCTTTGTATAGGCGTTCTTCACACCTCGGCCGAGGTGTTTGATTATACTTTAATGACACAGAAAAACAGTACCTAGTCCTTGTTGGTTAAACATTTCCTGAACTTGAATAACCAATGTACAATTTTTGAAGCTCTCAATCATTAGCTCTTGAAAAAAAAAAAATCTAAAGATTTCCCATGGTCAATCCCCTAAAACCAACCCTCATTTTCAAAAGAGAGTGAGAGAGCAAGCACGAAGGAAAATTAAATGGGTATGAGAGAGAGGGTGAGTGAGATATGAAAGGAGAGGAAAAGAGGTAGAGATTTTGTTCTTGTATATATATAATTATATATATAGATTATAGGCACGTGTATTGAAGGGAGAGAGGAGGTGGGTGGGGGAGGTCGAGGGGGTTAAATTTTTCCAAAAGTTAGGAAGGGGCTCAGCGGGGTAGAAAAATGTGAAGATTTTCCAAATTAGACAAATTAATCAGGATACTTAAGGAACAAGTATAGGTATTATATGTAATTATGTATGTAACAAGTATGTATATACATTATGTATACCTTAGTTAGGTAGCTTCCGAGGGTAGAATTAATAGGCGTAATACTTAAGTTGAACTTAAGTATTACGACTCGTCTCATGATGTATTTTATAAGGAGGAAAATTCAGACGTGGGTTTTTCTCCCTGGGGTAACTTAAATTTATTCGAAACGTTATCAGCTCACCAAAATATGACTCCAAAAATAGGAAAAACTTGAGCTGAGGTGTTTATAATTACGATTTCTGACATAATTAATAATATCGCCTTCTTTGTACTGCCCAATTTGGACTAATAAAGTCCCATTATTCCAGTAGTAAGCCCAAGACGTATTATTATGTAGTAAATATCCCAAATGGGAGGATAACATGTCATGTCCATTCTGGGTTTCGAACCTACGAACTCTAGAATCCTTGGATTCATTGAGTGCCGCCTTTACCACTGAGCTACCGGGACAGACAACTTTCTAATCATTGAAATATACTTTTAAAATTAGTTGTACTTGGATGTTCGGGGTCCACTCATACCTCGTGAGGAAAAATGAGTAGCTGCTTTAATGTTAGCAGCGACCAGTGTCGGAATTATAATAGGCAAAAATAAGATATTAGGATATTAAAGATATGGAAAAGTCCTATAATTATGCGCTACCCACTAAAATTGTGATAAAATAACACAAAGAAACACATTTATTATTTATTTATATTTCATTTATTATCAAACACCTCGGCCGAGGTCTGAAGAACGCCTATACAAAGAAAGAGACAGCCCGGCAGAGTGTAAGGTTACGGAAAATATTGTAATTCCCATGCTATTCTTTTATTTCAAAGAACTTACTACCACACCGACGCGTACCTTGCTTGAAACTTTGACACGAATAGAGTTCGAACCTGAGATCTTTGGCAGCTGAGCAGGGTCAAGGGTCAGAACTAGTAGAGTAGCTCAATATCTCTCCGGGGAAGCAATTTAGACAAATTGTTTTGCGCTGGTGCCCTGGGCTGTACAGCGAGCTAAGAGGACTATACCTTGTTTCACGAGAGAAACAGAACACAGAAAGAAGGACCTCGAAGCACCGAAAGAAGAATATGGGACCAAAGGTTTGTTGAATTCAGATTATAAACGTCACAATAATGTGCTTAATCAATTATTGTCCCGTTTTGTAAAAAAAACTAGCTTCATTTGGGTAAGTTTTTGTTTTAAAAATCCTACCTCTCAGTTAGTCTGTCCGGAAGTTAAGCGGTCAAAGGTCGAGGGTTCAAAAAACAGTCGGAACATGACAAGTTATTTTCCGATTTTGACCACATAATCATACGTCTTGGGTATAATAATGTAAAATACTAAAGACTTATTTTTACCCAACTCGATTCTCGTTTTCCCTGAGGTTCTTCAGCTAAAGCTTCTCTACAGTTCAAACGGAGATGGTAGTCAAGTGGTTAACGCGCTAGTCTGGTAATCCAGGTAGCGTAGAGATCTGTTGCGCGTTGGTTCAAATTCTAGTCAATGCATGAATTTTTCCTCTTTTTTTTTTAAGTGGGGTTTAACGTCGCTTTCAACTGCCATGGTCATATCACGACGGGGGTTTTACCCTCCATTCGCAGGAAACTCACAAACCTGCTACTCACATTGACCTCACCCAGCCTGAGTGGGGCCGGGAAAAGCCAGCGTCACGAGAATTAGAATTTGAATGGTCACCCATCCAAGTCTTAACCTCGCTGGATGTCGCTTAACTTCGGTGTTCTGAAGGGAACCGGTGTATTCAACATGCCATCGACGCTGGCTTTTTCCTCTTTTATTTGAGTTTGTGACCACACATTAAAAAGACTCTGAGGCTTAGGTGGTAGAAAATGCTTTGATCATTAACCTCGCCTGGTGGTTACCTTTCATTAAAGAGTATTATTATTATAATATGCGACGTTACGCACTTTTAATACACCTGTACTCATGAGATCACTGAAGTTCAGCAAAGTCAAGCAAGCATGGTGACCGTTATATTTTCTAAGTTATTCTTGGTTATCATGATAATCCACGGTCTGCTGGCTGTTTCCGGTCCCACTCAGGCTGGGTGAGGTTCATTTGACTAGCTGGGTTGACCAGCAAATGGTGGGAAAAAACCCCCGGTGTGATATGACCATGTATTAGGAAGTGACATTAAACCCATGGGGAAGTAACCTAATACGAACTCATAAAGTATATCTCTTGGGTAATGAACCTGTCTCACGAAATCGGCCATTTTGTGTAGTTATAACACAAAGCAAATCGCAACAATAACAAATTAATTCTTCTTTAAATGCTTTTGAAAGTAATATCGGTAAACTTCTTATGTTACAGGTCTGAGTTATTAGGCGTCCTCCATGGCTTATTTCTTCATGACATGGTTAAACCCAAATAAACGAAACAAAAAATCAGTATAAACAGAAAAGTGATAAATTTAGATGAACATGTTGGGTTGAAAAGGGTTGGGTGGAAGAGATTGCCACAGGCAATAACCCCGCCCTTTAGGTAGGACATTAACTTCATTCTCTTTTTTTTGTTCCTGTATCTTTGCTTAATCTTCTTGTTTTTCTTTATAATTTCATTCTATTTTACTAATTATGTATATATTTTTGTTCTACCTAATAAAGCTTACTATAATAATATTAATAATAACATGAAACACCCTGTTTCGAGTTTTTTGGTATCTTCAGCAGACAGCAGGTCTGATCAGTCAAAAAGTGTGAGCCCAGCGGACAGGCAGGTCGCCGTCAGACACTCTCGCCCGCCAGGCATCTGCCTGAGTGACTATGACGGGTCACCCGGGAGGTCAGAGGCCACTAGACCAGGCCAAATAGACTACCCGAGGGCTTACTGCGTGAGCGAACACTCACTGAATAGCTTCTGCGAGATTTCAGATCGGAGCAGGAGTTTTGAGACCAGAGTTTACTTGGACGGAATGTTGAAATCCTGCAGCGGGCCTCAACCCGATGTTGGTCTACAGGTTTTTTTTTCAACAGTATTTTCATTTATTTGGTATGGATACAATTATTACGATAAAAAATAATCATAAGGTATACCCGTCTTCAAAGATAAAAATTGTGGAGAAGATTGGAACCAATTCCCAACGCATTGGTGGTGTTGTCCTGTTTATAGTCCCCCAGTCAAACAGGGAGTATCCAGCAATGGCTTGGTTCTGGGGGCCCTTGTCAATTATTAGCCTCCTTGTAAAGACAGTGGTAGAAGTTTTGAGTCATTCCTCCACTGTCTGGCTACCATCGTTCACTATGATGCCACCCTATGATGATAATGATGATTGGTGGTGAAGTAGTTTTTTCACACTGGTTAATCCTAAGTGACCATGCAGTTGACAGCAACGGTGAAACCAAAAAAAAGTTTGAAATTTTGGATCGTGCGCTTTTTTTTATTGGCTGTCTTTAAAGTGGCAGGGTTCTCACATGTGAGCTCTTCCACTCAACCACTTATAGAAATGAGGTAAGAAAGTAAAAGACAAGAAAAATTCAATGGTGCTGCTCTAGTCACAGCAGGCCGTCTGCCGTAAAACCATCCAGAGATTCTTCGTTAAGACATTTTTTTTTAAATTGAGATTCCTTGTTAAGACATTTTTTTTTAAATTGAGATTCCTCTTTAAGACATTTTTTTAAAAAAAAATTTAAACGTTCATTTCAACTTCATGATCATATGAAGACGGGGGTGTGACCCTCCATTCCCGAGACCCTGCTATCCACAATAACCTCACCTATAGTCTGGGTTGGGCCGGAATGTCAACATCACGATGTGAAGACTCCTCGCTGAGCGTTGCTTCACTTCGCGGTGATCCCACGAGAACCCACGACGTTAGAACCCACGACCTAGCTAAAAAAAATAGACCTAGCTTCTAGGATCTAGGTATTGAAACCCAAAAGTTAGGAGCCGCTGTTCTATTGGATTGCGAGAATGTTGTATTTTTTAAATAATCAATAATGCAACATATAAACCGAGTGGTTCAGAAGTAAGGTCCTCGAGATCCTGAAGCAGTGGCAAGAGGCTGTGAAGCTCAAGGGTTCGATGTTGGGGCGGATCATGGAATTTTAAAACTTTTTTTTCTGTTAATAAAAAATAATAGGAATTGTGGATGCTCCTGACGTTCAACAATTTATTTGAGATTATTTTTTTGCTTTCTTTAAAGTGGCAGGGTTCTCACATGTGAGCTCTTCCACTCAACCACTATAGAGAAAAGGAAAGAAATTTTGGTTTATGATTTTGTTTGGATTCTATGTATAAAAATATGAATAATTCCTTACAATGGTTCGGATTATTCCATAAATAAGGAATTCTTGTGATACCTGTTTATAATAAGAGTGGCAGGAAGGGACCTCTTATATTATTAAAACATATTAGATCATATACATACATAGAAATTGACATTAATAAAACAAAACTTGATCAAGGGGGGTGATAATGCCAACGGCATTTTTTAGAATTGAATATATTGTAAAACTTCTCTTCAATATGTTCTAGACTGTAAATAGGTGTAAAAGCCCTTGGCTTAGCTTAGGCTTAGAGAACAGAAAACTTCAGATAACAGATTTAGCAAAGAAGTAGAATTTTCATTTCTTCATATTTACTGTTTTTGACATCCACCCTGTACATATTACTACACCATTAATAATAATAAACTAATAACATTTCTTGTAAATAGATAAATAACAATAATAATATATATTAATTACAATTATTTCTATAATGATGATAATAATATTACATTTGAATTCTTGACCAAGAGCTATATCTCCAGGGACACTTCTATCACTAATCTCTCTCTCTCTCTTCTCTCACTTCTCTCTTTTCCTATCTATGTTTTCTCTTTCTCTCTCTCCTCTCTTTCTCTCTCTCTCCTCTCTTTCTCTCTCTCTCCTCTCTCTCTCTCTCCTTTCTCTCTCTCTTTCATCTTTCTCTCCCACTCTCTATCCCTCCCTCTCACATATTTTCTCTCCTCTTCTCTCCCTCCCTTCTTTCCTTCTCCTCATCCCTTGATACTGTTTCCTATATTTATATCTTAATCACATGCACATTGTGGAAACTCTGGTAGATATACATATACAATATAATATGTGACCCCCGGCGGGCGTATGTAAGAGTGAGATTTAGGGGTTGAAACCACCCAAGTGATAGGTTGAAACACGTCCTCAAGTCGGAGTTTCAACCAATCACAGCGCACTATAGCCCAAGTTGAGGGACAGTATGGCTTAACTTTTTTTTTTTAAAATTAAGTTTAACTTTCAACTGCATGGTCATATCACGACGGGGGTGTTACCCCCTCCAGGAAACTCACAAATCTGCTACCCACATTAACCTCCTCAGCCTTTGTTGGGCCGAAAAACCAGCATTACGAAGTCTTCACCTGGCTGGATGTTTCTTAACCTCGGTGATCCTCCGAAAACCGTTGCATTCAACGCGTCATCGACGCTGGCGGCTTAACTGTAATCCCGTATTATGATTCGGCCCTACAGGGCCTACAGCCAGGTCCACATTGACCCCGATATAAAAGAGACTTTCAAAAAAAGGACCGAGAAAATGCATCGTGAACATTGATCGCTGCAAGCTTTCTGGAATGAGCTTTTGCAATGAATAAATTAGCAAGAGGTTTGAAACTTTCGTGTAAGAAGTGGAGGAGAGAGCAGAGGTGAGTTTAGGTCTGATTTCTCGTCAGACCAAGATCTGAGGACCGAAAGTTAAGGGTAGAATGAATGGAAAGACAAAAACTAAGGGTGGTGTGGTGGAAAATGCCCATTATCTTATTTTCCTTATTATTTATTTTCTTTTCTTGAAATTATCCTTTATTATATACTCAATTTAGTGTTTGAATTTTTTTAAAATAAAGTTTGATTGAAATAAAAAAACGTTCAGAAAATTAAAAAAATTGAAATGGGAGAAAAAATATATTTCTTTTCCAAAACGAACACAAAACTTCCAATTTCTAATATCAGAAATTTTACGGAAGTAAAATGTTTAATAATAATAATAATTTTCCTTCTTAGACAGAAGAGAATGCCGTTGGCATTAGGACCGCCCTTGATCAAGTTTTGTTTTATTAATGCCAATTTCCATGTATGTATATATTCTATGTAAATAAAACTTCTAATAGGTATGTTTAACACTTAGACGACCGGCATGGTTTTTCGTGAATTCTCTTGTGGGACCGGCGATAATACAGCTCTCCGACATTGTGTACCACCGGTGGTACACCCGGTCCATTCCGTACGAACGTGCGTGTACCACCGGTGGTACACCCGGTCGTCTAAGTGTTAATAATGACTATTATAGATACTTGACCATACTGACTATTTATTATTATTTCAAATCTTGTGTATAATGAATGTCTCACCAAAAGAATCTCTAGCAAACAAACTCTTAACCCTGTTAAGCAATTAATATTTACTTTTACAATATCATTATACTTTAAAGTGTATTGCATTTAAGAAAAATAATAATTAAAATACACAAATTTCCTAGAATTTTTTAATGTGAAACCCGAGAGTTGAAGGGAAATGAAGACGGAATGAGGGAAACAAGCGCAGTGGTGGATAGTTAATATAAATATTAAAAAACTAACACTATACTCTCACCAAAAAAATAATCATCCCATAAAATATATAAGACCTGATTGACTGCTGGAGTAAAGGGACTTTTCAGTCTTACCTCGGCAATATAAACAAGGTATATTCTATTCTATTCTACTCACTCATAAATATGGCCAAACCGTTTTTTAGGACACACAAGATAAGTTTAGGATGCCCAAGCTTTTTTTCCCCCCTTTTTTTTAAAAAAAATCTGTGTTTAACGTCCCTTTCAAGTGTATTTTCTTATCACGACGGGGGTTTTACACTCCAACTGCTGGAAACTCACTAAACAGCTACTCCAATAAACCTCACCCAGCCTGAGTGGGGCCGGGAAAAGTCATCAGCATTTGAAAGACATTCAAACCAACAAGTTAGAAGTTAACCAACGGCCAGCTACGCTAAGAGGACTTGGATGTGGGACCATTTAAATTCACGAGGGTTTGAATTTGAAGTGTTAACCATCCAAGTCCTAGGATCGCTGGACGTTGGTTAACTTGTAACTTCAGTGACTAAATGAGAACTGGTGACCTAAAAGGGTCATAAAGCAGGATTAAATTCAAGATAAGCCAGACTGTCCCCCAACTCAGACTATAGTGCTCTGTGATTGGTTGAAACTCTAACTTGAGGGCGTGTCTGGCATATTAGCTAAACATTTCATATTTTGGGCCTTGAAGTCGAATCATGAAACAGGATTAGATTATTACAAGTGGACACTATCCCTTAACACACCCCCTAGTAAGATTTTAACCAATTCCAGCGCACTATGGCCTGAGTTAAGTGATAGTGCCCACTTAGAATAATTTGTGTTTCATAAAAAATCCTGTTTCATAATTTGGCCCCTAGACTGCTAATTTAGGTTAGGTTAGGCCTGACCTAACTCAATGTAAGCTTTATCTTAACCGCTAAAACTAACCTACTTGTATTGAATACGGTTTGTCCTGCAACATTATAAAAAGAATAAGGTACTTTGCTACATACCTATATTAAACTAAAATGTGTATGATAAATAATATTTTCTGACGTACGTAAAGAGATCTCTATAAATTAGACAACACTGTACAACATTACGTCTACGAATTTTAGAACACGCTAGAACTTTACGTCTATAAATATGACAACACTAACTATTATAATAATATAATAATATGCCCCAATGTCACCCAATTTGGGCAAGGGCGTTTATTTGTAGTAAACTACAAAATGTAAGGGTTATTTATATTGTATTATACAAAATACACAACAAAAACAAAAAATTCAGTTTACTTATGAATACATTATGAACCTACAGAACATGAGCCTACAGAATTATTCAAATTAAATTAATTTCAATGTTTTCCTTTTTTTTAACTTTAAATTAGTATAGATCTTGGTTTTGTATTAATTTCTTATATGATTTTTCTAGAAATCTATTTTCTCAAATAACATATGAAGATAGTAGTTCTTTTTTTTTTTTTTTTTTTTGTTTTTTGTTTTTTTCTGTTTTTTGTTTTTTCTTTTTTGAACTTTACAAGAGAGAGGAAGCTATTAAATTATTTGCACATTTCTTGGACAATTCTTTTCCACAGCTGCCGATCTCTTGCTAGAGACTGCCATTCTGGACCAACATTCTTTTTCATCTCATCATACCATCTGATCCTTTGTCTGCCTCTTGACCTCTTGTTTGATATTGGGATCCATTCCGTTAACTTTTTGGCCCATCTCTCATTGTTCATTCTTGTCACGTGTCCAGCCCAGCTCCATTTCATCTTTGTTGCTTCTTTGCTTAATTCTCTCATTTGCATTATCTCATTTATTTTCTTATTACTGATTTTGTCATACTTTTTTATCCCTAATATACTTCTAAACATTTGGTATTGTGTCACATCTAGTCTCTTCATTTGTTTTTTCGTTAGTGCCCAGGTTTGACAGGTTTGACTAACTATTATCTTTACTCTAATTGTTATTTTATATATATTGTATTTATACTCAAATAAATAAAGAGGTGCTTTGTTAAACTGATGGCATAATGGGACTACCTGTCTTGCGCTGACAGTCTAAATAAAGCACTACTTATACTTATAAAACTTTACGTTCACAGAAGATCCGACACTGATTAGAAAGTAAAAAGATGACGACTAGTGGCGGGGGGAGGGAGGGAGAGAGGGGTGCAGGCAAGATAACAGGAGCAACAGAAGGGTCGGGGGGTAAAAATAATTTGTGAGAATTAGAGCAGTAGAGGGGGTAGAGGTGTGGAGAAAGCGCGGGAGGGGAAGAGAGAGCGCTGTAGGGGAAGTGGAACATGGCGTTGGAGGGGGTCATGTACTCATTTGAAATTTGCTTTTAAAATTTTATGCTGATTGTGTGTAAATATTTTCCTTCCACAACCCTCCGAAACTCAACTTGTTTTTCCAAGCGAGCGAAAATGCTCTCTCTCTCTTTCTATCCTCTCTCTTTCTCTCTTAGCCACTGTTTTTCCGTGGTGGCGTTTTCTCCTAGTTGCTCTTGTTATTATTTTCCCCAAAACCACAACGTGGTGACTGTCTCTCTCTCTCTCTTTCTTCTTTGTGTCCTATTACTCTCATTTCTTCCATCTTCTCTTTCTCTCACCCAATACTTCTCTTTTCCTCTCAATCATTTCCTAATTTCTCTGTCATAATTTTCTTCTCTCTTTTCTGTCCTTTAATCTTTCTTTTTCATTTTCAACATTCTGTCTCTTATGTTTAATTTTCTTTCTTCTTTGTGTCCTATTACTCTCATTTCTTCCATCTTCTCTTTCTCACTCAATACTTCTCTTTCCTCTCAATCATATTCTACTTTCTCTCTCATAATTTTCTTCTCTCTTTTCTGTCCTTTAGTCTTTCTTTCTCATTTCCAACATTCTGTCTCTTATGTTTTATTCTCCTTCTTCTTTGTTTCCTATTACTCTCATTTAATCTATTCCTTGCTCCTTTTAACCTATTCTATATTTGCTCAACCATATTCTTGTTCGTTTGTTTTTTATGTTCTCTTTTATTTGTTCTTGTCATATTGATTATTCTTTTTATAATCCACGCGTCTTTTTTTTATATTATTTTTATACATTTCATTTATCTCCCATAATATTCAATATATGATTTTTAAAATCTTCTCTGTCTCTGCAGCTTCTTCATATCTTGTTTTCTCAAAAGGAGACAAGAAGTATCCTTTTTCTGAAAAAATTCACTCTACACTCAGAATTATTTAAGTCCAGTCCTGTCGAGTGTAGCGCAGCTCTCTCAGGCTCTAAATTGCTGGTTCGATTCCCATCCAGTACAAAAAAAATCATCAATTTTGTCACATAATAGAGGAGTCTTTCTATCCCTTTATAGTATCTTATTCTCTCAATCTAATCGCTTTGAAAGGAACACTAGTAAAGGAGTTGAAATCCAACCAAATCCAACTAAATTTCTATCCAACTAAATCCAACCAAATTTCTATCCAACCAAATCAAACCAAATTTCTATCCAACTAAATCCAACCAAATCAAACAAAATTTTTATCCAATCAAATTCAACTAAATTTCTATCCAACTAAATCCAACCAAATTTCTATCCAACCAAATCCAACTAAATTGCTATCCAACCAGATCAAACCAAATTTCTATCCAACCAGATCAAACCAAATTTCTATCCAACCAAATTCAAAAAGAGAGTAAATCCAAAGAATCAAAAACTTTCAAATCCATTTCCCCCGTGACGGCTGATAATAAATCAAGCTTTGGTGCATTAGAAGAAAAGTTTAGTTTAAATGAAATTCCTCGAGAAATAATTAATAATTATAATACCTAATTAAATAAATAACAAAACATAAAAAATGTGTAAAACTTTTGAATAGCATTACTCTTGGATATATACTTTACATATCTATGTAGTACCTATATAATGGTCTTTTATTTTTATATTCCCCCTTATTAAAAGTTTTATTCCTAGTTATATGTTGTGTAGTTAGTTATACAGGGTACATCACGGACGTTCTAAGTAACATTTAGCAACCTATCTTGTTCAGATTTTTGTTTTTATTTTGTAACTTTGATGGGTTTGCTCTTTTTACTTTGTAAAAAATCCATGTAAAATCATGCAAACAACTGTTGACGTTTTGACCCATTGATTGGGAAGTACCTACTAATATTGTGCATCTCCTTACGCTGCAATCAATGGGAGGCATACTACATTTTTTAAAGAGTCACCATATATTTTTATAATCTCTTTTACAGTATACTGTCTACCAATACGGATATAGTCAGCTAAGAGGTAAACTGCTAAATTTTTGGTAATTTTAGCATCTCCACTAACAGTACTCTTACTAATATTAACCCATCAGAAGCTAGATCCTGTGACTAGTGTACTGGTTGTCAAGTGGTTAACGCGCTAGTCTGGTAATCCAGGTAGAGTAGGGATCTGTTGGTTCGAATCCCACCCAGTGAATGCATTTTTCCGCATTACTTTGAGTTGGTGACCACATAATAATAAGACTTCAAGGGTTAGGTAGTAGAAGATACTTTGAGCATTAACCTCGAATGATGGTTATCTGCCACTACAAAGTAGTAGTATTATTATTATTATTAGATCCTGCCCTGGAGGATGGTGGTTTCAACTTTAGAGTTAAATAGGACTCTAAAGGCCTTTATTATTGCAGTTCAAACATTCGCAATATTATAGGTATAGGTACGTTACTTTGCCAAATACTATTTTTAAATTTTCATCGTTAGGACGTAATGTCTGATTGATTTGTATAAAAGATACTGACCTCAGTAGCTTAATCGATAAGGGTGGATTTGTAACCTGGAGGTCGTTGGTTCAAGTCGCGGTTTCAGCTTGGATTTAGTAAAGCGAGTTTGAATAGTTGTGAAATCACAAAAGTGATTAACACAAATCTGATAACTTTCTATAAAAGAAAGAATCCGCCTTTTCATAATCGAATCACAAAGATATCTTCATACCCTGTATAGTTTGCAGAGAGTAATAAAAATAAAAGTTCTGAAAGTATAGAACAAAGTTTTATGAATATATTATACAGGATGGCTCAGTGCGCAGGACTAATCAATAGACAGGGTGGTATTGGACGAAAACTTATTGGTTGTTTTTTAAGTTGTTATGAAGACTTGGTGAGATTTGTTTTTGGTTACTGGTAGGTGTTGAAGTTTTAAGACTATGTGAAATTAGTTTATTGGTAGTTGTTGAACTTGTTCTTTGGTAATACTTGATTATTATGAGCGTAAGAAACATTTTTTTTTAATGGCCTATTTATTTGTTGTTATTGTATTTGATTATGATGGCACTTCAGGTCTCACCTTAGGTTGTTCAAAAGTACCGAATACAATTAACTGATGATGTCAATAACTGATGGTGTCTGGCAGTTCTGGCACAGCCGTAGATTGGACTAGACTCAAAGATCAAAGTTAATAATAGAGTCTGCAAGTCTCAAATGAGCAGCACCCATACTCTGCGTCCAATAGTTATTTTTAAGCCAAAAACCCTGCTGAGGGTGTATATACAAAGCTTTAAAAATGACAATGTATTTATCATCTACAATTTGGGTAGCACGTTAAATCCCGTTAAATCCCGAAAAATTGTTGGTTTCAACCATGAATCTTTTGGTATTGGGTTTGATTCTCGCGTGGGACAAATATTTGTCTCCAGCAAACAGATGGCAGCCTTTCTCCTGATTTGTATCAGGAGAAAGGCGTCCAGCGAGGTGAACACTTCGTCATGCTGACATTCCGGCCCAACCCAGACTGGGTGAGGTGAATGTTGTGGGTAGCAGGTTTGTGAGTTTTCTACGAATGGAGGGTAACACCCTCGTCGTGATATGACCATGCAGTTGAAAGCGACGTTAAATCCAAGTAAAAAAAAAAAAAAAAACATTAATAGATGAGGAAAAATTCATACACTGGGTGAGAATCGAACCAACGGATCCCTACGGCGCTACCTGCTACCTGGATCACCAGACTGGCACCTTAACCACTAGACCACCTGTGCATTATTTCCTAAGTAGTTATTTCCGCCTAGTGGACCTCATGAGTTGGATCTATCCAGATCTCTAAGAACCATATCCGTATGTCAGGAGGTGAGAGCATCAAAGTATTCCAGTTAAACCTGGAAATAAGAGAATCCAGGGGATCTGCATTTTTGACTCTTACATCCAGACTTTTCTTTTAAAGAGGTTTCCGTTATAGAGAGGTAAATTTGACGTGGCAGTTGTTCTTTTACAAATATTCATCCAGCTTTGACTGTATTACCGTTAAGTAATACCATTAAAGTACAGTGGAGACTAGTTGGTTTGAGTAATACTACTCGAGAAAGGCTTCTAAGTAGGTACTTATGAATAATATTTTAATAAAAATAAAAATCATAGAAACTGATTTTTTTTCTTCACTTTTTTCATCAATAAAAAATTGTAGTATTTTTGTTTGTTAAATATCGCCTGTAAATGCATGGTCATATCACGAGGGTCGTGAAGTCACGCTACTCATGTTAACCTCATCCAGCCTTAGCCAGCAGAACTACGCTGGACGTTGTGATTTCATGAGAACTGGGTGCATTAAACGTGCTATCTATACACTGCCTTAAATGCAGTTCTGATAAGAGCTCAAAAATTAATAAAAATACATAATGAACGTAAAGACTGACAACAATGTTCATCAGCTCTAACAGAAACAATGTATTTAATTTTATTGCTGCGAATTTATTAACACTATGACAATGTAAAATACATGCGAAGTTGAAAAATATGTTTGCTATCAACAAGAACCATGCTGTTTCCATGAGTGATGGTTGGGAACACCGGAAATCCAATCAAGAGAATAGGTGCAACATACTCCCAGACCCAGCAACGTATAAATCTCGTAAAGGAGCCAATTACACGAATTAACAGGTGTCCGAGACTAAAATATGATGAAAAGTTAATAAACAGGAAGTGACTAACTTTTGATAAAATGAAAAAAAGAAAAAATAAACTTTTGAAATAAAAATAGAAAAAAACACGACAAAAATTGTCTAAAACTTTTTGTGATACTTCTCTCCCTCACTCCAGATCTCCCCCCCAAATTTCTCCCACCTATTTCTTGAAAAAAGTAACACTTCTTTTTCCCCTCAGCATGCGCAAAAAGTCCCACAAGGTTTCAACTTTGCGGGATTTTCTTTAAGAAAAGGAAAAAATCCCTCAAACACGAAGAGAAAAAAACCACATCGAAACTTTTTTATCTCGTTTTTTTCTCTCAATCCGACATTCCTTGTGTATCGTACGAAGGCGAAGTCTGTGCTGGGTTCTTTTTTAAAAGAAATAAATTAAAAATTAAAAAAAAACAAACGATTTTTTTAATTTAAAAATTATTAAAATTCTTTGCGAGTTTATATCCTAATTTTTTTATTTTTTAAGTTTCAATGTTATAAAACTATTTTTGTGTAGTGTACTTTGATGTTTAACTTAATTTAATTTAACTATACATATATTCGTGAAGTTATTCGAAGTTGGATTTTGTTATCCTATTTCTAAATAATAATACTATGTTGGACTAAGACAAAACTCAGAAAGGTAAAGACGAAAAGTTATACAACATTGATTTATTTAATTTCCTATTTACGTCTATTTTGAGAAACTCAACGAAAAATAATTTTAAATTAGAATGTCATACCTAGGTAAATTTTATGTTCAAATTAAAGACGAGACTCTATATGTCATTCAAATCACTAGAGCTAAAGGGTATATCACAATCTTGAAGTATCTGTTATTCTAAATTATTAGTGGAGACTTCAAAACTCTAAAACTAACTGTGGACACTCCAAAGGTAATACTAATAGTTTATACTCCAAAATTATTAGTGAAGATTCAAAAACTCTTAAACTAATATTGGAGACTCCAAGACTCCCTAAACTATTAGTGGATACTCTAAAACTCTTAAAGTATTAGTGGAGATTCCAAAACTCCCTAAACTATTAGTAAAGACTCTAAAACTCTTGAACTATTGGTGGAGACTCCAAAACTCTCTAAACTATTAGTGGAGACTCTAAAACTCTTAAACTAATAGTGGAGAATCCAAAACTCTTAAATTATTAGTGGAGACTCCAAAACTTCCTAAACTACATATTAGTAAAGACTAAAACTCTTAAACTATTAGTGGAGACTCCAAAACTCCCTAAACTATTAGTGGAGACTCTAAAACTCTTAAACTAAGAGTGGAGAATCCAAAACTCTTAAACAAATAGTGGAGACTCCAAAACTCCTTAAACTGTTTGTGGAGACTGTAAAACTGTTAAACTAAGAGTGGAGAATCCAAAACTCTTAAATTATTAGTGGAGACTCCAATACTCTTAAACTAATAGCGGAGATTCCCAATCTATCACTGGAGACTCTGTAAAAAATTTGATAGCAATTCTATCACCGTGAAACTCCTCACTGGAATTAGAGGAGACACCCAAATTACCAAACCCTGCGATAATCTTTACGACTCTGAAGTCCAAGAGTAATACAATTCTATCAGGTTCCTACTCTTCTGAAATTTTTTTAGTCTGCATTTTGTTATAATTGGAAAATAGAACTCACTCTAACTGTGATTCCAATTTATTCATTTAGTATATCGTCTACAAACACGTAAGCTTTGGTTTTTTGGTGAGTAGCAACAGATAAATACTAAGATTTAGAAGTGGATGCCTCCTACATACCCTAAGTTGTGTACTACCCAAAATATCAAAACTAATCATTGTAGTAAATCACGGTAGAGAAATGCAGGCTTCATTATGTACGCCTGACCTCATGTCCAAAGCATGGCCGTACATTTCAAAAGTTTATAATTTCTCAGACCTTCAAAAGGATTAAATTTGATCTTACCAGAAAAAGTTTCCTTAGTTAGGTCAACATTTTCTCTTGATAATTATTAAATGCCTTTGAAAATTAATGAAATTTTCTCTGGAAATCATAATTAATTTCCATTGAAAATCGCCGACATTTTCCAGGAAAAATCAATCTGTAGGCATAAAAAATGTGTGATAATTTTATTCCACTCCATGTTAATTAGACACCTATTGTGTTTTTCGTTTTTCTATCCTGTTATAATAAAAAACACCTGTAATTCACATTTTCTAACCTTGTATATTCGTTGGTACTTATACGTCAAGTGGTTCTCAAAGTTTTCAATTGAGGCGGCTCTAGCCAATGGCCGAATTAGGGGGAACCGAGGAATGAAATGAATACCTACAAATATTTTGGAGACCTCTCCCAGTCGGTCCCCTTTTCGAGCAAGGTTTTTCTTAGATAACGTCACTAGAATGCTAGGCAAAGCTTGACTAACTATTTTATAGTTCAAAGTCTTGTCGTAAGTGGAGAAATTTCATTAATTTTTCCAATAAAATTGATCCCTTCAATTATTTCTCGTGTTCCAGTAAAGCGCATTTCAAGTCCATCAATATAAACTTGGAAGTAGCTAAGTACACAGTATAGAAAAGTGTATTTTCATTAAAGGTTCCCAGGATACAAAAAATAGAAGACAATAGAGTATTAACTTTAAATTACAAGCAATAACTTCAATAAACTTTAAATTAATAGAAGAAACTTGAAAACTATCTTTGCCAACAATAATAATAACTCCATCAGTGAAACTCATTCTCTTTCTCTCCACGTTTTTTACGTCCCATCCAGAGTTTTAAAATTCAGAGTGACACTGATAATATCAAACAGACTGCTCTATTCATAAACCATCGGAAATTATTAGAAATAGAAATTATTTCTATCAGAACCCTTCTGAATAAATCCATGATTGACTTCTTTTGAAAACTTGACCTTTTTTAACATAAAGTATAATTAAAAAAACCTTTTTTTCTCTCACCTTTTTGAGGATAGTTGACCTTTTTTAATAAATGTTATAATTAGAAACCTTTTTCTCCTCTTTGACCTCGTTTGGATTTTGACTTCTTAATTACTTCCTAATCAGATAAACATCGATTAAAAAATACTGTGTTCGCCCTTATCGCTCCGTGGAATACGAATGGATTGTTACTGATTTGGTGAGTAATTTTTATTATTTTTAATTAACTATTATTTTTTTACTTGGTAGAAATGATTGCCTAGGTCGAGGACTAGATTTAGTCGAGGACTAGACTAAGAAAATTGTAGTTGGTAAAACATAAACTTAAAGGCTAACATGAAAAGAAAAAGAGACCGCATTAGAAGCGAAGGGTTGGATTGTATCCTAAACATGTTTTTTAACGCCGCTTTCAACTGCATGGTTATCTCACGACGGAGGTTTTAACCTCCATTGTAAACTCACAAACCAGCTTCTCAAATTAACCCCACCCAGCCTGAGTGGGGTCGAATGTAGACAGCATTACGAGGCCGAGGGTTCGATATACAATTCTTAGCCTCGATGGAATTGGATGGAGTAGACGTGGCGACGATTGCTTAATATACGTATTTTAAAATGGGAAGTATTGTGTCACTTCTCGTCAATCAGAGCTGAGGCATATTACAGAATGGGCAGGCTTACACCACAAGTGTCTACACTCTACAGTTAGTAGCACTTGTTTCATGGCTACTAAAAAAATCAATAATGGAGGCTCAATTCTTTTGAAAGAAACCGAAAAGTCAACGTCGATGGCGCGTTCAATGTCCACGTCGATGGTCCACATTAACCTGACCCAACCCAGGCTGGGTGAGGTTAATGTGGGTAGCAGGTTTGCGAATGGTGGGTAACACCCCCGTCGTGATATGACCATGCAGTTGAAAGCCTCGTTAAAAAAAAAAAACCGAAGACTTGGCTAGTCTATGTTGAATGTTTGACTTCCAGATAGAGTCCTCCTGTCCCCGACACACTGACATGGAAGCAACTTACTGCATTGGGAACGACGTTGATGTTTGCAGAATGTTTGACCAGTATCTGTACAAGGTAGGAATTGGCTCCTCTATCTTTTTTTAATATGTTTTCTATACTCATATACAATAAATGTTTGTGCTTTTATTTTATTTTGTTCAGTCCCTCATACAGACACTAAACACAATTAATTATTAAACATTTAAAATAAGACTAATTTCAGAAATATAAATACATACCTACTTAGAAAAGTAATTTTGTACCCCATTCAGATTAAATTTCCTTTCTTGTCGTGCACTCAGATTTTAAACAATCATATTAATTGTGACTGTCAGTAATTATCAAACTGTGAATCAAATTGAGAAATACACATTACCTATGATGGCCTACTGTGGCAACATACTGGCGTAACCAAAACTTACCATGCTTGGGCCTTGAACCAGCGACCTCCAAGTTACGGTTAGTCCTGGAAACGACTTTGTTGTGTCTGTCTGTTAGTTTGTTACCACTTCTTACGTTGCCAAGGCATTGTTAAAAGTCGCCACTGAAAAAAATCATACTGAAAGCAAACCATCCGACACTGGCACAAAATTTATGACTAAGAGAATTCATATTATTACTTTCTTTTTTTATTTATATTTTATTACTATTTTTTATTTTTATTACCTATTGCAGTTTTTTAATTAAAAAATAGCAAAATATACGACACACACAATCTAATGGTAAACGTAATTAGATAGAAAACTGAAGTAAGACTAGCAGATAATTCATTTCATTATTTTTTCTAATCCTAGATTAAGTTTTTAAATGTTAATTTAACTGCTTTGTGGTCAGCCTTGTTTGTTTTTAGATTAAACTTGGAAATAAATTTGAAGCTAATTGAACAATTTAGTTGGGGGAAAACTTGGAGACTTGGAGACTCATGGACTTTTGAAATTCCGACATTTGATGGTGATGTGGTACAGCACTTCAGTTAGCTTTTGAAGTCGCGTGATCGTATTCCACTCATGATTTAGGTATGAGTATGACTCATGAGCCAGCCTCCGTGGCGTAATGGTTGTGACTACTGTCCGTAGTCCAGAGATCCCGAGTTCGATCCCCGGTTGGAGTAGACTTTTCGGAGAAAATTCTGTTCCTTCCAAACACGTGAGGCTGGCATTTCCGGCCGCACGCAGGCTGGGTGAGGTTAATGTGGGTAGCTGGTACGATTCTCAGCGAATGGAGGGTTAAAACCTCCGTCCTGACTATCTATCTCAATCAGGACGTTAAAACCAAATAGAATCAACTGGTCACAATAGATCTAATTAAGTCGCAGTGTTAATTGTTAGGGTTTCAATGAAAACCCTGCAACCAGATCAGATAATAATAATAATAATGACTCATGAGTGAGATTTGAAGGAGGTAATATCCTAGTCTTTAAAACAATATTTTCTATTAGAGACGTTTAGCTAAATAAATAAATAGAAGCTATAGTGTTTTGTATGCGTTTATACATATTTATTGAAACCGACCCCAACTCTAAAAGTAGGTTACCTTTAAAATGCTAGTCAAGAATATAAAAGGAAGAACGTCCTTACGTAAGAGTTAAGGTCCTTAGCTCTTTAACCTGCCCATGTTTAATCCACTTACCGAAGACCATTGACCTCTTTCTCTCTCTCTCTCTCTCTCCTCCCTCTTCTTTCCTTCTCTCAAACTTAACTTCCATCATTGTATTTTTCACACCTTATTTTGCTTCCCTCTCTACCCCTCTTCCTCTATTTCTCTCCCCACTCTCTATTCCTTCCTTTCTTCGTAACTCAGTGTAATTTACCTTCTATTATCTACCACTGGATTTTTAACACCTTCTCTATTTCTCTACCTAAATCGTACTTTTCTCTTTCAACCGACCTCATCTCGATCGTAAGGCGCGCTCAAAGAATAGTACTGATACTACCTATTAAAATAACCCACCGAGCTGATCGATAAGGCGGCAGACTTGTAGACTGGAGGTCGGTGGTTCAAGTCCCGGTTTCAGCGTAGATTTAGTAAAGCGAGTTTGAGTAGTTGTGATATCACGAAAGTGATTAACACAAATATGATTACCTTAAAAAAAAAAAAAACTTAACCTTCTATTATATCTACCATTAGATTTTTAACACCTTCTCTATTTCTCCAACTCAAATCATACTTTTCGCCCTCCCTCTCTCTCCCACCCTCTTCCTCTCTCCCTCCCTGTTCCTCCCTCCCTCTCCCACTCTCTCTCTCCCCCTCCCTCCCCCCTTCCTGTCTCTCCTCCTTCTCCCTATCGTTTCTTTCCTCAGTCAGTACAATTTACCTTCCATCATTAGATTTTTCACACTCTTCCATGTTACGAACATCCTATTTCCTTTCTCTCTCTTTCTCTCTACTTTCTCTCTCTCTCTCTCTCTTTCATATTCCCTTCCTCTCCTTCTCTTCCCCTTTCTCTCTCCCAAACGAACGTCCTAGATTTCTTCCCTATAATTAGATTTTGCTAGTCTCACAGCCTAGGGTGTGAGGCTTTTCAGCGGTTCACAAACCGCGAACCACGGTCACCACTGTGACCATCGCTCTACCTTTTCTAATTAATTTTCAGCTTAAGGATATATATTTGTATATTCTTGATTTGTCTATGTAGTTTACAGGCACATAAAGGATGAAACAGTTGCATTCTATATTTCATCGGAAAAGATGGGATCCGTAAAAACTTTTTTGTCAGTTTTTTTTAGAACTTGACTTGCACATAAATAAACAAAGAGCAACTACTTGCCTGTCAAAATATTTTTCATTTTAGTTTCAAATCATTTTGAAATATTCCACATTTTGAAATCTTGATAGATCTCACCATCTATTAAAGTATAATTCACTGCGCGAACCACCGCGCTAGCAAGTAAAGCACTTGAAAGGAAAAATAATAATAATGTTAATTATACATTATAAAATACTTCATATCACAGCCCCTTATATTACTCTTTAGGTACATAACTATATGCAATACAATACAGTACTACAAAAAAAAAAAAAATACAGTACTCTGTTTATCCTGCAAGAATAAAACTAAAGAGTCCCTCTCACAGTCTGAAATAGTGAATTTTTCAGGAAGTGTCAAGTGTAAAGAGTCAAGTGGATTCTAGGAGTGATGAGAACCACTGCTTACTAACAAGATATTGAAAAATCAGGAGGACGAGAAACTAAGGGGAGGAGAAGAGAATTAAATGGTTTTAGGAGGGAGAGAGAGAAATAGCAAGGGTGGGGAAAAGAGAGGGAAGAGGGAGAGAACGGAAGTAGAGGGGAGAGTTGGAGAGTTATAGCAGAAAAGGAAGGTGAATAAGGATAGAAGAAGAGAGAGAGAGAGAGAGAGAGAGAGAGAGAGAAATATACCTAAGCAGGAAAGTAGGATTAGGTGGAAAAAGTTCTCTTTTACTTTTCTTGCAAAATGAAAGTAGATAGAGAAGAGAAAGATAGAGAGAGAGATGGAGAACAGGAGTATGATGAGTGTGAGTGAGAGTGAGGAGAGGAGAGAGAGAGTGGGGAGAGAGAGTGGGAGAGAGAGAGAGTGGGAGAGAGAGAGGAAAGAGAGAGAGGAAGAGAGAGAGGGGAGAGAGAGAGAGAGAGGGGAGAGATGGAGAGTAGAAGAGAGAGAGAGAGAGAGGAGAAGAGAGAAAGGGAGAGGAGAAAGGAAATTGATATATTTGAAAGGACAGTTGTTTGGCTTTATCTAATGCAATAAGCAGAGTGGCCTTCTCACTTTCACTTCCATTACATGATTCTACACTAAACTGTCTCTTTATTTCGCTTTCGCTAGCCATTATGACCATGAACTTGAAGGGTAGCTACAGAAAAAAAAACCTCTTCATTACAAGAAAACACATTTCGAAAAAATCCTCAGTTGAAAAGGCATCCTATGGGGGACAGTGGGGTTTGATCTCTTTTGATCTATTAAAGAAAGAGTTAAAAAAAAGTTATCATACTGTCTTGTGTTAATCACTTTCGTGATCTACTCAAACTCGCTTTACTAAATCCACGCTGAAACCGGGACTTGAACCACCGACCTCCAGGTCAC
This sequence comes from Bactericera cockerelli, assembly GCA_024516035.1. Lineage (NCBI taxonomy): Eukaryota > Metazoa > Arthropoda > Insecta > Hemiptera > Triozidae > Bactericera > Bactericera cockerelli. The sequence goes on from CM044965.1 coordinate 15,982,676, forward strand.
AAGTCCACCGCCTTATCGATAAGCTACTGAAGTCGGTAAAATTCCTAAATTAAAGATTGCATTCCACATTACGTTCGGACCTCTTTTCAGAAGGCATGGCCCTGTATGCATGTTTCACGACCTTTCAGTGAATATCTGATGATGCAAATGATTGTCGGCAGTGGCGTTGCCGTGGGGGGGGGGGGTTTCGGGGACGAAACCCCCCCCCCCCAAAATTTCCAAGAAACCCTAGCAAAGAAGGAATATACCCTACGTTAGGCGAGATTTCTGAAGCACCCTCAAACCCCCCCCCCCATCCCCCAACCCCCCGAAATGTAGGTCTAGTTACGCCACTGATTGTCGGAGGATTTTGACGTACCCTGTATCTCGCTGGATGTCCCCACATTTCCCGGACACCCTGTAGGTACTGTCCTTGTGATTAATGTGGTTCCAAGTTCTAATCAGGCCAACACAATACTAGCATCGAATCCCAACGTCGATTGTATGCTAATTCCAAGCGATTTAGTTTATTAACCTTTGGTGATTTCGGTGGACATATCAGAAAATTACGGACCGAATTATGAAACAGTCTTAGATTTTCATAGTGGACACTATCCCTTAACTCGTCCTCTAGGGTGAATTTCCACCAATCACCAAATTCCCACTAGAAGGCGTGTTAAGGGATAGGGTCCACCAAGATTAAATCTAACCTTGTTTCATAATTTGGCCCTAAATATTTTCTTTTTATACAGCAGTACCTTAATACTTAACTACTATAAATATCACATCCGAGAAATTTCTGTTATTAGAAATCGGATATAGGTATATTGTGTTCGTTTTTTTTAAATTTCTTATCCGATTTTTTTTTATTATATTTTTTTGTAGTGACATTTACGTTATTTAGTATACTAGTGCAGTCGCAATTTCGCAAAGGTAATAAATAGTACTAGAATACGGCCATTAGAAATACTGAAAATTATGTAAGTACTGTCTTTGTGCAAGACTGGGTTAAAACTAGAAATTTCTTTGAAATCTAATTTGCTTTTATTTTTTCCATCTCTTTGACTCTCTCTCTCTCTCTCTCTCTCTCTCTCTCTCTCTCTCTCTCTCTCTCTCCCTTCCTCTAGTTTCTCTCTATCTTTATCTAAATCTCTTCCTCTTTTCATTCTCTCTCTCTCATTTTTATTATAATGTTCGTACCCATTGTTTTTTCTCAACATGAAATATTATGTTAGTGATATGAATCTCTCTCCCTCTCTTCCTTTATATGAGTATCTCTCTCTCACCCTCCCCTCCCTTTATCTCCCATCCTTTTTTCTCCCTCCTTTTCTTTTCCTCCCTTTCCCTCCCATCATTTTCTCTCCCTCCTTTTATATAATGGAATCTTTTTAAGAGATCTGGTAGTCAAATAGTTAACACGTTAGTCTGGTAATGCAGGTAGCGTAGGGATAGGTTGGTTCGAATCCCACCCAGTGCATGAATTTTTCTTCATTAATTTGAGTTTGTGACCACATAATAATAAGACTCTGAGGGTTAGGTGGTAGAAAATGCTTTGAGCATTAACCTCGCCTGGTGGTTACCTTCCACTTAAGAATGTTATTATTATTATAAATCTAGTCTGACCAACAATAACTCGTGCAGCATTTTTTATTTTTTTTTTCAGCACAATCCAAAACTGAAATTGTTCAAGAACCGTCAGTAGTCCCAAAAGTAATTTTTGGCGGCATGCGGCATTGTCAAACACAAATAAGTACAAATAGATGAAAAAGGTGGAATAATTGTTAAGAAACACAAAAGATATTTGTAGTGGATACCAAGACCATTACACACAATATTACAAAATCTCCTCATTGTGAAAAATTGCGAAAAGGGTGATTCGAATCCATTAAAAAAAAACCAAAATTGTGATTCCATTTTATTCTATTGTTTCCATTCTTTTTAAACCTCCTTGGCGCCTTCCTTGGGACGCGTGGCTTCACTCTGAGGAAATCAATACCGACATTCTCTCCCACAACAACCTCCTGGTTAGCTTGTAACATGTTCAACCTCTGTTTCTCTAAAGGTGGTCCTAATGAAGTGGTATTGTTATAATTTGGTTTACCTTTGACAGAGGTTCCCAAATAGTCTCGGCCTCGGTAGATAGATGTTCTAGGCAGCGGACTTGAAAATTGAAAATGGGTGGTTTGAGTCCAAAGAATGGCAAATTTTAGTAACATGGTTTGTTACTAAAATTTGCCCACGCAACATTGCCTGCAACCTTAACGACTCGTTAAAAGTTACGTACTATATGCTGGGTTCAAAACGATCGTGGTATCATCATTACTCAAAGTCGCCTTAATAACGCCTTATTTATACTGCCCAATTAGGACTGTTAAATCCCATTATTGCAGCAGTAATCCCAAGACGTATTATTTTGTGGTAAAAAACCCAAATTAAGTTGTCATGTCCCGGCTAGGTTTCGAACCCGCGACCTCTGGAACCTCTGAATTCACAGAGTGCCGCCTTTACCACTGAGCTACAGGGAAAGACGTAAGATGTATTAAATGTAAGTGTATTCAACGAAGTCCCGAAAATCATGTATATCTAGGTGTAGGGACTAGGGTCCCCGTTGTGGCCGCCTACTCAGTTTGGGAACCTCCTGTTTGTGAGTATACCGGGCTGTAACATGAGTGAGAGGACCACCTGAAGGGATAGTCCTGAAGAACATGTGCTCCTTTCAGGCTATTGTGATGTGTGCGGTCAGCGGCTATTTGATACCTGGCTCTCTAGTCCCTGGGGAGGCAAACCGTTTAATTTATAGCCAAACTATAGGTAAAAGAACTAAAGTTAAAATAAGTCAAGATTATTCGTCAATTAAAATATAAAAAATACGGGCCCAAAAACTGTGAGTGTAAAGGGACTCTTTAGTCTCATTCTTGCAGGATAAACAGAGTACCTATTGTATTGTATGTTGTGCTGTGATTGGTTGAAACTTCGACTTGAAACTCTGGCTTGTCTTAACTTTAATCCTGTTTCATAATTTGGTCCTTAGGGCCCAATTAAAACCAGATTTAGTATAAGATAAGCCACACCATTCCTCAAGTTTGATAAGCCAGACCACTCCTCAAACAATCACAGCGCACTATACCTACATAATATTATTTGAGGAACAGTTTGGCTTATCTTAACTTTAATCTTGTTGTATGATTCGGCCCTTGAGAATAAAACCTACGTTTGTAAACTGTGAAATTAACTGTGAGAAGATAGTTACAACTATTATTATTATCACCGTGCACTGATAGTCAAATGGTAAGGCGCTAGTCTGGTAATCCAGGTAGCGTAGGATCCGTTGGTTCGAATCCCACCCAGTGTATGAATTTTCCTCATTAATTTGAGCTTGTGACCACATAATAATAAGACCTGAGGATTAGGGGTAAAAAATGCTTTAACCTCGCTTCCACAAAGAGTATATATTATGTCGTGTGATATTTCAGAAACTTGGACGAGTCAATTTATTGTTCTTCTTTTTTCAAAGTATTTTATGTATAAAAATAAATCGAAATGGGCTTTTAAATCCTGGACACCCAGCAAGTGAGTTCTCAGGTCTTCTCCTAAGGCCCACATGAGATAAACTGTTTTGTTCCTCAAGCGACCACTATGTTCAAAATATTGCTGTGTGTTTATGTGTGTTCTTAGCATGCCATTGGAAATTTGAGCCGCATGTATTTATGTTATTATATTCTCTTGTAATTTTACCTATCAAAGCAATTTTAGGTCGTACCTATCATTATGTGTATCTACTATTTTATTATTTTTGTGTGTTTTGCAAAAAAAATGCAATTTTAATGGTCGACTTTTCAACAGTGCAAGTTTATCAATCCTATCAACTATAGTGAAATGTTTACAAATCGATTCGAGTCCCGATATGCTTTAATCATATAAAGTTTGAGTTTCTTCCTCTTTAACCCTGATTATTCCGCTTAAGCAAGGTCGACGTGTTTAACCTCATGTTTGAGGCTGTTGGTTTTGCATTTTTACGGCTGGATGTCCTTCTTAACGCCAACGATTCTCTTTATTTAACGTCCTGGAGTAGGACGGGGGTTGTACCCTCCATTTCGCTGAAATGGTACCAGCTACCCACATTAACCTCACCCAGGGTAGGCCGGAAATGCCCCCTCACATGTACGGAGGGAACAGAATTTTCTGTGTGAAAAATATGCTCCGCCGGGATCGAACTCAGGATCTCTGACCTACGGCGGTAGTCCAGAGATCCTAGACTACCGCGTCCCATTAAGGTTTGAAAATCTTAATATATATTCAAAACACTGACTGACACTCACTGACTGATCATTTGCTCTACAGCCCAACCGTAAGTCCTAGGAAGCTGAAATTTGGTAGGTAGCTTTGTCTTATAGTCTAGATGTGCAATAAGACGGGATTTTCGAAATTCCACTACAACACCTGCCATTGGCGAAAAAGGATTTTTGCTTTCACGGCCATGCCTCGGCCCGCAAGCGGGCGACAGCCGCTAGTTTGAAATAAGAATACTATGAGTTCCTATCTTTTTAGGGGTCGCTACCTACTTTTCTTAAAATTGTAACCCAGCTTAGGTCGTCCCAAGAAAATCAGGCATGTGTTTTGGCAGTATTTTCGGCCTAACTGAGTAGTTATGGCACTCGGCTAGCTGATGTCAGGTGATCCGGGTTCGATACACAGCTCGGTAGAAAATTGAACCAGAAATTATTCATATCATTACTTTTACATTTTCATCCATACTAAAGTGGGTTACCTCCTTCTCCTCGTCCATCCTTTAACTTTTCCCACTCACACTTGCTTCATCTCTTTTTAACTCATTTTCCTCTCTTTTCTACACTACTGATCTCTTTCTCTGTCTCTCCCCTATCTCCGTCTCGCTTCCCTCTCTCTTTCTCTCTCTTTCCCTCCCCCCTCTTTCTCTCCATCTCTCTCTGCATCTCTCTCTCCTCCCCTCCCCCCTCCCTTCCTCACTGATCTTTTCTCTCTCTCTCTCTCTCTCTCTCCCTCCCTCACTGATCTTTCTTCTCTCTCTCTCTCCTCCTTCTCTTCCTCCCTCACTGATCTTTCTCCTCTCGAGTTAATTCATTTCTAATTTAAAATGAAGAAATAATTGCTTCAGGCTAAAAGTAACTAGCATCATTATAATGATAATAATAATGATATGGAGGAATAAATAATATAACTCGTACGAAATTGCTGGTTATACAGGATGGAATATAAATAACATCTTGAATAAAAATCGAAAATGATAGCTGATTCGATGAGGTGGTGGGACTCACAACTTGGAGGTTGGTGGTTTTGAGTCCCAAGTATAGATAATATTAATAAGATAGTGCTTGTCGCTTGAGGGCTCTATTACTGTGAAGGACCTTGAAGGCATGGTATGAAAATTGTTTTTGATCATGCATTTTTATACATAACCGTGTTAATCACATGGTTGTATCACAAGTACTCAAAGTCACGTTATTATAAATATTCGCTATGTTCAGAACTGGAACCACCGACCTCCAGGTACAAGTCCACTGTCTTATACTGATGAGCTACTGAGGTTGGTTTATTTTACTGTGGTACTAGCTGAAATCCCGCACTTTGTCACCGTTGACGTCATTGCCCGTGGCTGGTGTCCTCTTTTAATAATTATTGGACCTGAAAATCCCGATATCTTGAGAATGTAAAGATAAAATATCTTAATTTTGATAATTATTAGTAGTTTGACGCGGTTTAGGGGGGGGTCAACTCTCATGGAAATTTCAATATTTTGTTAGCGTTTCCGGTGTGGTATTGTAAACGGACAACCCCTAAGAGGACATAGTCAGCCAGTCAGACACGCACAGATTTGAATATCATATAATTTATTTATTATTATTATCGTATGGCTTTATTACACAAATACACATCTCAAAGTGAAAAGATACATGCAATAAACTTGATCAGAAAACTGATGGAAGTGATTGTCTGATCACCAAAATTGTCAGTACAAAATTGTCAGTATATCCGAAGTTCCTCTCACCTTTGTGAGTCACCCTGTAATTTTGATAACCAAATTAAATTCTGTATATTTTTTACTGCTATTGTACCTTATACCCTAATGATGATTACTATGACTGAATATAATAACGTCTGATTAAATTACAAGAAACTATCCACGACTTAATAACACAACCATCAGTCCGACGTTACCAACTTAATTATATTGAAGAGTTCGAAAATTATTTTAATTTGTACCTACCTCGATTTTTTATTTCTATTATTTTCTGGGAGGAAATTTATTTTAATAAGAATAATTAAATGAGCTGATGACGAAATAAATCCCATGAGAAAATTTTGAATTAGAAATTTGATAACAAAAAAGTTTTCTTTCTTCTTCTTCCTCTTCTTTGTTAAAAAATAATATTTTTTTTCTTTCTTTCTTTGTGTTATTATATCACAAGTTTAGTGGGTAGTGCTGACAATTTTTGCGATCTGACAATCAGTGCCATCTGATCTCCTGATCAAGTTTATTACATATATGTCTTCTCACTTTCATCATCATAGGGTGGCGTCATCGTGAACGATGGTAACCAGACAGTGGAGGAATGACTCATAACTTCTATACCACTGTCTTTACAAGGAGGTTAATAATTGACAAGGGCCCCCAGAACCAAGCCAATGCTGGTCTACTCCCTGTTTATAGTCCCCCAGCCAGACTCCCTTTGAGATGTGTAATTAAGACATACGAAAATAAAATAATTCTACAGATTTTGGACAGATCATAATTTCCGGGCTCTAATTACCCACCTTGCACCATTTGGGTCCAGCACGATTGTTTGCCACAACTGTGCTTTATTGAAGACAATATTTTTGGTCAAAACCAGGACTCGAACCCCAGACCCTTCACTGCGCCTGCGTCAACAGCTCGACTCCTGATGTTGGACACCCCTGTTTCAGAGATATGAGCTACATTATTATTCCAAATGTTAAGTGGCACACTGGTATCTCTATATGCATCTATCTATTCACTATTAGTTGGATTGTTTATACATAGTATGCTTATGTATGTAACTATGTACATATAACCTTATATTGAAAAGGTATACGGAAATACAGGATAGCCTTAGTCTTAGCACAGACCATTCTAATTTTGAATTCGGTACCTATTTGACCAAAAAATTTTTTTGCCTTTTAGGAAAAAAATATTTCCCTTTTGCGCACATATCTAATACATCCTAACTCTTCCATATACGGCATAAAGCTGAAAAGTTTTTTTGCGCTAATTTTTTTGCGGTTTGTTTAAGGTAAGTGCCTCGGAACCGCTTTCGCATTACTTCAGAGCACTTTACTTTTATATCTATGTCATTCTGGAAACGGAAAATTTTAAAATTTCGGTCAGAAATTTCTGCTCCGGCCGGGATTCGAACCCGCAACCTCAAGAAGTTAATTTCTGGATTTCGACCCAGTCCACCCAGATTCACGCGACCGAGTCGTATCGACAACCCAGTATATGCTGATTATTTATGCTCCAACTATCTATGTTGTGTTTTTTCCAAGTCTCTTTTGTTTTGCTAGTTTTTTATACCTAATGTAAAAATATTTTTTAATATTTTATTTTTTTATTTTAGAAGACCATTGTTATAATATTTTCTCGTTTTTTTCCAAAGATTTTTTATTTATATTTTTTCATTAAAAAACCTTTTGTTTAGGAACAAAACGTATCATGGATCATGTTGCTACTGATGGTGGTGATGATGCAAGTTGTTATTCATGGATAAAAAACGAAGAGGAAGAGAGAAAAAGAAGAGATTATGAGAAGGAGCGAAAACGAAAGAGAGAGAGAGATATAAAGAGAGAGAGAGAGAGAAAGAGAGAGAGAAAGAGAGAGAGAAACAGAGAGAGAAAGAGAGAGAGAAAGAGAGAGAAAGAGAGAAAGAGAGATGGGTAGAGGAGAGAGATGAGAGAGGGTGAAAGGGAGAGAAAGAGTGGAATATAATATATGTAAATAGAGAGAAAGGAAAAAGACATGAGAGAGAGAAATATATAGAAAAATATTTTTAAAAAATATAAAGAAAGAGAGAAAAAGAGAAAGAGAAAAAAGATAGAAGGTAGGTATAGGTATAAATAGAAGGAAAAAGAGAGAGATTAGGAGAGTTTGAGACATAATATTCGCTCTCTGATACCTCTACAAATTACTACAAGAAGAATTCCAGGAAGAAAATATAGAAGAGAAGAAAAAAATTAAGACATTAATTTCAGCTTTTCCAAAAAAAACTACAAAAGCGTATTTTTTAATAAAAAAGAAGTTTGACTCGATACTCTCAACTCCTAGAGCAACGAAAAGTCCAGAAGTCGCATATACATTTTTAATACACCAATTCACACTTTTTACGCACACTTTTCACCAATACACCAATTCAGGTCGGATCACTAGTGTTAATGAACGTCAAGCGTGGTTAAGATATGGATGGGTGCTTGCCGCGGCTTGTTTCCTTTTCTCTCTTTCACTCTTTTTAGTCTCTTCAGTTTCCTCTATCTCTCTTCACATGTTCAACTCCACATTTTATTCTCTTATTTCTCTCTCTTTCCTTTTCTAACTTTTTTCACAATATTTCTGTTATCTACCACTTTTTTATTTATTTTATTTCACAATTGGTCTTAACATATAATTTATTATGAATGACCCGTCCGAATTTTTTTTAAAGAAACGATTAAAACTTCGATATTAAGGGATAAATGGGTTTATGATTTTTGAATTTACTAGGTATTTTATTGTTATTTTCTCTCTCTCTCTCTCTCTCTCTCTTTTCTCTTTCTCTCTCTCTCTTTCTCTCTCTCTCTCTCTCTTCTTTCTCTTTCTCTCTCTCTTTCTCTCTTTCTCTTTCTCTCTCTCTCTCTTCTCTTTCTCTCTCTCTTCTCTCTCTCTCTCTCTCTCTCTCTCTCTCTCCTGTGCGGACAGCTGGTCCAGAGTTCTGTGGGAGGTCTATATGGTCCTCAGCTTCTGTCATCAGATTCGGACCAGATGCTACCAGAGTAGCTTTCATAATTATGAGGTCCCGAGACTAAACCAGGTATTCTTCTACTTGTCACCAGCATTTCATAAGGCAAGTTAATATAATAATACACTCATTTCTACCTCCCAATTAGAATAAAAGTGTCCTCTTGAAAAAAGAAAAAAAGATGAGCCTTTTCTATTTTGTAGCTTACCCATCACGTAGAATGCTCTGATGGGCGCGATGTGATTCAATACTTTCCATTTATGCAGTCTGTCCCGGTAGCTCAGTGGTAAAGGCGGTACTCTATGAATCCAGAGGTCGCGGGTTCGAAACCCAGCTGGGACATGACAAGTTATCCTCCCATTTGGGATTTTTACCACATAATAATACGTCTTCGGCTTACTGCAGGAATAATGGGACTCATTAGTCCTAGTCGGGCAGTATAAATAAGGCGATATTATTATTATTATTATTTAGGTGCTGGGTCAACACGGTATCCCTTTCTGAAGGTATCCCTTTCTAACAACTGTAACCAGATTTTGATTACAATTTTCTATCGGCTCTGGGGATCGAACTCGGAACCTTTCGCATGGCAAGCGAGTGTTTTACCTTTTTCTAGTAGTTCTTTTGGTGTCTTTATTATGTGGTCAAAGTCTCAAATAATAATAATAATAATACTCTATAGTGGAAGCCATCCACCAGGAGAGGTTAATGCTCAAAGCATTTTCTACCACCTACCACCATTTTCTACCACCTAACTCAAATAAATCCCTACGCTATTTGGACTACCATTAGTCTAGCAACTTCTTGACTCGACCACCAAGACTCATGTTGCATATACTCTGATGGTAATGCCATAACTGATCAGTACTTCTACAAGTAGATAACTACTCATTTTTCCTCACGAGGTATATGTGGACCCCGGACATCTATAAAGTACAGTGTAGGAAATTTTCAGTCTGCTGGAATTCGAACCTATATTTTCACCGAGCTCAGTTAGCTTGATCGATAAGGCGGTGGTTCAAGTCCCGGTTTCAGCGTAGATTTAGTAAAGCGAGTTTGAGTATGTGATAACACGAAAGTGATTAACACAGAAATGATAACTTTTTTAAAACTTTGAACTATATTTTCAAGTGGATATAAGAATCATAGTTATAGTAAGTTATTTTAAATTGTGCTCATAACAATTCACAAGCAAAAAATGTTCAAAGGTCCCTAGAATTCGAACCCAAGACCCAAGCTGTATTATGCTGATGTGATACCCGGTAAAACTCACCAAGCCATGGTACAATGCTAGACTGTTTGAACACTGTATAGAACAACGCCAAGGTCAATACTCCGCGCAGAGAGAGAGAGAGAGAGAGAGAGAGAGAGAGAAGGAGAATAATGAAGAAAAAAATATTTCAAAAAAAAAGTTTTTGTGAAAAAAAAAATCTTGAATAGAAAAAAATCCATCTTCTTATTAAATATTTTCACTTGACCAATTTCACGGTTCGCCATTTATACAATTCGATTCTTGTTCCTGTCAAAATATTACGGTGCAGGTATATTGGAAATACCAGGCTATGGTAAATCAAAATATATTATTATTGAATACATAAAGATCAAAATATAAAAAGAAGTGAAAAGAGAATTAAGTTAATAAAATAGATTAAATTTCAATTATGTATAAGTAAACCTTAAAAAGTCACCAGTAGTACTGTTAGGTCATTATTTTGTTTCTGTGTAGTCCTTTAATCACAATGAAAACTTCTTGTATAAATCTAACATTTTTTTTGGTTGAAGGCAGGAAAAAAATCTTTTAAAGACACCCAGGGCACCCTGACTTGGAGAGTGTGGGATTTCCATCCACTAAAAACCCACCTTCTCAAAGAGCTAACCGCACCTGGAACCGAAAATATCATGACTTGGGCATTTTTTTGCATTGGTTGACCGACCATACTTATTTTGCCAATTATATTCGTCATGTTGTTATTCTTGTTATATAATACGTATTGAGAATCGATGTACTCCAAAGTTGACATTTTGTAAACCTTGGCATTCATTTCATTTAATTTTTTTCCCCTCTAAACATTCAAAGTTAACCTTATAATCCTTGGTTCACTTGGTTGAAGGAAACCGATTGTACCTAAATTATAAGATCTATTTCCTTGTTGGTACCTAGGAAATCTTACTAAATTATTCCTTCTAATTTGCACTAAAATATGTAGGTACATACTTAATTTTTAGTAGTTACTTCTACTAAACTAGATAAGTGTCTTATGATTCTTGAATATGGTCGAGTTCGCACCGCTTTGAAACACTTCCCATTGAAGTGTTTGGGTGGAAGGAATTGAAAAGGGTTGGGCGGAAGAGATTGCCACAGGAACAACCCCGCACTTTAGCTAGGACATTAGCTTTATTCTCTTTTTTGTTCTTGTTTCTTTCTTCAATCTATTTATTTTTTCTTTATAATTTCATTGTATTTTACTGTGTATATTTTACTTTGTCTTACCTATTAAACATAATATAATAATTTAAAAGAACGTTGCTTATTGTTGCGCAACTAAATGTTGCACTAAGCCAGCGTCGATGGCATGTTGAATACACCGGTTCCCTTCAGAACACCGAAGTTAAGCGACATCCAGCGAGGTTAAGACTTGGATGGGTGACCATTCAAATTCTAATTCTCGTGACGCTGGCTTTTCCCGGCCCCACTCAGGCTGGGTGAGGTCAATGTGAGTAGCAGGTTTGTGAGTTTGCTGCGAATGGAGGGTAAAACCCCCGTCGTGATATGACCATGGCAGTTGAAAGCGACGTTAAACCCCACTTAAAAATAAAAAAAAAATAAAAAAAAAATGTTGCACTGAGTGAGAACCTGGCTTTAGTGTCACAGAGGTCTTGTTGCTGGTCGATTACCAGAATTTAGCATCGTGCGGAAAAACTTTGACGAGCTTAATTTGAAAGTTTCCACAGTCCTTAAACCTACTTTGTCGAGAGGAAATATTGTTTTCCGTGGAAAAATAAATTTCATATTTCTATGTAAATTAGATTTGAGGAAAGAAAATTCGAGAAACTGAACACAGGGATGATTTCAGTATGAACACACAAAGGAGAGGTTCATAGGCGGGATTCGGGGGGGTCAAGGCACTCCTACAAGAGGGAAACGAATACAGTATAGAACCTGGATATAAGAGAACAATTTCCAGGTCAAATTTACCTCTGTATTAGGGAAAATAATATTCTCTGGACTACGGGCAGTAGTCACAACCGTTACGCCACGGAGACTGGCATATTAATTCTTATTAGGGAAAATAATCTGGATTTAAGAGATTTTTTTAAAGAGATTTGCCTCCGTGGTGTAACGGTTGTGACTGCTGTGTGTGTTCCAGAGATCATGAGCTCGATCCCCAGGTTAGGTAGAATTTTCTAACAGAAAATCTCTTGACTCTGATATTGAGGGACCGTCTGGCTTATCTTAACTTTAATCCTGATGTACAATGCGGCTCTAAGTGTCAGTATTTTTAACCACAAATATGCGGCCCTAAGTGTCAGTATTTTTAACCACAGAATATATATGCGGCCCCAAGTGTCAGTATTTTTAACTTGGCCAGACTTTAAACCGTTTTCTTGATAAAAGGCCTCAAAAAAAGTTCTTAGACCACAAAACATTGAGTGAAATCTCTTTCAAAATATTTTTTATATACGATTAAAAATGAAGCCACATTCTTTAAGCTTCTATTGAAATGATAGCTCTTTTAAGATGACTTTTTTAGCGCCAACCAGATACCTTTTCGAAATATCCCCTATCCATTTATTTTTATAAAATAAATTATAATCAACATCACAACTATCATTTCCTCTCACTTCATCTCTGAAAGGGTCTACCTTTTGTTTTGGTTGCCATTCTGATAACAGGTGTAAAGGAAGGACCCTTTTCTGAAACAATCCCAGAAATAAAGGTGATTATCTCTCTCTTCCTCCTTAGCTCTTCTGGTACTTTAGGAGTATCTTTTATAATGATACTCCCAGACTCTTTCGCTCAACTGAGATCTATTTTTCTCCTCCTCCTCTTCTTCTTCTTCTTCTTCTTCCTCTCTCTGTTCTATTGTAAAACCGGTTCCAAGAAGTTTCTGGGATTAACCCTCCGCGGCATGAACACTTTTATTAGTGTTTAAATTTTTTATTGAGACCTGTTGATTCTGTTTGGTTTTGAACGTTCTGTAATTTGAGATGGATAGTCAAGATGGGGGTATTACCCTCTATTCGCTGGGAATCGTATCAGCTACCCACAGCACACAGCCTATTTCGTGGTCTAAAATTCTAGATGAGGATTGAAATTTCGAGAAAATCTATTCTCAGAGTCTCAGAGATGAGTGAACACAGAAATATAAGAGGTTGTACATGAATATCAGAACCTAACGGAATGTGTAGACAGCTGTTTCCATTTCCAGTAACCTGGCTTCATAAGCAGGTTCCGTGAATCATTTAAATAAAAAATGTTTGTCTCATTGCTGGCTTGTTGGTTACTTTTTTTTTATCTGACCATGAAAAAAAGGTGGTTGCTTTTATGTCCTAGCAAATGATGACAATGCCTTAATGACAGAGCTTGTTTAGGTACTTCTTAAATAATGCGCCTTGAGAGTTTATCACAGGCAAGCTACCCTTAGCAAACTGAAATTACAATAGTATAGTATAGTATAGTAGTGCTTTATTTAGACTGTCGGCTCGAGACAGGAAGTCCCATTACGCTAACTCAAGACAGGAAGTTCCAAAAGGATCATAATAGTGCTAGTCTGTCTCAAATTTCTATGGTTTTGTAGTAAAATTCTACGATCTAACCCCTGGGGTCGATCAAGCAAACGGACTAAACGGTCCATCAAAAAAAAAAAAAAAAAAAATGGTCTTACACCTAGCTGTTTCTGTTTTTAAAAATACTCGTATGAAAGGGTTAATACAAAGTACCAGGTTGAAGGATCTCTCTCTCTCTTTCTCTCTTAAGGCGCGCAATATTCATTGGTACAGTGGTCAGCATGATTTCAGTTCAGACTCTTGACTAGGATATAGCAACTCAAAATATTCAAGACTATTTACTTGGTAGTATATTCAGAGTACCTTAGAGTCTTTAGAACTTGGACTTTTGGTAATTTGATACCTTTCTTTCATGAGGGGTTTAATGGAAGAGAGTTCCTTTGATAGTACATAGTTACACGCTGTAAACCGACCTCAGTAGCTTGATCGATAAGGCGGCGGACTTGTAACCTGGAGGTCGGTGGTTCAAGTCCCGGTTTCAGCGTAGATTTAGTAAAACGAGTTTGAGTAGTTGTAGGTGACATCACGAAAGTGATCAGCACAAGTATGATAACTTGCTTGCTTACTTAGTTACACACTGTATATAACTGTATTAAGTGTATACTGATTTATATTGCCCGATTAGGAGTATTAGGACTAATGAGTCTCAGTATAAGCCCAATATTATTATGTGGTCAACATTTCAAAGGGGAAGATTGCCATGTCCCGGCTGGATATCGAACCCGCGGACATCTTACCAGACCGACATTTTCACCACTGAGGTACCGGGACAGACGGCATGCGGCATTTCATTCACTTCTATGTTATGTTTTGAGGTTTAACACTCTTTTCTACTGCTATCAAGACAGGGGTTTTAGTTTTTGCCTTCCATTCATTTATTTAATACATTAATATTTCCATTCTTTGGAAACTTATACCAACCAGCTACCTACATTCAACTTACCCAGCCTCGGTTGGACACGGAATAGCCAGCATCACGAGGGGTCGTATTTGAATGGTCAGCCATCCAAGTACCAACCTCGCTGGACGTTGCTCAACTTCAGTTACAGAACGAGAACTGCTGTATTCAACGTGTCAGTGACTCTGGCTAAGTGCACTCCTATACATAACACTAGACAATCCAAAATATCGTCGAAGTACACCTTGACCAAAGTATGACCATGTAGTGAAGTTAAGCAAATTCCAGCGATTTTAAGACTTGGATGGGTGACCATTCAAATTCGAACTCTCGTAGATGATGCCTATCTCCGGCACCACTCAGGCTGAGAAAGGTTATTATGATAAGCTGGTTTGTGAGTTTCCAGCGAATGGAAGGTAAAACCATCCGTCGTAATATGACCAAAACCCCCCAAAAAAAATAAATATATGAATGAGAATGAAAATGGATGGGAATAAAATTCTATTTATCTATTTTTGAAAATTCTAATTCTATTGGTAATAATATTTTCAATTTGCATATGTTTGTATTGACCTCAGTTGTTTGATCTAAGAGGCTGTGGGTGGACTCGTTACCAGGAGGTCGGTGGTTCAAGTCCCAAGTATGGCAAATATTTAGTAAGACTACTTTGAGCATACATATCGCCACAAGGCTATCTCAACTTTTCCATCGATTACTTCGCTGGATTGTAAAAAAAAACTCAAGTTCTAATAGTGTCACGCACTATTGACAACAGTAAAAATACGGCCATACTAAAAATTCAATGGAATGCAATGATTTTAGTGAAAGTTAAAATCTATGAATGTCCTAGGGCTGGGTCCAGTGTTTGCAGTAAATATCCCGTTATCTGCTTCCTGTTGTGCATTGTTGGTCTCGTGATATAACGCACTCATAAAGTGAACAGGCTATTGCAGGAAGTCATAGGAACGATTCCGACTGCTTTTTCTTAACGTCTCTTTCTCATGGGATGTTGAAACAGGGGTGTATAACTCTGTGTTGGGTGGAAGAGATTGCCACAGGCAAAAACCCCGCCCTTTAGTTCGGACATAGGTAAGTTATATTATTTTCATCTCTAATTATTTTTCGTTTTTGTCGATATTTTTCGTGAATCCAGAGCTTTTGGTTACAGAAAAGTGATAAGGAAACATTGATAAGAGAGAGAGAGAGACTGGGAGGGAGGAGGAGAGAAAATAGAACAGAAGAAGTGAGAGGGAAAGAGAGAGATAGGAAACTTTGAAGCTCATAAAAATCTCTAAGCTTTAAATTTTTATGACATCCCATAAAATACTGACTTATTATCTCTCCATATCTTCTTTTTTTTTTCTCTCTCCCCCTCCCTCTCTCTCTCTCATCCTCTTCCCCCCTTTCTCTCTCCATCCCCCCCTCTATCTCTCTCTCTCTCTCTCTCTCTCTTCTCTTTTGTTATGAATCCATCTGACCATCTCTAACAGAACCAACTTCACTAGGGAAGCGTTTTGCCTCTACTGCAATGTTGTTAATTTAATGTTTAATTAAACTGGAATTATTGTTGAACATAGCTCTAAGATTAGAGTGAACGGATATTTTTACTTTTCTTATGCATACTTCCTTATACATACCTAATAAGAATATTGTATTCTTTGAAAATTTGACGTACCCAGTTTTCCACATTTCTGGACGAATCATAGCCTCAGGATACCAAAAAAGTTGTTTTCGACCCGTCGCGTCGTCCGAGCGTCTGTGTGTCTGTACTCTGTGTATCTGTGTGTGAATACGCGATATCTCAAGAACGGTAAGAGCTAGGTTCTTAACGACATGATAAATGGCAAGAGAAATGCAATTGGAAATTCAAAATGGACTAAAATTGCTTAATTTGCTTAAGTATTGGTTAAATGAAATCAATTAATTAGAGCAGCGGTTATCAACTTTTATACGTTTGCGTACCCCTTGGATACCCGGCTTCAATTTTGCTAGGAGTACGCGAAAGCCCGGTTGAGAACCGCTAAATTAGAGTGACAACGCATCCTGAAACTAAAGCAAAGTATGATTTCTTTGTGGTGGAGCTCCAGGGCTCCTCACAATTTTTGTGAGTAGCGCAGAATAATGGTACCGAATTATGAAACAGGATTAGATTTAATCTAAGTGAACCCTATCAGCTGACTATACATACATATATTATATTGCGCTGCGATTTGTTGAAATTATCGCTAGCAGGCGTATTAAGGGATAGTGTCCACTTAGATTAAATCTAATCCTGTTTCACAATTTCGCCCTAAGAGTCTCTTTCCTATAAACCAATTATATCCTGTTTTCTTTATTCTCTGGTAATGCCGCCACTGGTTGTTACTCATAACAGTCACCAGCATGCACTCAGAGTAGAAATATTCCTGGCTTGTTGCGGATCGAACCCAGACCCTACGTCTTACCGGCCGATAGGATAAGCTGAATTCACCGCTGACATCTGACCAAAGGACTGAAGGTTCGATGACAGCTTTTGGAGCTTTTTTCATCTCTCCATTTCTGGGCTCTTCTTACACTTCCAGCACCCATTTCTTCAAAAAGATTAAACTTGAAATTTTGAAAAAGTGTTTAGGGGAAATTTTCCTGTGTGTCCTTTTTTATATCTTGAACAATGGTGGGGCCATGATCAAAGTTAATTTATTTAATTAAATCTATTGTTCTGGTTGAATAAAATTCATTCTTGCTATGTATCATGTTGTTGTATTAGCCATGTATACCTATTCAAGAGGATACTACTAGTATCTTATTAGCTTGCTCTATTGAGTTCAATATTATTAGCTTTCGTCTTATTAATTTTAAACTTTTAGAACTTCATAAATATTTCTTCAAATTCTGATCCCAAATTCAAGACCAGAGGTTCCGTTCAAAGGTCTGCTGACCTTCAAATAATATTCGAACAAAAAATTCATTGCAATATCTTCACACTAAAAATCGGCTGATTTTTATTTGAAGATTTCGATAAAAAAATTTGAGAAAAAAAGAAAGAAAGACAGAGAAAGAGAGAAAGAAGGAAAGAGAGAAAGAAAGGAAGGGAGAGAGAGAAAGAAAGGAAGGGAGAGATAGAGAGAGTGAGGGATAGAGAGAGAGGGATAAATAGATAGAAAGAAAGGGAGAGAGAGAGATAAAGAGGGATAGAGAGAAAGGGATAAAGAGAAAGTGAAAGAGAAGTAAGAGGAAAGTTCGAAAGGAAATAATTAAGAGAAAAGAAAATAATTAAAAAGAGCAAGAGACGGAAGGGTAAGAGCTCAAAAAAGAGAGAGAGAAGGAGGTAAAAAAATATGTAAAAAAGACCAGGGCAGGAGGAGAGAGGGTTTGATAAAGAGGGGGAGAGGGAGTTTGATAAAGAGGGGGAGAGGGAGTTTCATAAAGAGCGAGAGAGGGAGTTTGATAAAGAGGAGGAGAGAGAGTTTGAGAAAGAGGGGGAGAGAGAGTTCGATAAAGAGGAGGAGAGAGAGTTTGATAAAGAGGGGTAGAGAGAGTTTGATAAAGAGGGGGAGAGGGAGTTTGATAAAGAGGGGGAGAAGGAGTTTGATAAATAGGGGGAGAGGGAGTTTGATAAAGAGGGGGACAGGGAGTTTGATAAAGAGGGGGAGAAGGAGTTTGATAAAGAGAGGGAGATTGAGAGAGAGGGAGAGTGAGAGAGAGCAAGAGAGAGTAGATTAGTTTCTAAAGCACGTCTTCCTTTAATAATGCAGTAGGAAGGTACTCATTTACTTTTTACTCTTCTATGTATTTAAATTTATCCTATATCATAATAGCTATGTATAAGAAACCTAAGGTGTATCTATATAATACACATTTTTATTTATGTACAAAATCCTATGTACCTACCTACTTTTGAGGTTTTGAAGTAAATATTTTTGGAAAAGGATTGAGCCTGATACCGGATTTCTCAGAAGGAGTGAACTCTATCCAATTCTTACCATGCTGGCTGTAGCTTAGCTAGAGACCTTAAGTCTGCCACAGTAACACGTGCATGGGCTATTTTTTTTTTTTTTTTTTTTTGATGGACAAGTTTGATTTATTTTCCATTTACCCTTGAATTTTATTTAAATCAATATACAAAAACTAGTCTAAACTCCTGTTCTAGACCACAAAGGTATTACAAATTATTTTATACTATAATAATATTTTTTTTTGAAATCATTTCGCTCTTGAAAACATTACAAGTATTTTTTCATAACCATTTTGAAACAAAAATCATGTTAATATGCATGGTATTCCATCCATTGCCAAATCTCGTGTATGAATAACCGACATCTGTCAACTCAGCAAGGTAACTAAATTGCTACACTTTAACATACGGTTGCTATTTTTCTCTGTCTGTCAAGTTGATGGATTGCTTTTTATAATTGCTAGATACCTACCTATCTTTTGAGAACCTCAGGTTTCAGCATGCTTTCAGTTATTTGAACTTGTGGTTCTGTTCGAAGTAATAGAGTTAGAGCCTGCTGGGTGGTCTCACAAGTGCAGCGCTAGCAATGGAGAGAGGTTAACTGTAATAATTTTCTGAAAAGAACTTTCAAATAGAGGGTTTAACTTTTTCATAGAACTTCTTGTGTATGTACGATTTTATTTTGTGGTGACTTGAAAAACTCACCGTCTGACCTCAGTAGCTCTATGGATAAGGAGGTGGATATGCAACCTAGGGGTTGACTACTATTAAGCATGGCTCAATTTAGTAAGGCAAGTTTGAGAGTAACTGTACGAGTATGTATGTATGGTTTTTATTTGTGGTGAAGCACAAGGCCTCTTCACAATTTTTGTGGGTAGCGCAGCATTACTAAGAGCCTCCTTCAATTTTCGAATTCTATTACATTGATTTCTTTTTACTCTGGTGATGCCGCCACTTGTCGTTACTCATACAAGTAACTACTCATTTTTTCTCACTGAGTATGAGTGGACCCCGAACATCCAAGTACAGAGCAGAAAAATTCCTGCCCCGCTGGGGATCGAACCCTAGGTCACCATGCGTGCAATGCTTATTGCGCTAACTCACTCTGCCACGGTGACTACTTAGAAGTGTTTGTGATTTAGGTAATGGAAGTTCTATATCTTTTACCATAGCCAAAATATGCATAATTATTATAATACAATGAAAAATAAACAAATGGAGTTTTAGCTATAGTGGAAATATGATTATCACAATTTTGATAACTTTTTTTTATTAAATATTGAATACCTATAATTATCTCCAAAAATAGACCGGGAATCGAACTCAGATCCTTTACAAAATATTTACATTAGGATGCCGCATCGTGCTATACAGTGTTGCCACATGTTACACACAAAGGTCACCGCTCCGGTCAAATCAAAATAATTGACCATTCCGACTTTGTGCAGTTTCAGAAACATGTTTTGAAAAAAAGAAGGTATTTTTATGTTATGATTATAAAGTAAGAACAACATAATTACAATAAAGTATAAAAAATTCAAATAATTTATTAACCCTTGGTGGAGTAGACGTTTGGTTTTATTTAAAATTGAGTATAAGAAAAGAAAGAAAAAGAAGAAAGAATTTAAAATTGAGTATAAAAAACTTCACAATGCATCATATTATTATACAAATTCTTCATACTATTGGAACTCCCTGATTCTGTTGTGACGATATTTTTCATTTATCGAAAATATACCGATCCATAAAGCGTTGATGCGCTCCTCAAGCTAAGCAAAGTAGTTGTGACAGCACGAAAGTGAATAAAACACATATGATATTTTTATTCAAAAAATATTTATAATATCAAGTAGAAATATTAACTCATTTTTCCTCACGAAGTATTATGAGTGCCTGAAAAGTATGTTTAGTATACTCGCACACAAACTATAGATTAAGGTAATATTTGCTGGTAAGTGTCAGTAAGTCACGAAAGATGTTTTTAATCTCACTACGGGTTAACAATCTTCTTTTTTTATAATAATAGTTTTTTAAACATAATAATGGTTTCAAAATCAAAATAATAATACACCCTGGTTGATCTTTGAGAAGTAATAATTATTGTAACAAAATTTGCCTGAAAAAAACTTACCTACTTTTCGTGATTAGGTATAATAAAAATGAAAAATAATTCGTTTTAATGGATATTATTAAATAATGTATTTTTATCTTGATTCTTATTATATAACCATTTTTAATATTTTAATTGATTTATTTTTTCTTAAAACAATGCCTTCAGGTTCATGGCTATCGCGTGTCCTTGGTTCGATTTTAATTATAAACGTGTTTCTTGCAAAAACAGGCATTTCCTTTGAATTTACTAAACTACAATAAATAAGTGGCATAGATATTCAGAACTTGTATCTGCTGATGAGAGCAAATAGTGATTAACTTTGGGCCTTTGTCATATTTCGTTCTTTTTATCTAAATGGGAAACACCTTACTTTGCCAAATACTATTAATACTTAATCAGTATTATTTTCAATAAAAATAGAATCTTTCTTGTAATTTAACAAAAATCTTACGAAAGATCTATTATTATCTTCAAAACTTCATATTATGCATGTGGATTTTGTAATTTTTCTGAAAATAATATTTTTACCTACTAATATTTTGTCTGAGACTAGTAGGTATCAATATGGGGAGAGAGCGCGAGAGAGAGAGAGAGAGAAAGAGAGGAATAGTGAAGAGAGAGAGAAGAGAGAGAGAGAGAGAGAGAGTGATAGTGAAGTGAGTGAGGGGAGAGGGGAGAGATAGAGGTGAGGAGTGAGAGAGAGGTGAGAGGGGAGTTGAGAGAGAGGAGAGAGAGTGAGAGAGAGAGAGAGAGAGAGAGAGAGAGAAGAGAGAGAGAGGAAGAAAGAAGAAGAAGAGAGGAGATGTAAGAGAGAGTAGAGAGAGAGAGAGAAGAAGAAGAAAATAACAAGTTCAAAGAAAAGAAGAGGAAGAAGAGAAGATTTATAGCTCCCTCATAAATCCTGGCGCGGGAAGACAGGAATGCATTAATTTCAGATCATATCAACCAATTCTCCTTCAGTTCTCATTAATTTTCATTAAATTGGTTTTTCGTGTGTGTTCATAGATTACCTACATGCGCAGGCATATATACAATTAGGTAATAACTAATAATTAATATATACTATTATATTTTTCATATGAAAAAATAAAAATCTTACCAAGTATACCAGTTTTTTTAAATGTCGTTTAAACATCTAGGTCATTTAAGACGGGGTCATTCAATAAAGAGGGTTTTACCTCTGTTGTCTGATTTGTGATTGAAATTTCCACATGTTTCAACTGTCCTGTAGCTCCAGTCTAAGAAAGAAAAACTCACTCACACAAAATTGAAAAAACGCACACAATTCTTCCGATTTCTAGTACTAGAAATTTCTCGGTAAGTAATAATAGAATTTTTATTTCTCAAAGGATAATACTGAAGATGAGAAGATGTTACTACAACACAAAAAGAACATAATATGTACCTGTTGACAAATTCCCAGCTAAGCAATGCCAAAGAACCATACAGTTAGAGGTTTGAACCAATCTTGAGATGGCTCTTGGCTGAACCGCGATTAGGCATTAGCACCAGTGTCAACTTTTTTCCCATATATATTTTCCTCACTAATTATTTCTTACAATAGGACGTAAGATATAACTTAAATTATAAAAAAAAATAATTAACTTGATACTTAATTCCTAAATCCATTACCAACAAGAAAAATCAGTGATTTCCTTGGGATAGGGTGCTCAATTGCTCTTACCCTATCCATAAAGTCGAGTTGATTCGATTTGGAATATCAGGTCAGGAGGTTGGGGTTTGAGCGGAACTACCTGATAAATGATATATTCTATAATAATAAGCAGAGTGTATTCATTCGGTCATAAATTGTAACAAATATCCCTACTTAACACAGTTGTGTTTCTTCTTAATAAAGGGCCTGGACCCACAGTAAGAACTGGTGTGAAATTTTAATTGAATGATGTTCTTTTTTTATTTAATTATGATAGTTAAAATACTAAGGAAAAAATGAAAATATTAATAATAAAATGTATATAATTAATATAATACAATTATAGTACTATGAATAAGTAATTATGTATTAATATATATATAGTACTAATAATCATAATTATAATGAAATTCGAGCTATAATAATTATGATACTGATGTTCTTCGTAGCGGAACACTCCCATAATTAATTCCTTACTTCCGTAGTATGGGGGGCAGGCCTGTACTAGGGGGAGGCCGAAGGCCCAGGGGTCCTATTCTTGCTAGCATGAGTTGTAGAGTGGTGTAAGGCGCTAGTCTAGTGTGAAGCTGTAGTGGCTAGCGACAATAGTTCGAACCATACCAATGCGTAGGATTTTCTTCTTTTACCATAAACATAATATAGTATGTTTACGTAAAAATGCTATAAACAAATAATATGTTTGTCGCTTTTGTGATATTTTGGTACTCAGTCAACTCAGTGTTCAAGACCTGTTGTATTGTTAGATCGTTTTCATTCAGAAAACATATTTAAATTAATGTTAAACCACCAAAGGTTTTCAAAAAATATATTTATAATTCAAATAACGATATTTTTTAAACAAGTAATGGCCGTTGATACAGCATGTTGTTGGGTAATTTAATATACAGTAAATGTAATACATGTATCAGTTTTTTAATTTTTTAATAGGATATTTTTATGTGGTATCTCCGTTTTTAAAGAAATTTCATAAATAACAAACAACATTGTGAGTTTCTAAGATTGAAATTAGGAGAAAAAAAGAAAATGTAACCCAACACAAACATGTCAACTCTAATTTCAGATTTAATTTGTTTTCTCTCTCTTTCTTTCTCTCTTCTTCCCTTCACCTCCCTCTCTCTCTTTCAGCCCCCCCCTCTATTTCTCTTTATTCCCTTCCAACTCTCTCTCTCTCTCTCTTTCCTTCCCCCCTCTATCTTTCTTCCCTTCCTCCCTTAACCCCTCTCTCCATATTCCTCTCTGTCTTTCTCTTTATACCCCCTTCTCTCTATCTTTCTTTCTCTTCCCTTCCCTCTATCTCTCTTTCTCTTTCTTCCCTCACCCCCCCTCTCTCCCCATTTCTCTCTCTCTATCCTTTTTTTTTTTCCCTTCCACCCTTCTTTCACTCTCTCTCTCTGTCTGTTCCCTTCCTTTCCCCCGCCCCTCTATCTTTCTTCCCTTCCCCCCTCACCCCGCTCTCTCCCAATTTCTCTCTCTCTATCTCTCTCTATCTCTCTCTATCTCTCTCTCTCTCTCTCTATCTCTCTCTCTCTCTCTCTATCCCTCTTTTTTATTCTCTTCCACCCTCTCACGAATGTCTCACATAATGTCTTTCCTTCCTTTGAAAGAGTAATAGAGAAGGGGGAAAAAAACAACAACAACAAAGAAAGATGGAATAACTAACTATAGTTTGATTTGTAATATACTGTTTTATTTTGGCAACTCACATAGTGAGCAGTACGTTAATAAAATAAAATATATTAATTGTACTGTTCTAATGATTAATTAATTTTCCCTCACGAGCAATGAGTGGAATCCAAGTATCCAACGTACATTTTTTCAAAAGTACATTTTTCTACGCAATCGGGATTCGAACCCAGGTCATCCTGCGTGCAAGCCTTGTGCGCTACGTCACTCTGCCACGGTTACAAGTTACAACGTTCATAGAAACAATTTTCAAACTGCTCATAGTTTGATAAATAATTTATGGTCTTGTAAGATCCATTACAGTTCGTGGTCTGATTTATTTGAGTTTATTCTCTGGACTCTATCAAAAACGTGACCTCTCTCTCTCTCTCTTTTCTCTCTCTCTCTCTCTTTCTCTCTCTCTCTCTCTCTTTCTCTCTCTCTCTCTGTCTCTCTCTGTCTCTCTCTGTCTCTCTCTCTCTCTCTCTCTCTCTCTCACCTCCTTTTATATATTCACAAAAAATATATTCTCAGAAACGTTCAGATATTCACAAAAACTATAAATATTCAGGAAAATGTTCAGATATTCACAAATTCACGAAAACTATATTCAAAAAACGTTAATTTATTTATACATGTTCACCTTGTTCAGTGTTCACAAAAGCTATACTAAACTTATACTCACAAAATCGTTCATAATTTTCACAAAATATATATTCACAGAATGTTCACAATAGCAGGTAAACTAAGTCATACTATTATTAAACTGTAAATAATAGCAGGTAATACCAGCTAAATGTGGCTTTATTAATGCCAATATTTACGACCCGCCTGACCTCGGCTGACTTTACTGAAATGATTTCTAATTTGCTAGGACAAGGTCCTTGCTCATGAACTAGCCTGGTCTAATTAACTCCAACCCAGAGCAATCTAATAGAGTTAGCAGACTAATAGAATAGAATGGAATCGATTAATAGAACAAAGTAAAATTGAACATTTCAATGTGAAAACTTTATGGTTTCCATGGAATTAAAAAAGTGAGACCTGCTGATCGCAGAGTTAAAGTGCTTTACAGGAATAGCTATAGCTCAGTGGTTAAGCACTCGCTTGCCATGCGGAAGGTACCGGGTTCGAAACCGCGCGCCGACAAAAATTTGTAATATTCATAATTTGGTCAGGGTCACAGTTCTTTGTAAGGGTTACCTGTCTTTGCGCTCGTGTTGACCCAGCACCTAAATGGGAAGTATTGTGTCACTTCTCGCCCATCAGATGGGAGGCATACTACGGGATGGGCAGGCTGCAACACAGACAACAAGCGTCTACAGTAGCTCCTGTTTCATGGCTACGAATTAAAAAAGGCTCTGAAACACTCATCTTTTTTTTTCTTTTTTTTTTAGGAAAAAAAAGTGACCAAGTCATTAATCGAATGAGAAGTCACCGTGGCTGAGTGAAGTGATCTGGGTTCGATCCCCAGCAGTGCAGACATTCTGCTCATACAATACGAGAGAGAATAAGGATATATATGGACATGATCCAATATGGAGTTTCATAGTGCTGAGCTACCCACTAAAAGTTGTGCACAATGAAATCATATACATAGTTCACTGGTAGTCAAGTAGTAAAGGCGCTGGTAATCCATTTAGCATAGGGATCCATTGGTTCGAATTCCAACCAGTGCATGAATTTTTCCTCATTTATTTGAGTTTGTGACCTCATAATAATAAGACTCTGAGGGTTAGGTGGTAGAAAATGCTTTGAGCATGAACCTCTCCTGGTGGTTACCTTCCACTAAAGAGTGTTAGTATTATTATTACACATAGTTTTAATCGAATGAGCTTGGGAATCGGAAATCCCATTGGTAAATTGATGTTGTTATTTACTGTCAATCTTTTCTTATGTTTACAGGTAAGTTCTCAGTCATTTATGAATCGATATGATCCAATGATCCTGTTTAATTCTGGTACAAAAATGTAAGTACAGCTAAAAACAACTTTGTAATATTTTTTTTTTTTTTTTTACGGAGTAAACTCTTATCTTTCCGTCTACAAAATGTTGAGATGTCACTAACTTTAACAGCATAGGTACTAACAACAGTTCACAACAAATTTGTAAAATGTTTGATATAAAAGAGGTAAATTCCAATCTTTCTGTCCACAAAGAGTCGAGTTGGCACTAATTTTAATGAGCACGCATCCTTTTATTAATTACAAAGATTAAAAAAGAAGAAGAAAATCTTGCACATTGCAGTATCTACCTATTATTATTACAATAATTGTCTATTTTCTTTTTTTTGGAACCCTATACTCTGTTTTTCGACAGTTTCATCGGAATTTCAAATAACCTTGGAATAAATTAATGTAAATCTGTCATAGAAGTGAAAACATTGAGGGAAAAATCCCTCAGTTTTTATTTTTCCCCTCCCTATTTCATTTCTCCCTCTCCCTTGCCCTAGTCAATCAGTTTAATTAATTGATATTAATTCATTATTATTTTTCTGTTAATTAATCCTCATTAAATTTGTAAATGACACAAAAAAAGGTTTTATTTTAACGTTCACAGTACTGGGTGAGGGGGAGAGGTGGGTGGAGTTTGTAAAATTTACAAAGATATAGGGAAATGTTTTGAATTTTTAGGAAGAGAGGGGATTGTTTGTGGAGTTTAGGAAGGGGATATTCTTGTAAAATTTAGGCATAGAGGGGAAGTGTTTGTAAAGTTTAGGAAGAAAGGAGAAGTATTTGTAAAGTTTAAGAAGAGAGGAGCAGTATTTGTAAAGTTTAAGATGAGAGGGGAAGTGTTTTAAATTTTAAGAAGAGAGGAGCAGTTTTTGTAAAGTTTAAGAAGAGAGGAGTAGTATTTGTAAAGTTCGGGAAGCGAGGGGAAGTGTTTGTAAAGTTCGGGAAGAGAGGGGAAGTGTTTTCAATCTTTACGAAGATTTACATCATTATTGCTTCTAAGCAAGGAAGAGCTACGTTCTTTTGCTCTTCCATTTATCCACAGGCGCAGTCGGTGTTCAGGGGCTGCAGCACCTTCCGACGAAAAGTACAAAAAACAAAGTGGTGGTAAAACCCGTCTGTCCCGGTCGCTCAGTGGTAAAGGCGGCACTCTGTGAATCCAGAGACCCCAGATGTCGTGGGTTCGAAACCCAGCCGGGACATGACAAGTTATCCTCCCAAATGGGATTTTTACCACATAATAATATGTCTTGGGCTTACTGCTGGAATAATGGGACTATATTAGTCTTAATCGGGCAGTATAAATAAGGCGATATTATTATTATTATTTTTCCACTGACACTTTTTTATCTCTCTTACCACACAATTCTTCCATATTTCACTTCACCTTCTTCATTCCTTTCAACAACTTCTTTTTCTTCTATCTTACCTACCTCCTCTCTTTTATGCCCAAATAACCTCCCAAATCAAAGTTTAAAAAAAAATATTAGAATAAAACGGAAATAGAAATAATAAAGAAAATTGATTCTTACAAAGCTAACATAGGATGTCAAACTTTCCAGCGACCCTGTACACAAGAGTTTTCCGTCTTCCCCCTCCTACGCCATTATGAAGGAAAATAAAAGGGGTAAAATTATTTCCCTCCCCACCCCCCTTTCTCTTTTTCCCCTCTTTTCCTCCCCTTTTCAATCTCTTCTCCTCTTGTCAAGGAAAAGCATTGATTTATGTAGTCACATTATACGTGAATAGCATGTATGTATATTATGTTCATAATATGTATATATGCTAAAATAACTAAGTCCTAATTTATTACGGCGCTGTTTCCTACAGTGTTGTATAAAAGTTGTGAGCCTTGTGAAAATAGAGACTTATGTGTGAGTTTGTAATAGGGATTTATAAGAGAAGACTTAAAAGACAAAATTGTGTTTCTTATTGAATCCCTGTGAAAATGAAAACATAATTATACGTATAACAGCGGACTTTTTAACTTATTTACATTCTGCTTTTTTTAGGTCTGATTGGGTAAATGTAGCGGTTGAAATACGATGGAGATTTGCTTCATCCCCACGAGTCATTTGTTTGTGTTTAAATTTCCAAAATTATATCTTTTAGGTGCAATAGTTCTGAAAAATGGACACAGCACATAAATTTATTTTAGAAAAAAACCCTAAGAAATAAAGTAAACTCATTTACATACTAAAAAAATTCATTTTTCTTTGTTTTTGTTTAAAATTCACAAAACATCCCCTACAGAAGAAATTCAATAATCACCCTGTATGTGTGTATATAATTCAGAATTTATGAGCTTAAGTATATATGTATGCATTATGTACATATAGAGGAAAGCTCTCCGAAGCATAAATACTCCTTTTATGTTCCAATATACTTTCCCTCCACTCCTCCTTAGTGTAGAAGTCGTTAGAGATATTTATAGACGCAGGTATTACAACGAAGAAAAATCATTTGATGTTTCATTATTGTTATTAATATCTAGTCCTTAAAATGTGCTGAAAACGTGCCAATATTTGGCTATCAAGCATTGGTAATTGGTATAAAAACATTATCACGGTAATACTATATTTGATTGAAACACTTATATATGAACAAAAATTTATACTATGTATTAAGACTTAAATACTTCTTATGTGTCGGTTGGTCGGCTATTGAGTGGTTGTTAAAAGCGATTCCTTTGTAACGGAACCGAAACTACCCAATTTTTGGAAAATGTTGACATCAATGGAAACATTCTTATTATTTTATTCATGAATTCACATAGCTTCAAGAATGCCTGACACTATTTTATTAAACCACCGGAAAACAAGGCAGCAAGTTTTTTGAGCCATTCGACCATGAAAGTTGCGGCAAGCCAAGTACTTTTCCGATCATTGAAACCTTCGGAATAAGGACTCGCTGGGACTCACAGGATTGCATAATGTTCATTTCTACTTTAGAGGTCAATAACCTCTCACTACCTTTCTCTTCTTATCTCTCTCTCCCTCTCTCTCTCTCTCATCTCTTCTCCTCTCTCTCTCTCTCTCTCTCTCTCTCTCCCCCTATTTTCCCCCTCTCTGTCCCTCTTTCCTTATCAGAGCTCATCCTTCTTTATGCCTTCTTCTATCTCTCTCTTACCCTTTTCTCTAAAAACATACTTCTCTCTTTCTCCTTCCTTATCAGAACCAATCCTTTATGTCCTTCTCTCTCTCTCTCTCCTCTCTCTTTTCTAATAACATCCTTCTCTTTTGCTCCTTCCTTATCACAACCAATCCTTTATGTCCTTCTCTCTCTCTCTCCTAGTCTAAAATTTCCTTCTCCTTTTTTCTCCTTCCTTATCACAAACCAATCCTTTATGTGCTCCTCTCCCCTCTTCTCTCTCTCTCTCTCCTCTCCTCTCTCTCTCTCTCTCTCTCTCTCTCTCTCTGTCTCTTTCTCCTTATCTTAACACATCCTTTTCTCCGTCTCTCTCTAACACACACACTTTTCTTATCTCAACTCATTCTTCCAATTATCCTTCTCTCTCTCTCTCTCTTCATTCCGTAATCCTTCTTATCTCCCCCTCAGTTCTGTCCTGCAGGAAAAGGAACGTTAAAAATCTATTAAACAAATCCTCCTCACACATCAAGCCTAGTGGGGGAGGTTCGAGAATGAATGAGGGTCATTTGCAAATTGAGGAGAACAAAAATGATAAATTCATTATTTTGATAAAAAAAAGATTTTCCATCAATTCTGGTCAAGATATGCAAAGAGAAATAATCTCATGCTCCAAATAACATGCCAGCTCTGCAAAAATACATTTAAAAAAAAATCGAGGTATCACTATTGATATGAATTATATTCTGAGATTTTTTACTAAATCATTATTTTGTACTTCCATAAGTTTTCAACCGATTAGCTTCATTTTTTAGTTTAAAAGTTTAAAGGAATGGCATTTTTCCAACATACATTCCTATTTTTTGAAGACCTTAGGTAGTTGTGTACTTTCGTGTTTTTTTTTTTTTTTTTTTTTGGGTTTTCCTTTAAAAATATTGATATTGATCTCTCGTGATGGTTAGTCCCCAATGTCCCTCCCCTTTTTCTTTGTTCACATTACCTAACCAAGAGCTCTGAAAGATTCTGAAAGTGACATGGAATTCTCCCCTCTTAAATTTCACGAGTCGACACTGTTCTTGTTATTTAGATAAATTTGCCCCCTTCTCTCTTCTCTCACTCTCTTTACTTTATGATAAACAAATCATACACAGACAACAACGGAATATTTTCAGAGATAAGAAGGCACTCCCCTTGAGGAATCAGACTGAGAATCTTGGAAAAAAACTGTTTGCTTCTCAAGCTCAAGGTTCCGAGTTCAAAACCCCGCGCCAACACATATTCCTCCAAAATATATTGTTAATCCAAAATGTTCTTTTATACTATCAGATTCAACTATTTATTCCTATAAGCTACTGGGAGGATATACCAGCCATGTATTAAAAATCAAACTTGAAGTTCCTTAATCGAATTTGAACTTGAATGGAACAACTAGAAAGTAGAAACACTGTTTCTTCTTCTTCTTCTTCTTCTTTCATTTTGCCTTTTCCCAAACCTATTTGAATCGTACCAGCTACCCACGTCAACCTCACCCAGCCTGGGTAGGCCGAAAATGCCAGCCTCACGTGTTCAGAGGGACCAGAATTTTCTGTGCGAAAAGTCTTCTCCAACCTTGAGATTAACCCAGAATCTCTGGACCACGGGCAGTATTTACAACCGATAAATTCTAATATTTGAAATCGGAAGTACTGTGTTCATTTTTTTGTGTCTGTTTGTTGAAAAAGGCCAAAGTTTTTGCATTGACTTGTCTCTTCTTGCTAGTATCACAGTCATGCGCACAAGAGGACTCGGTACCGATGCATTACTTCCATCCCCAAAAGTTCAGTCCGCCCTCCTGTTATGAGTGGGGAATCTCTTCCTAATATTGAAGTCTTTTCCTTTGGAAAGTTTGCGTTCCCCGCCAAAACCCCATCAACGGAAAGTTTAGTCTATAAAGGTGTAATGTCTACAGGGTGGACAGAATCACAGTCACTAATAAAGTTGTATGTGGGACAGTACACCGACCCCTAGCTCAAACGTTAAGGCAAAGAGGACTTGTAATCTGAAACTCGGTGGTTTGAGGGCCGAGGGTGAATTTTGTTAGTGGTATTCTAGTCAGGTTCCTCGGTCAAACGGTGAACTGCTGGTCTACTCCCTGTTTATAGTCTGGCTGGGGGACTATAAAAAAGGGAGTAGACCAGCAATCTGGCGGGGGCACTATAAACAGGAAGTAGACCAGCATTGGCTTGGTTCTGGGGGCCCTTGTCAATTATTAGCCTCCTTGTAAAGACAGTGTTAGAAGTGCTGAGTCAATTCTCCACTGTCGAGACGGACCACAAGTGTTTATAGTAGCTGCTGTTGGCTGAACCCAAGTTCCGAGACATGGTATAAATTTATTTTTACTAAATATGATATCCTATAAAATGCATTTCATTAAAAAAATAATACCGTTAAATATAAAATGTATGATATACAAAGCAGTATGTGAACAAGTTCTAAGATATGGTATTGGTACTTATGGTTTTACCACAGAAGAAAATTGGAAACCTGTAAAATCAGCACATAAGAAAATACTAAAAGCAACACTTTATCCATACACTAACAAAACACAACGAAATGAAAAATTACAGCATACTAAATATTCAAAACCTACACAAATATACATTACTGACACAACATTATTATGAAGATCAATACAGAGAAATACATGAAACAGCATACAATACACGACACACAATTTACAAGACACCAAGCATTAAAAACAATTACGGAAAATCAACCATAGCATATCAAGTAACAACAATTTTAAACAATTTACCAAACGAGATGAAACAAATAGAAGATGAGAACAAAATGAAAAGAGAAATAAAAAAGTTTTTATTGAACAACAACGAAATTTAAGATCAATATGAAAATCAAAAAGTAAACAAGAAAATGAAAATCGAAGCTCCCGAAAAGTACAAATGTACTTAGCGGAACTTTTAACAATGCTGATTATTGAAAAAACGAATAAATTTATTATTATTATTATTATTATTATTATTATTATTATACTCTATCTATTTATTTACACTTTATTTTTTTTACAAAACAATCATCAATAAATTAACAAAGAAACTTAAAAATATAGGTATAGGTACAAAAAAAATATAGAATTATATTATTTTTTATTTACAATTGTTTTGTAATCCTAAGGCGAAGTTAATGCCTTAGGCATTCTCTGCCTCTTACACTACATGATGAGGCATTACCGTAAATCTTTTCGGACCTGAATTCGGCGCCACTGGCTGCAGTTTCACGAAATAAAAAAGTCTGTGAAACATTCATCTTGGGAATAGGGAAAAAACACAATTTTATTGATCGCATTCCAATCTGTGTTCCACCCTGTATAATAATATATATTGCATCTCCATCTCATATTCCAGAACCCTAATTTAAAATTAATCGAGAGGAAAGATCATAGGATACCGGGAATGTAGGGGAAATTACACATAATACTAAATCTACCGGGTGTACCCGACACGCTGGCCCGTGACAACAAACTGTTGAAGGATTTTTTTTTTTTTTTAAATTTAAACTTAACGTCGCTTTCAACTGCATGGTTATATCACGACGGGGTTTTACCCTCCATTCAAAACTCACAAACCAGCTACTCAAATTAACCTCACTAAGCCTGAGTGGCTCGCCGACATCCGTGGCTCAGTGGTTAAGAGCATTGGTTACTGACCCGGAGGTTGCGGGTTCGACTCCCGGTCAGAGCGGATAATTCTGACCTAGTTTTTTCGTTTCCGGAATGGCATGGATGTAAAAGTAAAGTGCACTGACGTAATGCGAAAGCTGTTCCGGGGCACAATTGCCTTTAAAAAAAAGCCTGAGTGGGGCCGTGAAAAAAGTGTTAATCATAATGTGATATCACAACTATTCAAACTCACTTTACTAAATATTTGCATCGTGACATGAACCACTGACCTCCAAATTACAAGTAAATCGCCTTATCGATCAAGCTACTGAGGTCGGTGGGTCCACGAGTAGCCAGCATTCTAAGGTTTCGAATTTGAACGGTCACCCATCCAAGTCTTAACCTCGCTGGACATTGCTTAACATCAGTGACAGAACGACAACTGGTGTATTCAACTTGACATCGACGTAACACCCCCGTCGTTATAAGAAAATGCAGTTGAAAGCGACGTTAAATCCCGAAAAAGAAAAGATTGGCTGCCCAATATTATAAAGAGAGACTTGTTGGTTTCAACCATGAATCTTTGAGTAGGTATTGATTGGGTTCGATTCTCGCGTGGAGAAAATATTTTTCTCCAGCCGACAGATAGCATGCTTTCTCCTGATTTGTATTTATCTCCCTTCTTCTCCTATGATTGATAGTAATCCTGATCAATTGAAAATGCTCTTAGTTCAAATAAATTATTTATAAAAGAGGAAAGGGAACTTTTTTACAATTTCGAACTAACCCTATACATATTTTACCAGTTTATTATTTACATAAAGAAAGATATATAAAGGTATGTAAAGTCTATTTAAGTAACATACACATGCATTTCATGTATTGTAAAAGTAAGATAAGCTTTCAAATTACAGTACGATGAAGCTCTGTACATATTTACGAGTTTCTAGATAACTCTGCACACAAGTATAACTTTGTATGTACCTAGATTTTGTATACAACTATTAATATAGGGTGACCCAAGCTCAAAATAACAAAAATTAGTTCTAATGCGCGATAAAAATATTTTAAAATCTCGACATTAGCCTGAGAACTTTGAAAGGATATTTTATTATTATTATGTAATACTTTATTGGAAAACTACAGAATACATACTGCAACACAGGACATGAAATAAAAAGAACTCAATAGAATATGTAGTGACGTATCGGTTGTGACTTCTGCCCGTAGTCCAGAGATCCTGAGTTCGATCCCCGGTCGGAGCAGACTTTTCACACAGAAAATTCTGTTCCCTCCG
This sequence comes from Bactericera cockerelli, assembly GCA_024516035.1. Taxonomy (NCBI): domain Eukaryota; kingdom Metazoa; phylum Arthropoda; class Insecta; order Hemiptera; family Triozidae; genus Bactericera; species Bactericera cockerelli. The sequence continues at coordinate 16,016,700 of CM044965.1, forward strand.
TACATGTGAGGCTGGTATTTCCGGCCCTACCCAGGCTGGCTGAGGTTAATGTGGGTAGCTGGTACGATTCCCAGCAAATGGAGGGTAAAACCCCCGTCCTAATCCAGGACGTTAAATCAAATAGAATCGTTGGCGTTAGGAAGTGCATCCAGCCGTAAAAAATGTGCCAAAACCAACCACCTCAACCATGAGCTTGAACAACGTCGACCTGCTTGAGCGGGATAAGATAGAGTAAAAGAAGAAGAATAGAATATGTAGTGTGCCCAAAGGGCGAGGTGATAGCCTGTGGCTTTCTCTTCCATCGAACCCCATGGCTATATGGTAAAAAAATATTTTTGATATAGAAAACAATGGACAGCTCTAGTATATAGGCCCTTGCTGCAGATGTTATGGGCTCATTTTTCAACTTTGAGTTTGAAAAAAACAATTCAGTGAGTACTATTTTTGGAATCACCCTGTATGTACGTAGGCTACACAATAAATATCGAAATATAAAGAGATCATATCACATTCGGGATGTTTTAAATTACGTTTTCATTCCTGACAGTTGACTTTCCAATTCAAACTTTGCTGATTTGTGACGAGTCTGGTGCGCTGGAGCTTTATATATTCTGTCTAGCAGGTAGGTAATAATAATAATAATAATAATAACAACAACACTGTTTAGTGGAAGGTAACCACCAGGCGAGGTTAATGCTCAAAGCATTTTCTACGACCTAACCCTCAGAGTGTTATTACATTACTATGTGGTCACAAACTCATATTGATGAGGAAAAATTCATGCACTGGGTGGTATTCGAACTAACGGATCCGGGATTACCAGCCTAGCCCCTTCACCACTTGACTACCAGTGCACTATGTATATGGTTTCATAGTGCACAATTTTTAGTGGGTATCTCAGCAATATGCTTACTTCCCGTTTTCGGCATCCCTCATTCACCATTCAAACCATTCAACTTGAACAGCAGCATCATTGCATATTCGAAGATCCTCTCTTGTGCACTGCGTCTCCATATTTCTGCATATGAGTAGATGATCCTCAGTTTGTTGTTCTCCGCAGTCACATAACTCCTCTTGGCTGATTGATGTATCCCCATTTTAACAAGTTGACAATCGTGATACTCGAGTTCTGAGTCGTTAATCGTCGTTTTCCATATGTTGTAGGGTATAACGTATAACTCCATATTGTACCATTTCCACGTATCTTATTCCCTCTCAACCTGAATTGGACCTGCAGTTTTTTTTTTATATCGAGGTTTCTCTTATATCCTATTTTCTTATACCCAGCTTCGAATATAGCTATTTCTAGCCCTCCCCCCGGTACCCATCACACGAACCTCCACTGATTTCCAAGAAAACAAAAAGGAACACAGGATCATTGTCCTTCTCTGAAGGACTCAAGGACGAATCTCAGAAGTACAATAATAATAATAAGAGTACGTGCTATGTGGAGTAGGTACTCTATACTCCTCTCGCTTGCAAGAGGAGCTAATAGTCATCTCAATATCTTACGGGGTCTGCCAAACTATACTCAACTTACTTACTTTACTTTCCGTGTCCGTATCACCGTATATTTGTCATATTTTGTGTTTTTAGAAAGTGGCGACTGTTATAGCTTTCACGTTTGCCACTAGTAAGTCTTCTATAGTACACGGTTCAGGGAGATCTGGACATGACAAGAGATGGACCTCATCTTGGTTTGCGCCGCATTCACAAATGTCCTCATCTGTGTACCCCCACTTCTTTCTCCTTAAAGTTTCCTTAAAATTACTACTCAACTTATGCAGGGCCTCTCTCCTCCGTCTCAGGCTTTATAGGCAGGCAGTCGCTACCAAAGTAAGGAAAAGGCCCAAGGAGGACTCCTAGGGACCACATTATGAAACAGGATTAAAGTTAAGCTAAGCCAGACACCACCCTCAAGTTGGAATGTACAACCAATCACAGCTCACTATAGCCCGAGTTGAGAGATACCGTCCATGATCCACTCAAATTAAATCTAATCCTGTTTTATATATTTCAGCTCCTAAAGTACTTACAATTTTCGTTGTCTTACTTAGGTGGAAGATTCACAAGCCCTCGTAATATCTGGAAGTTATGCTTTTTGCAATGTCCTCAAGCCATTGAAAATATTGTTCTGGTAACCATCAACCAATCTTGGAATATGCTAGCTCCTACAATGAAGGCACGAGAAATAAAGTGTGTTTTTTAAGTTAAACCTAAATTAAAAAAAACGGATACTTCAGCTAATGGAAGCTTCTATAAAAATATTTCCTTAATTAGGAATCCTAATAATCTTACCTATTAAAAAATGGCTACGAGGGCTTTTGATGGGTCAGCTATTTTTAGACCCAGTAAACATGAAAGTAGGTGGATATATTATCCTCAAACTCAAGCGCTCTTAAGATCTATGCGTGCTAAGTGTGGAGTGTGCTTGGTACCTGTAGGATTTCGTTCTTCTGTTCAATTGAACTTGCTCCAGTAAGAGTAATAGTCTGTTACTTAATAATAGACTTAAATTGTTGTGAAGAAAATGATATACATTTTGAACAATTATTTTGATTTTAAGGTAATTTTCTTGAATATAAACCAAGCTCTTCATAGTAGATTTAAATTTTGTCAAGAAAGTGATCTAAATTTGATTTTAGGTTATATTTAAATAGATCTACCTACCCAATATCCACATTAATTTGAGTTTGTGACCACATAATAATTAGACTCTCAGGGTTATTAAGTGGTTAATTTTACCTGCTGATTTAAAAGGCGAGGTTATTAACCTCACCTGGTAGTTACCTTCCACTAAAATAGTATGTTATTGATATTATTATTTATATCTTCAATGAAGGAAATAAGTATTTTAGTCTTGATTATTTTATTTTTTCTTTAATTATCTTGATAAAAGATAAGGATTTTGTATATTATTCGAATATGATTTGTCCCAAGACTTCTCATTTCCTTGCTAAAATAAATCACTTCTAACCTGTCTGATCCTGCCGACAGCTGAGATATAGGTACATATACATAAATATGCAATATATGCATGTACATATAAAATATATATTGTATATAAAAAAATACATATACTGAAAAAATCAATAAAAGTCAAGAATATCACCGGGAGGAAACGGTTTTAATAAAATGGCTCAGAAAATACAAACAAACGAAAAATAAATTTGGGATGAAAATGGAAGGTGGAGGGGGAATGAAAATAATGGGAGGGGAGAGGAGGTGATAATAATAATAATAAAAATGAGAGGAGGGAGAGGAAGAGGAGGAGGAGGAGGGGAAAAAAGAGGATATGACAGGAGGAGAAGGAGGAGGAGGAGGGTGAAAAAGAGGATATGACAGGAGGAGAAGGAGGAGGAGGAGGGTGAAAAAGAGGATATGACAGGAGGAGATATATGGGAAAGAAGAGGAAGAGATGGAAATAATAAATATAAAAAATGTAATAAAAAAAACAAAAACAAAACATTTTTTTTCTCTTTTTTGAGTAAACAAATTCCCCCTCCCCTTTTTCTTGTTTGGATTTCCCCCTCCCCTCACTGTTAGGAAATCCAGCTGTGGCGGCTCCTGTCAAGGCGGTTTTATTTTACTTTTTTTATATATACAACACTTTATTAGATATAAATGGACATTATGTACATACAAATAATTATTTTAACAATGGAAAAAATGGAAACAATATATGTATACAATAAAAGCAGACGGGTTTGATGAGTGTTGAAAAGTTTTGTTGAAGTTCCTCCGAACGTGTCAACAGAATTCCAGTCCTGTTATTATTATTATTATACAACTCTTTATTAGGTATAAATTGACATTATATACATACAAATAATTATTTTAACAATGGAAAAAATGAAAACAATATACAGGGTGTCCCACCAAACTTGGACACCTCAAATTACTCGGCCCCTGAAAGAGTTTTTGAAAAATAAAAAAATCTAGGGTACATGTGCTAATTATGCGGTTTCAGTTATGAAATTTTTTTTATACAGGGTGGTTCAAAAGTCAGAAATTGAGGTGTCAACTTTCGATTTTTAAATAGATCGACCTGAATTTTATTTGATAATTTTACTTCTAAATGATTCTTGAGTACTTTTTTAAACAAAAATTTTACATACAGGGTGGTTTTTTTTTCGACCAATTTTTTTTCTAAATCTTCAATAACTCAAGTTCGGTTAATTTTTTCGATAACAAGAATAGAATGTGTTTGTGTAATGAATACATGCACTTTCAATTGGCATCAAAAATTTTTATACAGGGTGCCTCACAAGTGAAATAATGACTTGATTTTTTTTAAAACCGAGTTTTTTTAATTTTTCATTTAGGATTGATAATTCTCGTCTAATTTTACACATTTTCCGTTAGTCATATCGAAAAACAAAACTAAAGTGTTGTACAGGGTGAGACATAATTTTTTTGTAACACCCTGTATATGGGCAGTCAAAGAGACGCAAAATTAAATATAAAGACTAAATATGCAAGAAAAACTTTGATTTTTAATTAAACTAAAAAGTTATGGTGTTTTAACTAATATTGTCGCATGGACCACCCTGTAGATATTTTCTTAAACCATCATATGGGTAGTCGAAACTGTCTAAAATTCAACGAGGAGTCCAAATCTGAAAGAAAAAAAATGAATTCAAAAAGCCATGCTCAATTTTGTGTCTACACCTACCTACTTTTTATTTCAAGTTTTAAAATCATTCAGTGCCCAGACAGCACGGAAGTTGACTTCCAGTCTGGATTTAAGGTGGAAATATCCAGGTGTATAAAGTCAACTGGACCTCCAACTGTCCCGACAGCTGGATTTTTCCATCATGGATTAAATCAGTTGACCAGCCACCTGGATATTTCCAACAAAAATCCATCTAGACTCAGTCACCTGGGCAGTCAGCTGGAAATATAACGACTCTCTCCAGCTAGGACATAACTAGAATTTAGTCAGTTGACCAGTCAGCTGGAAATGCTCCACATTTTTCCAGTTCAGTTAAAACGCGTTCTCGGATAGATTCGGGTTTCACACGAACTTTACCGAGAGTGTTCTTGTTGAATTCGCCATCTTTAATCTTTGAATAATTTTTTAGAGAAATTTTGGTTTTGTGATTCTCGATTATTGTGAGTTGTTTTAATTCTTTTTATAATTGGTACCTACCTATTTCAATTAGTTTTTGAACATTTTTATAACTACTGCAAGTGTTAATTCTTACTGAACTTCAAATTTGATTTCGAGAAAGTGTTAATTCTTACTGAACTCCATATTTGATTTTGAGATGTCACAGAAGGAGTTCTTTGGTTTGTCTAAAATTCTAAATCGTGAATCGTGACAGAAGAAAAGGAAAGGACAACGAACAGTTAATAATGGATAACATTCTTCATTGGACAATACTCCATGCACTTGGAAAATAATGAACATTCTACACTCTACTGTTCCTGGACACTGAACAGTTTAACACCATCAATTCACTTGGAATTGTACCTTAAAAAAGGTCCTGGGTCAAGCAAGGAAACAGCTGAATTATCTGATGTATGGTGCTAGATAATGAAAATTTTCATTCTGTGGATTTTATTTAGATATGCAATACATAATATATTATTATAAAATGAATTTTTCACTCGTACGTGCTTCTGCCACACTAAAAAGATGATGTAGTGTATACTTTTTTACATGCTTCCTGATTATTTGACTCAAAATTAATTAGCCAATCTTCTGTGCACTGTCTCTAATAATAATATTAACTATTCAGCTTTCTAAACCACCTTATTACTATGAAGCCCCTCAAATTTTGTGTTCATTTTATATCTATTAAAAAAAAGTGTTCCACACTATTGTGTTTTATAATTTCACTAGTCTTAACAATTAAGTCAATTTTGTTTTAATTTAAGTATAACAATGCTTTTTTGGTAATAATTCTCAAAGCAAACAACCCAGCAATTCTAATTAGCCACAGAAGTATGTAAATTGTCATGAAGGATTACAAATACATAATAACATTCACTAATCCATGTTCCACCACGTTAGACATTGCTAAACTGGTGTATTCAATGCCTCATCATCATTTTCTGCTGGCTATTAGTTTATTTCTTTGTTATTTTTGGTTTCACTAAAGAAATATATTTTCATTTACATAGTATTATTATTTTATTGTGATTATGTACATGGTATGAGCATATTTTATAATTGGATATCATTATTTTATTTCTATACTAGCTAAAACCTGGCATTTTGTCACCATTAAGGTTTTTTCTCATGGCCGGTGTCCTAATGAAAATAATAATAACATTTTTAATTGGAAGGTAACCACCAGGTCAGGTTATGCTCAAAGCATTTTCTACCACCTAACCCTCAGAGTCTTATTATTATGTGGTCACAACCATATTTATAATGAGGAAAAAATTGAAACAACGGAACCCTACGCTAAGTGGATTATCTGACTAGCACGTTAACCACTTGATTACCAGTGCACTTGAAAATTGTATTACATATTTTAATTTTGATAATTTTCTAGTATGTTGAAGGTGGCATAGGGGGGGTGAACTCTCAGTGTACCGTTTCGTATTGTAACCCCAAGAGGACATAGTCAGCCAGACATGTACAGCTTTGAGTATTATATATAGAGATTATACCTACTTAGGAAATACTTGGGATACATTGGTACAAGGTCTTGTGACATGGTGGAAATTTGATAGTGCATTTTACACTTTTGTGACAATTTTTTTACTTTCCTTATTATTAATAATAAACACTCTTATTGTAAAATATAATCATGTTAAAGAGTCTTATTTGAATTGTGTTGTTTAAAACAGATTAGTTATTTTCTTTTTCTTTCCAAATTTCTATAAAAAAAAATTATACCCAAATTTGTGTGTGTGTATGTGTTAAAAAAACCTATTTAAAATTTATTACTTTATTTTTATACAAAAAAAATATTCTTCATGAGATTTGAATGTATGGCCTCTAAATTAAATAACTGAAATTGAATTTATGCCTAATATACATTTGTTTCTAGTATTTTTATTACTATTATTATTATTTTTTGAAGAAAAAAAAAATGCATATAATGGGATTCGAACCCACGACCTCAAAACCAAGAGCGTAGCATTTGATTATTATGTAGTATAATGTACAGTATAGGTAAATAGGTATGTCAACATTGTGGTAGTGAGTTACTACCCATCCACTAGAGAGCGCTACAAGTAGCTGGAAATAAGTGGAACAAATCCAGTTGACTTTGGGCAACTGACTTCCAGTTAAAAGTTGGGTTACTTTCCAGTTCATTTCCAGTTGATTTCCAGGTGGAGGTCAGGTGGAAGGTGGAAATCTCCAGCTGATTTCCAGGTGGGCAAGTAGACTTTTTCCACCTAACAGTATGGTATACATCCAGTTGACTGTGCTGTCTGGGTGTGGACACCAAATTGAAAATGGCTTCAAATTCGTGTTTTTACTTGTTTTTCCCACATGATTCGAAGTGTTCGTTGAATTTTATACAACTTAGAGTACCTACATGATGGTTTAAGAAAATATCTACAGGATGGTCCATGCGACAATATTAGTTAAAACACCATAACTTTTTAGTTTAATTAAAAATCAAAGTTTTTCTTGCATATTTAGTCTTTATATTTAATTTTGCGTCTCTTTGACTGCCCATATACAGGGTGTTACAAAAAAGTTATGTCTCACCCTGTACAACACTTTAGTTTTGTTTTTCGATATGACTAACGAAAAATGTGTAAAATTAGACGAGAATTATTAATCCTAAATAAAAAATTAAAAAAACTCGGTTTTAAAAAAAATCAAGTCATTATTTCACTTGTGAACCACCCTGTATAAAAAAATTTGATGCCAATTAAAAGTGGGTGTATTCATTACACAAATACATTCTATTCTTGTTATCGAAAAAATTAACCGAACTTGAGTTATTGAAGATTTAGAAAAAAAATTGGTCGAAAAAAAACCACCCTGTATGTAATATTTTTGTTTAAAAAAGTACTCAAGAATCATTTAGAAGTAAAATTATCAAATAAAATTCAGGTCGATCCATTTAAAAATCGAAAGTTGACACCTCAATTTCTGACTTTTGAACCACCCTGTATAAAAAAAATTTCATAACTGAAACCGCATAATTAGCACATGTACCCTAGATTTTTTTATTTTTCAAAAACTCTTTCAGGGGCCGAGTAATTTGAGGTGTCCAAGTTTGGTGGGACACCCTGTATACAATAAAAATGAAAAAGAATAGAAAATATATGAAAACATATGTCCTAACTAAAGGGCGGGGTTATTGCCTATGACAATCTCTTCCACCCAACCCTTGTACACGAGACGGTGCAAGCATAATACTTTTCTTGTAAAATTCACAATATTTACACCCTTGAAACTTTCTACAAGGGGTACTGTATATATGATTGTTCATACTTAACTAAATTATCGTATCTATGATTGTTGCAAAAAATGTCACAGGCCACGCAAAGGGGTAACAGCTTGAGCATCAGAGGCACGCTTCCTCTCGGTAGTGAGCTCCAAGAAGTGTTTTACCTTTGAAATATATAATATAGAAATATATAACACATTATAAATATATAATATTCTTGGAACATTACCACATGTCAGTGGTATGGACCAAGTATACAACCTGCAATGTTTATTAAACATTAAAATATAGTTAAGTAAATCACTAAACGAAATTTATTTGGACTCATGTACCCTAGGTCTCACAGGTAAATTTTAATTGTTACAACTGAATTACCAAACCAAATCATAAAATAATAGGTAATAGTAATTGCCTTTGAGAGAAGTAAATGTATAAGCAGTGTAAGTTGGATATTTATGTATTACAAAAGGATCTATTCATCTCGCACTTTGTATTCAGATGTTACATCAGCCTTCATTCCACAAGCCGCGTACACACAGAGATGTAATAAGGGGGGAGGCATGTGTGGGGTGCACGCTAGAGTGAGGGTGTTTCAGGAATTTTCCACTCTTTCTGCCTCCTCCTAGGAAATTAAGTTTGCGATGAATGCGTCCTGATTGGGAATACCTGTGCCCTGTGCATAGAGATGTTTCTGGTGAGGCTATTGAACTCCCTCTTAATAATAATAATACCACTCTTTAGTGGAAGGTAACCACCAGGCGAGGTTAATGCTCAAAGCATTTTCTACCACCTAACCCTCAGAGTCTTATTATTAAGTGGTCACAAACTCAAATTAATGAGGAAAAATTCATGCACTGGGTGAGATTCGAACCAACGGATCCCTTCGCTACCTGGATTACCAGACTCTCTCTCTTTTATTTCTGTTGAGTAATTTCTGTTGATTATTCTAAGAACTAAACTACTGGTATATATTCTGAAAGTGTAATATTAAGCTTGATCGATAAGTCGGCGAACTTGTAAATTGAAGGTCGGTGGTTCAAGTTTTCGTATCAGCGTAGATTTAGTAAAGCGAGATTGAGTAGTTGTAACATCACGAAAGTGATTAACACTAAAGCTGTATTTTTCCAAGATTTTTTTTTTTAAACTTTAATCGCAAACAAGTTGCCTTTTTTATTTACAATATTTGGACATAGGTAGGTACTACATATCATACAATTTTTTAATATTGTTATCATATATGTTGTTATGATAACAATATTAAAAAAAAAAAAATCCTGGTCGGGAATTGAACCAACCCGACCTTGGAGTTTAGATAACCAACTGGAGAGGTGACCAGACCAGTAGACTTTTCCACAGGGAGCGTCCAGAAGTTTGGTGGAACACTGTGTGATATCCACATCACCAGATCTCGCTAAGTCAACACTGTCAGATAAATCCCGCTAATTAGATGAACAAACATACAACATACAAACAGCGGTGGAACTGGACATACTGGGTGAATCAAAATTGAAAGTTTTTTTTCTGGGTACCATTTATGTAGTTTCATTGAATAAGGTAGTATAGGGGAGAGAGAGAGATACTGATACTGATAGAGACAGAAAGAGAGAGAGATGACTGAGTGAGAGAGGAAGAGAGAAAGTGAGAGTGTGAGTGTGAGTGAGTTATTGAGAAAGAGACAGATTATGAGAAAGAGAGAGAGGGAGATTAAGAGAGATACTGATACTGATAGAGACAAAAAGAGAGAGAGAGAGAGAGATGAGTGAGTAAGTAAGTAAGTAAGTAAGTGAGTGAGTGAGTTAGAGAGAGAGAATATGAGAAAGAAAGAGAGAGAGAGAGAGTACCCAACTTAACCTACAATTGTCAATAATGTCAATCCCATATAATTACTGCCTCTCAGGTGTGTAGGTAGTAACTTTCTCTTTCACTATCTATGGCGAGGGTCGCGGAAGAAAACAATAAAGAAATCAAGAAACAGGACAATTTCTTCAACTAGCCTAGTTCATAACCCTCTACTGGTGTCAAAATTGAATACAGTTGACATTAGTCAACTGTATCGGCGAACGCCTTGCTGCGAAAACTGGAGATCCCAGATCAAATTTCTTCTTAATGCAGATGATTCGTTTGACTATCCAGAAAGGAAATGCAGCTCCATTTTTAGGAGAAATTCCAAGAACTGGAGTTTTCTATGAAATGTTTTATGTTTGATAAATTAGTAGAAAATGCTTTGAGCATTAACCTCGCCTGCTGGTTACCTTCCACTAAAGAGTATTATTATTATTGGTCAGTAAAAGTAGGTACTTTTTTGAATCATTTCAAATAATAATAGGCCTTTCCAAATAATCATATCCTGCTATCCATTAAAAATTCACATGTGCATCAAGAAAATTGAAAAAAAATTGAATGGCTCGTTCTTATCAGATTCCTATTCGTGAGTACCTATTTGAATTTCGAATACTTAACCTTCCTAACGGTTATTGATACGTGCTCAGTAGTATACCTGTAGTTATAGTTAGAGCACTATAAACGTTTCCTATTGTTAGCTACAGATAAGGAATAGTTGACTGATAACGGGCGTGAGTCATGCTGAGGAAATAAACCTAGGGAGTAATGGTTCCTAAGCCATGGGTCGTGGGTCGAGACCTTGGGTCTGCAAGTTACTGACCGGGTCAAAACCGGGTTTGAAACCCAGCCAACGCATGGGAATTTCATCTTAAATATATTATTATTGACCAAATTATGGCTAGCACAGTAAGCTTTTCAGCTTAAAGTACAATGAGGATCTATTTAAGCAATTAAAATTAACAGCATTATTAACATTAAAATTAGCAGTGCACTGGTAGGCAAGTGGTTCACGCACAAGTCTGGTAATCCAGGTAGTGTAGGGATCCGTTGGTTCGAATCCCACCCAGTGCATGAATTTTTCCTCATCAATTTGAGTTTGTGACCACATAATAATTAGACTCTGAGGGTTAGGTGGTAGAAAATGCTTTGAGCATTAATCTCGCCTGGTGGTTACCTTCCACTAAAGAGTTTTATTATTATTTTAACATGACTAGCCAGCTGAAGGCGCTCGTGTTTTTCTTTAAGCTGGAACTGATATATTTTTTTTTTTTTTTAATGAATATAAAACATTGCTGCTAAATCACCAATGACCATAAGGCTAACTACGGATCAATCTGCTGCTTCCTCGCATTTGAAGGGACAAAGATCATTGCGTACCAAATTTCGGATCTAGAATTTAGGGTCCCCACTAGCTCCCCCGTCAAATTGGGTCTAAAATTTAGGGTCTCTAGTGTGAGGAGTTTGGGTACCGCTGCGACACAGAGTCCAAGGGCGTAGTGCTATTGGAATTTTCCATGGGAGGGAGGGGGGGGGGGAGGAAATGGGAAGGGGGGGGGGGGAATAATATTGTTTAAATTATTGTTATGATAGTTGGTATTTTATGAAAATGGACTTTATTGTTGGCGTGAATGAGCTTTAATTGTGCGCCAACAATTATGTCTAAAGTAAGTCTAAATTATCGGGAGCCCGCTGGTTAGCGAGGGGACTCACAACCTGGGGGTCGGTAGTTCGAGCCCCAGGCACAGAGTTTTTTTTTTTTTTTGTTTTGAATGGTTTGAGTCCATGAGCAGAGCATTTTCTACCACCTAACCCTCAGAGTCTTATTATCATGTGGTTACTAACTCAAATTAATGAGGAAAAATTCATGCACTGGGTTGGATTCGAACCAACGGATACCTGGATTACCAGACTAACGCGTTAACCACTTGACTACCAGGGGTACAACTATTCTAAGCGCTGGTAAACGGGTGGTTAAATATTATAATGAAAAGTATTTATTATAATACTGAGCAAGGACCAAGGGGTACTGAGTAGACCTCTCAGTAGAGAGCTAAAGGATCAGGAGATAATTAACTCCGCTTAACCCTTCCTTGCTAGGTGTACCATTTGGACCACTTCCTTTATATGTAACTCTCCTCTACTGGACATTGAAACCTTAAAAAAATACAATTTACTAACATAAATAATAGGAATTCATAAGTAAACTTTTTTTTATTATGGAAACATAACATGGAAACGGTTAATGCTGCGTTAGTATAAATGGTTTTCCAATGAATTGTTATAGGTTTATGTAAGGCCTGGTATAGTTTCCTATCAAGTAGATATTCGATAGTTATCACATCAGGTACCCTTATTAAACTCACCCAGCCTAGATTGGGCTTGAAATGCTTAGTGCCTGAATGTTAACCCCGACCTCAGTAACTTGATCGATAAGAACCTCGAAGTCGATGATTCCAGTCCCAATTTCGTTAAAATTTTAGAAGCATAATTTTGAGTAGGTAGTTGTGACATCATAATTTTGTATATAAAAAAAACCTGGTCACAATAGATCTAAAAATAAAAAAACATCACGAAAATGATTAATACAAATTTGATAACTTTTTTTGCCTGAATGTTTCCACTGGTTGTTCCAAGATCAAACCCACGACCTCTGGATCCAGCGACCTTAAACCAAGTAGTGAACTTGCCACATTAGTGAATACGCCACAGATGCTGGATTCATAAATAATATATATAAAAGTCTATAATAATAATAATAAATAAATGCACATCTACATTTTATAAATGAGACTAATTTAGGCAGTGAGAGTAAATAGTACTGTATTGTATAATCAAATCAGAGCATTCTCTGATAGAGTTTACTGGAAATAATGAGTATACATTTTTGAACACATCCGGGTTATAAAAAATCGTACTATCCCAACCTATTACAAACTCGTTGTTCACAAAAGGGTTAAAACTAAACTACAATAAATCAATCTTCATCACGTGACTTGCCATTGACCTTGACGGGAATATTTCACGCCGAGGTCAACGAACCAAGGTCCCTGGACTGGAGGCCCAGCTCTCAACCACAGCCTCTCGGCCTCGGGGAAGCTTTCGATCCAATCATTTGGGTAAACAAATAACAACCCGTAGCTCAGTGGTAAAGGCGAGGTCGCGGGTTCGAAACCCCGCCGGGACATGACAAGTTATGCTCCCATTTGGAATTTTTCCAAATGGGAGGATGGAGGTTTCAACCTCCATTCGCTGGAAACCCAAAAACCAGCTACTCAAATTTACTAATCCAAACTGAGTGGGGCCGGGAATCGCCAGCAATTTGAATGGTCTTCAGTGCTTAACTTCAGTGACCGATCGAGAACAGACCAGTGTATTCAGCGTGCGATCGACGTTGGCTATTCAGACGACCGACGTCCTACCTACAGTACCTACCCATACTTTCTGGCTGTCCCGGTAGCTCAGTGGTAAAGGCGGCACTCTGTGAATCTAGAGATTTCAGTGATCGCGGGTTCGAAACCCAGCCGGGAAATGACAAGTTATCCTCCGATTTGGGATTTTCACCACGTAATAATACGTTTTGGGCTTACTGCTGGAATAATGGTTCTTAATAGTCGTAATCGGGCAGTTTCAATAAGGCGATTATTATTATGTAAGAGCTGACACCCGGAAACATTTTGGCCTGAGTTGAATATTATTAAGGAAAACAACTTAGCTATGTACTGTACCTATACAGATAAGAACTGCATATCTCAGCGGCTCGGTCGAGAACTCAGTGGACTCCTGGAGGTTGGTGGTTCGAGTCCAAGCATGTCTATGTATTAAACTCTATATATAAAAAAAGCATGTCTATATATAAAAAAAGAAAGCCTATAAAAAAAAAAACTATTCTACTGTTGTTATACTGTCGATAAAATACATACTACTGTTTTACCTATTGGCAGATTTGGTCTATACATATTTTACAAGAGCAAGTCTTTGCTTTACAGTACAGGATTATTCCGACTTGGGTCCTTACAATAGTTAGTAGGGTTTTTTATCTTCATATATTTTACTAGTACTTACTGAAATAACGTACTGTTCATTTTTTTTTCTTTTTTAATAGAAATTTATTACAAAACCCGTTCATTCAATTAAAATTTGAAATTCCAATTAATTTCTCTCTTCTCTCTCTCTCTCTCTCTCTCTCTCTCTCTCTCTCTCTCTCTCTCTCTCTCTCTCTCTCTCTCTCTCTCTCTCTCTTTCTCTCTCAATCTCTTCTCTCTTATCACTCATAAATAATAATTTATCCATTAAATTATCAAGAGAGAAAGAGAGAGAGTGAGAGAGAGAGGAACCATCTTGCATTACAGTCCATAAATCATTACTGTTCCTTTACCTCCAGTACTCTCTCTCTCTCTCTCTCTCTCTCTCTCTCTTCTTCTTCTTCTTCTTTTTCTATTTATCTCTTTATATCTCTTCTTTCTCTCTCTTCTCTTCTCTCTCTCTCTCTCTCTTCTTCTTCTCTCTTTTTCTATTTATCTCTTTATTATCTCTTCTTTCTCTCTCTCTCTCTCTCTCTTCTCTCCTCTCTTTCTCTCTCTCTCTCTCTCTCTCTGTCTCTCTCTCTCTCTCCCTCCCCCTCTCCCCATAGGCTGGGAACTATTCTAGATAAGTGCATAACTTGCTATGTATCACAGATGAATCTTACAAGATCCCGTCCCCTTACATTTTCTTCAGTTGGTCCGACAGATGTGACGTCACATACTTGACGTCACAAAATAAAAACAGGTCTCCAGTAGCTCGATCGGTAAGGCCGCGGACTTGTAACCTGGGGGTCGGTGGTTCGAGACCCAAGTTTGGCAAAAAATTAGTAATAATAATAATAATAATAATAACACTCTTTAGTGGAAGGTAAACTAGCAGGCGAGGTTGATGTTCACAGCATTTTCTACCACCGAAAGTTAAGTAAGGCAAGTTTGAGTAATTATCAGACCATAATTATATACCAAATACAAAATATGTATGCTTGATAACTTTTACTTGATCGTCTTTGGGAATGATGCTGAGAATTATTATCATATTAATTTGTATTAATCACATTCGTCATATTTCTGATAATAAAGCCAGCGTCGATGGCATGTTGAATACACCGGTTCCCTTCAGAACACCGAAGTTAAGCGACATCCAGCGAGGTTAAGACTTGGATGGGTGACCATTCAAATTCTAATTCTCGTGACGCTGGCTTTTCCCGGCCCCACTCAGGCTGGGTGAGGTCAATGTGAGTAGCAGGTTTGTGAGTTTCCTGCGAATGGAGGGTAAAACCCCCGTCGTGATATGACCATGGCAGTTGAAAGCGACGTTAAACCCCACTTAAATATTTCTGATAATAATCACTTTAGTGATGTCACAACTACTCAAAACTCGCTTCACTACATTGAACCACCGGGACTTGAACCACCGACCTCCAGGTTACAAGTCCGCCGCCTTATCGATCAAGCTACTGAAGTCGGTTGATGCTGAGGATTGTTACCCACATTAACCTCACCCAGCCTGGATCGGGCCGGAATCGCCAGCCTCACGTGTTTCGGAGGGAACAGAATTTTTGTCAGAAAAGTCCACTCAAACCGGGATCGAACTCGGAATCTCTGGACCAGGGGCAGTAGTCACAACCGTTCCGCCACGGAAGCTGGGTACTTATGTAATCTTTATTCATGAACATTTTTATATTCTCTGATTATAGAAGTCACCGTGGCAGAGTGAGTTAGCGCGCTAGGCATTGCACGCATAGTGACCTGGGTTCGATCCCCAGCGGGGCAGGATTTTTTCTGCTCTGTTCTTGGGTGTTCGGGGTCCACTTATACCTCTTGAGGAAAAATGAGTAGCTGCTTTAATGAGAGCAGCGACCAGTGGCGGAATTATAGGCAAAAAAAAAGATATTAGGATATTAAAAGATATGGAAAAAGTCCTATAATTCTGCGCTACACACTAAAAATTGTGATACAATAACACAAAGAAACACAATATATTCTCTGGTTACGCCAATCATAATAGGAAGTAATATTCTCCAAGCTGAGTTTTTACCCAACTCTTGCTTTGCACGTTGTATGGTCGTATGTACTACACTGAGATTGGGCCTCCAACTCTTGAAATAAACACTAATGAACTGAATTCAACGTACTGCATTGAACTAAAATGTACTAGAAACTATCTTCGATTTCGATGGTTTCGATCCCCAGCGAGGCAAGAATTTTTCTGATCTGTACTTGGATGTTCCGGGTCCACTCATACCTCGTGAGGAGAAATGAGTAGTTACTTGTATGAGTAACGACCAGTGGCGACATTACCAGAGTAAAAATAAATTAATGTAATAGAATAATTCGAAAAGTAAAGGAGGCTCTTAGTAATGCTTCGCTACCCTCAAACATTGTGAAGAGGCCTTGTGCTTCACCACAAATAAAAACCATACATACTAGGAACTATCTATCACACACTAGTGGACTACCCGGCTTATGTCATGTTACATGGTGTTAACGTCCCTCTCAGCTGCTAATAAGGTCGCTACGGCGCTGCGCTATGGACTATAGTAATGTAAAAAATCTAGCGCCTAGCGCATGGATCCGTGATCTGTGGATCGAATCCCATTCAATGCTTCGACTTCATGCAGGTATTGACCTCACCTCCAGTGGTTACCTACCAGTTACAGTAAATTTTAGATATGCCAAGTGGTTAAGCACTCACTTGCCATGCGGAAGGTCCCGGGTTTGATCCCCCGTGCCGACAAAAATTTGTATTCTTAATTTGGTTACAGTTGTGTTGTAAGGGATAACTTCCGGTGCGCTCGTGTTGACTCAGCACCTAATTGGGAAGTATTGTGTGTTTAATGCAATGTAACCACTAGAACACTAAACTAAAGGGTCTATTCATTACATCTATCCATTCATACCCCAAATACCAATATTACGAACCAAATGACAAAGAAGACAAAAATACCGGCCCCACTCAGGCTGGGTGAGATTAATTCCAGTAGCTGGGTTGTGAGTTTCCAGCAGGGTACATCCCCCGTCGTGGTGTTATGACCATGCAGTTGAAAGCGACGCGCGAGGTTAAAACCAAAAAAAGTCTTGAATCTATTGAGAATTCAGTACAAACGTACCGTTAGTGGAGACGCCAGATTACGAAATGTATCTAGAATGAATGAAATGTGTGTATATTGGCTGGGAGCCAAGTTCCCGCCGGTAATGGCATTATATTATTAGAATAAGTGTTACAGCTCCAAGAACAGGAGGTTCGGAAAGTCCCCCTCCCCCCTCCCCAACTCCCCCTCAATAATAATAATAAGTAATAGTGAATTTAATAAGACATCATAAATCATAAAATCGGCATCATCTTTACCGACACGTTATTATGGTAATCTTCAAAAAGCAGTCATCGCCAGCGGAGATAGCACTTTGAATACACCAGTGACCACCAGTTCCCGACGGATCACTTAAGTTAAGTAGCTTCGAGCGAGGACAGGACTTGGTGGGTGACCAGTCAAATTTGAACCCCCGTGATGCTGGGTATTATATAGAATTCATAGCTATGAATTACTTAATAATAAATATAATACTCTTTTGTAGAAGGTAATCACGAGGCGAAGTTAGTGCTCCAAGCATTTTCTACCACCTAACCCTCATAGTTAAGGGTGGTGCAGCACCACCAACCTGGTGGATTACCAGACTAGCGCCTTAATAAGCACTTGACTACCAATGCACAGTAATTACACTACTAGTAGTGACCATCGATCTATTTAATTACAGCTATTCAATATACAATACATAATTATATTCTAACATGTTTTTTTTTTTTTTTTGTACTTTGTATTTTTTACCTACGTTCTTTACCTATATCTTGTATTTTTTTTCTCTTTTTTTTCGAAAATCATGTTCTATGTACATATTCTGTATCCCTTGAACAATAAATAAATAAAAAATAACCTCCTGAGTACAAGTCCGCTGCATGAACTGCAGAGCTACTGGAATCAGTTCGTAAACTATCTAATTTTATGTAATACTTAATATTTCGTTCGTTCCTCGATCTACTTACTCGACAAAAACTAATATTACTAATTACACGATGAAAATAAAGGTCAAAGAAAGTAGGTTAAGGGTCTTGGGATTAACCCCTCTACCGTTCTTTTCCACCCAACCCCTGCTGGCTTTACCAAGGGATTAAATGATACCTCTCTGTTTCACGGTGAGCGCTAATCCTAATTAATAATTCGTTCTGAATAGAATCCTAGCTGATGGTTGTCAAGTGAGCATTCTGAGCGGAGGCCACGGGTTCGATTCCTGGCGGACTCGCGAAATTAATGGATATTGGATATTCATACTTAACCGACCTCAGTAGCTTGATCGACAAGGCGGCGGACTTGTAACCTGGAGGTCGGTGGTTCAAATCCCGGTTTCAGCGTAGATTTAGTAAAAGTTTGAGTAGTTGTGATATCACGAAAGTGATTAACACAAAGACGATAACTTAACTAACTATACGTAATTTTCAGTTGGACAGCAGACTTATCTTTTCCTTTGTAACAGATAATCAAGTAATGAGTGACTCTAAAGTACAATAATCGTGGCCCAAGAACTTTCAAAGTAAATCATACTGTTCTGCTGGATAGCTGAAATTTAAGACGTTGGTTCATAATATCAACGAACTTGGTCCATTTTTTACCACTTGATGTAATATTACACCTTAGTAGGTATCAAAAATCGATAGATATAAATCCCTTTTTAGGCAATATAATAATGTCTACATGAGTAAAGGTATATTATTATTTATTTAATATTTACTTGAAAACGTTGTTATCAATTAAAATTACTCCAGTTCAATAATTTAATTCCAAAGAGAAGTCAAGATAAAAGCGCTCGTAGTTCATATTTATCTTAATTTAAGCACAACTTGAATCTATAATTTGAATCTAAAAATAATTACCTACCTCTTTTTTTAGGGAAAATATTATAATTAAAATTTTAATTAAAAAAGTAGAAAAAAACACTTCGTGTAATGAACGTGGAAGTTTATGTATGCTGAAGCTATGTATAATGTTTTGTGAGGGAGTAAAGGGAATGTAACAGAGGCTCTCACAATGTTTTCTCCTGGATTATTTGAAGTCAATAACTAGTAATAGATTTATTCTTGTTTAATAATCTGGAATTTGGTTCAATTGTGAAATATGAAATAAGGTTAGTGAATTTCAAAAGGTACGCATTGACAGTATTGCACAGGGTCACCTGTAAGACTCATTTCATTAGTCTTGTATTTAATAACTTTATAAGACGACACACACAGTCTCCGTGGCGTAATGGTTGAGACTACTGCCCGTAGTCCAGAGTACCCGAGTTCGACTCCCAGTTGGGGCAGACTTTTCGACGAATATTCTGTTCCATCCAAACACGTGAGGCTGACATTTCCAGCCCTACCCAGGCTGGGAGAGGTTAATGCAGTGTGTAGCTGTTACGATTCCCAACGAACGGAGGGTAAAACCCCGGTCCTGACTACTTCCAATCAGGACGGACGACGAATCAACTGGTCACAATAGACCTTAATAGAGGTCGGTGTGATATCTGGTGCTCCTCTTGTGGAATTCCAACCAGTTTATAATTATATAATAAAAGACGACACACTTATACATTATTACAAAATTATTACACAATTACGTCTCCAGTATGTTATCAATTCCTTACTCCACCAATAAACTATTCTACTTCGCCACTGAATATTTGTTAATAGACACTGGTGTATCTATTCCATATTTCGCCACTAATCTATTCCGTTCTACTTTCTTTAGTCCAACATGCTCTCTGTACCACATAAATATTATATTTTGCTGCATCAAGTTTGAACTGTGAATAGGACTCTTTAGTTGATTTAAGTATAGCTTTAGTTTTATGAGTTGAATTTTTGCTATGGAGGGTTTATGGCAAGTATGGCTCAAAACTCTAGGAGGGTAGTCCTAGGAGCGTGAGTATCCGTTGGTTCTGATTCCACCCAATAAATAGATTTTTCTCAGTAGACCGTTCGATAAGGCGGCGGACTCGTAACCCGGAGGTCGGTGGTTCGAGTCCCAAGTTCAGCAAGATTTAGTAAACCGAGTTTTTTGACTAATTGTGATTTTTTTTATAATTTTAAAAAATTGAAAATTTGTAGCCGTATATGACAACTTTTTTTTCATTTCCCCTATCCTACTGGAGTCGGCGTTGTTTTGATGAATTTTTGTCTTCCAGCATAATAACTAGGACCAAAACTAGTATATGTACCATTGTACCTACATTTGAACCTGGATATAAGAGAACGCAAGGGACTGGAATTTTTTCTCTTAGAAAGACGTTATTTTCCTTCCATCATCATAAGGTGGTTATTGGTCATCATGAACGATGGTAGCCAGACAGTGGAGGAATGACTCAGCACTTCTACCACTGTCTTTACAAGGAGGCTAATAATTGACAAGGGCCCCCAGAACCAAGCCAATGCTGGTCTACTCCCTGTTTAAGTCCCCCAGAGGGACTGTTTTTTCCTTTAAAGAGAGGTACATTTGACCTTAAAATTGTTCTCTTATATACAGGTTCCTCTTATATTCAGCTTTCTTTTATATCCAGGTGTCTCTTATGTCCAGGTGTAAAAGAATCGAAATAAAAGTGATCTTCTGAGTCTTTTGGTCTTTCTTACTCAATCCAAACACTCTCTCAGGAACCTCTGGTTAGGTATTCTAGGTATCTATCTCGTGATGGTCCATCTACTATCTATGTTCTGGACATGACACATCTATTTACTCTCTTTATTCTGCTCACTCAACCACGACGCGGAGTTTCTAATTCTTCAATATTCCGATCTGGTTATTTTGTTTGGACACAGTTTGTTATTATCTTTATTTATTATTATTAAAATGGTCCATTATTACTATTATTATTATCTTTATTTATTATTATTAAAATGGTCCATTATTACTATTATTATTATCTCTATTTATTATTATTAAAATGGTCCATTATTAATAGTATTATTATCTTTATTTATTATTATTGAAATGGTCTATTATTATTATCTGAACTTTTTTGAGGTATGGTGAAATATAGTAAGGCGATTTTGAGTCAGAGAGTCTGAGGTATGGTGAAATTTATTAAGGCGAGTTTAAGTCCGACAGTGTGAGGTATGTTGAAATTTATTATGGCGAGTTTGAATAATTAAGTCTGAGGGGTGGTGAATTTATTAAGACGCGCTATTCGTAATATCATGACTTCTATGTATGTCCTGTGTAGGGAATATTAAAATTATGTAAAAAATTGTATAGGTACACAAAACAAATGTCAAAATTTACTTGAACCCAAATTTTAAAATAATATTTTCGATGTTCTTGGACTTGAACCACCGACCTCTAGGTTGCAAGTGCACAGCCTTATCCATCAAGATTTTACAGAGGCCGGTTATGCACTGTATATGTATACATAGCTTTTTGTTGTTGTTATTATTATTATCATCGTAATTATTTTTTACTATCTATTATTATTTTGTAAAATACTATCTATAGATAGAATTTTCGTCTTTTTTTAAGTGATTTTGTTGTTAGGTATTGTTGTTATTGCTGTTGTAGAGTTTATTGTTGTTGACTTTGTTTTTGTTTCATGCAACATCACAGCGTTCAGGCAGTTCCCTTAGTACAACGCTCTCACTTTGTTCTTTCACAACAGGAATAGGAATAACAATATTTTCACTATTAAAAATATTTCCAAGCGAGGAGATACTTTTTGGCTCGGGCACAAAACTCACAAAATTAGAATAGTTAAGGCAGATGTATATGTATCTTTATGAAGATACGAAGTAAACGTGGTGCTTTGAACAAGAGCAGGCATGAGGTCAGTGGTTGAGAGTGCTGGCTTGCCATGGGGAAGATCGTGGTTCAAACCCAAGATGGAGAGTAAAATTTAATTTGTGTTTTAAATCACAAATGTGGTATACAGTGTTGGTTTTTTGTTTGCTGTTGTTTTCCTATAATTTTGTAGATAAAGACCAGAAGAATAATTCTCATTTTCTTTATTTTCAATCGACCTCAGTAGCTTGATCGATAAGGCGGCGGACTTGTAACCTGGAGATCGCTGGTTCAAGTCCGAGGTTCATCGAAGATTTAGTAAAGCGAGTTTGAGTAGTTGTGATAATACGAAAGTAATTAACACAAATATGATAACTATTTAATACTTTCTTTATTTTCAACTTATTTTTTTATAGAAATAGATTAGTACTATAAGTATACTCGTAGGTACATGTTTCGACCTCAACTAAGATCATCTTCAGAGCTTCAGAAGTTGTTCTGTTACGCCAATTCGAGTATTCGACTCTAACGTCATATTTCGAGTTCAAGGAAACAAGATAAGGGTTGGGTGGAAGAGACTGCCCTTTAGTTAGGACATTAGCATTATTTTCTACTTTATTATTTATTTATTTTCAAACTATTTTATACTGTAAATATTGTATACTACTTTAAGCTTGATATAAAATAATAATAAAATAAATTATTTAGTATAATCAATACTTATAGATACCCTTTATTTTGATTCTATGTATATTTGTAGATCATCTTATAGATTTTCTTTTCTCAATAAAGAATCATCTATTCAAGTGAATTTTACTCGCATGAAAAAGTATCAGAGTGAAGTTTTCTTATTTATTACCTAATAAGTAGGTATAGAGATTTATATTAAATTATATTATAGGTATAGGTATAGGTTATCTTATAGAGATGCTTACTCTGACTTTTTTCCTGCCATATGTCAAGGAATATTCTCCTGAACAATAACTCACAATGAAAGCTAACATAAATAAACAATAATGAATTTAATTAAATAATTACGATATATATTTTTTTTCGAAGCAAAAAAGAAAGAATTATTGCATACATTAAAAATGATTTAAGATTTTTATAGACTGTGTGTTTAATTTTATGTATACGTTTTTTATATGTATTTATTATGTATGCCTATTTACTTTTATATATTTCATGTTTCATGTACTATTTTTATATACTTACGTCTAATTTTATGTGCCTATTTAATGTACTTACGTTTGATTTTCTGTGTTATTTTGTCACACAGGTAATTCCCATGACCTTGAAATGGGGCCGCAGTTTAGACCCCTAGGCCTCTAGTCAGGAGGTGGGGCCTCTCTCTCTCTCTCTCTCGATAGTGTAGGCTATATATCAGATGTAGCATGTCTCTGTGCCACAGAGGTCTGGCCTTTCGATACTTCTAGGTGTAGATTTTTTTCCCCGTTAGTAATAATAATAGTAATCTTGATATATAAATCATTTAATGAATTGACTCATAATCAAATAGATCCCAAACGGCTAGCAAAATGTCTTCAAATTTGGGACAGAATCTCGCCAGCCAGGGGCAAAGGGACTTTTCAGCCTAACCTCGATATTAAGAATTTAGGGCGAAAGCAATAGACAGAATCGATAATTCAAGTCATTGCTTAGCATCGGTTTTCCCTATCTTACATAGTACGCAATCCGTGACTTACAATTTCAACTCTATTTTTCATTTTTTCAAATTGATATTACCTCAACGATACCTGTGATATAACCTCGAGAAATACTGTGATATAAGCTCAACAGTACTTGCGATATAACCTCATCAGTACCTGTGATATACAGTACCCCAACAGTACCTGTGATATAACCTCAACAATACGTGTGATATAACCTCAACAGGACGTGTGATATAATCTGGAAAGTAAAACTGGTTCTGTCAGACCAAAAAAATAAATCATAAAAATAATAAATTAGTACAAAAGAAAGATGATGGAGCGAAAGGGAGCAAAAGCATAGGCCATTAATTAGTGATACTATTCATTTGAAATTTCTATGCACTATTCTTTTTTATGAATTATGTATTTTGTCTTACTTACAGGGGTGGTTTAAAAAATACAATTATAACCTAAACTTTAGCTCAGGCAAGCTATCTGGGTCCTGTGTGTCACAGTCACTCTACAAGACAAGTTTCAAGCAATTTAGATTAATGAAACTTGAATTTAACAATAACTAACTAACTGAAAAATGAATAATTTTATCATAGTTATGAAGAATAGAAGGAAAATTGAAAGTTCACCCAATTTCATTTGTACGATAAAATGTAATCTAGGTTTGTAACTTACAAAATGTGAAATAAATTGAACTTTTGCTGTGGCACGAACAGTTACGTTTTCAAAAATCTTTTTTGTGATAATCTCACCACAATGAGATTGGGTAACTTATTGTAAGGGTGAAACCTTCGTCATGTTATGACCAATGTATAATGCTTGGAAGGAACGTAAAACCCGAACTGCCCTAACATCCAGCTAGGAAATGGATAGAGGCTTACATCGTACAATTTGACAGTTTAGGAATTGTACTTTGAATTCAATCATCTGGCAACATTGTGCTTAGTGTTGATAGCTGAATTCCTCACAGTGTCAACCGGTAATGACACCAGTACTTTGAATCAATCATCTGGTAACATGTGCTTAGTGTTGAATAGCTAAATTCCTCACCAGTGTCAACCGTAAAGATGCCAGTACTTTGAATTCAATCATCTGGCAACATTGTGCTTAGTTTGAGTAGCTGAAATTCTCACCAGTGTCAACCGGTAAAGACACCAGTACTTTGATTCAATCATCTGGCAACATTGTGCTTAGTGTTGAGTAGCTGAATTCTCACCATGTCAACCGGTAAAGACACCAGTACTTAGAATTCAATCATCTGCAACATTGTCTTAGTGTTGAATAGCTGAATTCCTCATCAGTTTTCAACCATAAAGACGCCAGTACTTTGAATTCAATCATCTGGCAACATTGTGCTTAGTTTGAATAGCTGAATTCTCATCAGTGTCAACCAGTAAAGACGCCAGTACTTTGAATTCAATCATCTGGCAACATTGTGCTTAGTGTTGAATAGCTGAATTCCTCATCAGTGTCAATCAGTAAAGACGCCAGTACTTTGAATTCAATCATCTGGCAACATTGTACTTAGTGTTGAATAACTGAATTCCTCACCAGTGTCAACCAGTAAAGACGCCAGTACTTTGAATTCAATCATCTGGCAACATTGTGCTTAGTGTTGAATAGCTGAATTCCTCATCAGTGTCAACCAGTAAAGACGCCAGTACTTTGAATTCAATCATCTGGCAACATTGTGCTTAGTGTTGAATAGCTGAATTCCTCACCAGTGTCAACCGGTCAAGCAAATTAATTGATCCAATTGATCAAAAGTCTTCTTACTCATGAAAAAAAAAAAAAAAAATGCAAATACAATCAGTGTGAATAGTACATAGTATAAATATGTATAGGCACATAAAATAAGTGACGGGACGGAATCCAGTGATTGAGCTGAGAGGTTCGGGACGGAATCCAGTATCGACTACCTGAAAGAAAAAACACGCGGGACGGAATCCGTTGTCGTCCAATTGGTCACACTTAGGATATTTTGAATTCAATCATCCGACAACACTGTGCGGGCTGAATTCCTCGTCAGCACCACCCGGTATGTGCGGTGTCCAATTTAGTTAATAGCCGTAATAAAGCACCGTTCATTATTGTTCCGAGCTCTTTTATTTTTACTCTTTTTGTTTCT
Organism: Bactericera cockerelli; assembly: GCA_024516035.1. NCBI lineage: Eukaryota > Metazoa > Arthropoda > Insecta > Hemiptera > Triozidae > Bactericera > Bactericera cockerelli. The sequence continues at coordinate 16,042,524 of CM044965.1, forward strand.
CTTTTCAACTCTTTTAAAAAAATAAATAGAAATATGTATGTATACCTATACTTACACAGAGGAAAAAAGTAATTTATATATATACACAGAGTAAAAAATATACTAAAATATACATTATAGGTACCTACAGAGAGGAGAAAAAGATACTCTAAAAAATATGAACAAGAAAAAAAAAAAAAAAAAACTGAAAATTAAGCAGACGGGTTTGATGAGTGTTGAAAAGTTTTGTAGATGTTCCTCCGGGCGTGTCAACAGGATTCCAGTCCTGTTATTATTATTATTATTATACAACTCTTTATTAGGTATAAATAGACATTATGTACCTACATACAAATAATCATTTTAACAATGAAAAAAATGGAAACAATATATACAATAAAAATGAAAAAGAATAGAAAATATATAAAAACATAAGTCCTAACTAAAGGGCGGGGTTATTGCCTATGGCAATCTCTTCCACCTTGTTCTGGAAATGGGTGGACAATATGGACACGTAATGTATAATATGGGTGATTTGGGAGAGAATGCCGTTGGCGTTAGCACTACCCTTGATCAAGTATTGTTTCTGTAATTATTGTAAATATTCCTTGTATGTATATAAAATTAATGTAAATAAAACTTGATCGCATTTGTGTAATCATAGGTAATAAATGGGTATTTGATAATGTTGTAAGGTGATGTTTCGTAACTTGGAGGTCGACGGTTCGAGTACCAAATCATGACAAGAAATGTAACCCTCTGCAGATTACGTATTAGGAGAACAGGTATTGTGTATTGCAAAATCATGAAGTACCAGACTGTGGGTGTAATGGGACTGCCTCTCTGGAGGCGACCGTATAAATAAAGGACTGGTTGGAAGAGATTGCCATAGGCAATAACCCCGTCCTTTTTAGCAAGGACATTTGTATATATTTTGTTTATTTTTTTCCTGTTTATATTAATATTGTTAATTTTGTATTTTAATTTTTACCATTATTTGTTTGTATTGTATATTATTGTATATGTTCTTCCAAAAAAGAGTTTCATAATAATAATAAAGCAGTTCCTCTCTAAGCCTATTCACCATATCCCTGTTTATTTTTGGAGAAGGTGTATTTGACAGCCTATTCTTGAATACTATACTTTTGATCGTATTTAAGGCCTTATACGTGTGATCAATGCTGTGCTGTGTTTGTAATGGGTTCCATTAGAGCGAGCGGTTAGCTCAATGGTTAAGCACTCGTTTGCCATGCGGAAGATCCCGGGTTCGATCCCCCGAGCTTCGACTGCAGCGGGGTTTGAACCCGCGTTATCTACTCGTAAAACGCCACAAACAACCACCAACTAAGACTCAATATGAACTTTAGCTATCTGAATCTCACCTTCTAAGTAAGTTGATCTCCACCGCGTCTGTCTAGAGATACGCGCTCCTGAAATTGAAAATCAAATGTCACCGAATGTCTTCAACACCTTTCTTCTGCTTATAATTTTCCTACTAAACTCTCACTTCTTGTTAATCTTCAATTAATCTCTCTATCAGATTCGATGATGTAATAAATATCACCACAAGGTAAAGGATATCAGACCAGAGAATACGGATCCTGAATAGAAATCAATTGTAACTCAAAGTAGAGAAGTTTTCTGCATGAATTACTTCGTACAATCTATTGAAAGTTTCAAAAATTTAGTTCCTGGAATCATATGTCAAGTTAATAAATGTCATCCAGAGTAAGAATAAGACAAGAACAGATGCGGATCAATAGAGAATCCTTGTATATGAAAGTGTACTATGTCTCGCAATCATTGAGAATAGGTAAATAAATTTTAGTGTCAATGGAAAAAAAATTACCTTTCAAGTTAATAAACTTGGTTAAGTGGACCAATTGGTAAGGTATAATATATAGAAATAATCGGAAAAAAAATTCTTCAAGAAAACTTGTTTGCCTTAGTAAAATATTAGAAATAATCGCTAAGAAATTCTCAGAACAATACTTGTTTTTTCTTTCTTAATATAACATACATACATTGGTTTTATGGCTACAGTTAGGTTAATTATTATTAATAGTACTTGTTATCAACTCCTATGACCCTGTTTCAAAAATACCTTCCATAATCAAGATATTTGATGTTTGAACTTTTCCTTCTAAAAACATTAGAAACTCTGCTTTATTGAGGACTCTCTTCTTGTCTGATTTCAGAGGAGTGAAAATTTGGACCTGTCCCTTTCCGTGGCACATGGACTTCACAACAACCACCACTACGCAAACAGCAACATGAACAACAATGAACAAAATGACCAGGTAAGCCAAGTAGCAATGACTCAGAACCAACAATAACCATTACACAAACAGCAACATGAACAACAATGAACAAAATGACCAGGTAAGCCAAGTAGCAATGACTCAGAACCAACAATAACCATTACACAAACAGCAACATGAACAACAATGAACAAAATGACCAGGTAAGCCAAGTAGCAATGACTCAGAACCAACAACAACCATTACACAAACAGCAACATGAACAACAATGAACAAAATGACCAGGTAAGCCAAGTAGCAATGACTCAGAACCAACAACAACCATTACACAAACAGCAACATGAACAAAATGACCAGGTAAGCCAAGTAGCAATAACCCACAACCAACAACAACCATTACGCAAACAGCAACATGAGGAACTGTCAGAAAAAATCTATTTAAAGTTGCAGTGACAACGAGCTTTCGTAGCCGACAGCCCTACTTATACCAATACCAAAATGAACAAAATGACCAGGTAAAACAAATAATCAATGACTCACAACAACCACCCAGAGCTAAGTAGAGGAAGAAAGAGAAGGGGTGAGAGCAAAAGAGAAAAGAAAAGAGAAGACAGAAGAAAATGAGTTAAAAGTAACAAATGAAGAAATACAAGTCATAAAAAGAAGAAGAGAGAAGAGTAGGACCAAAATAAATAGAAGCAAGAGAAAACTTAAAGAGATATAAAGGAATTAAGGAAGAATGGGAGCAAGGAAAAAAGGATAAAACAAAGAACTATAAATCTTCTTGCTTTCTATATTCTTGTTTTTTTTTTTCTTATATTTAATAATACGTGCTACGTGATCTTTTTATATAAATATACACCTTGGTACATTTATATATTGTATATTGATGTGTTGTTTGGCATGACTAAGGTATTTATTCTATGTATACTGAATCCAGATTGTAGATTATAAATTTCATGTACAATTTTTCAAATATCCATGCATATTATGTATCAGCGCATAACTTTTTAATGGCTTCAATTTTACGACTTTTTATTTATCTGCTAGAGAAAGGGAAATTGAGTAATGAAAGAATTAAATAAAGGAAAAGTAGAAAGGAGGAAGAGATGGGTGTGAAGAGGAGAGGGCGAGAAATGGTGTGAGGGAGGTAGAGAGAGGTGAAAACATAAAATGATATAAAGAGGAGAGAAGAGAAGGGGAGGAAAAACAGAGAAAGAATGAGGTAATGTGAGGTAGGTAGGGAGAGACAGAGAAAGAGAGAGAAAGAGAGAGAGAGAGAGAGAGAGAGAGAGAGAGAGAGAGAAAGAGAGAGAAAGAGAAAGAGAGAGGTATAGAATCAAAATAGAGAGAGAGAGAAAGAGGGAGAGATAAAGAATCAAGAGAGAGAGAAAGAAAGAGGGGAGGTGATATTCATATACAGGGTCTTCATAAAGTCTCACCCAGGCCTAGGTTTCTCAAAAACGACTCAGAATATCAAAAAACGCAAAAACCCGTATTCCTTTATATTTAGGGGGATTGATTTTTAGCAAAAAAAATTTTGCCTACACGGCCCCAGTCAGGCTGGGCATGGACCAACTTTAAAATCTTAAATAGAATAGTATGTCTTGTGGCATATTGTTTTAAAGGTCTTATTGAGAGAAGTTCATTACAATAAATTTCAGTGTGCTACGACTTACCGTTCTCGAGATACAGGGTCGGACGTCCTGCGTAATATCCATATATTTTGACCTATAACTCGTTAACCGTAAATTATGGAGAAAATTTTTCTTGTTAATAATAACTCCTTATGACAAGACCTTTCGAACAAGTTATAACTCGACATACTCTGTTGATGTTAGTTTCTGGTCGGTTTCGTCAGCCAGCCGCACGAACAGTCGAAAAAAAATTAACGAAAAAACAAATCAAGTTTTAACTTGTTCGAAAGTTCTTGCCATAAGGAGTTATTATTAACAGGAAAATTTTTCTCCATAATTTACGGTTAACGAGTTATAGTTCAAAATATATGGATATTACGCAGGACGTCCGACCCTGTATCTCGAGAACAGTAAGTCGTAGCACACTGAAAATTATTGTAATGAACTTCTCTCAATAAGACCTTTAAAACAATATGCCACAAAACATACCATTCTATTTAAGATTTTAAAGTTGGTCCATGCCCAGCCTGACTGGGGCTGTGTAGGCAAAATTTTTTTTGCTGAAAATCAATCCCCCTAAATATAAAGGAATACGGGTTTTTGCGTTTTTTGATATTCTGAGTTGTTTTCGAGAAACCTAGGCCTGGGTGAGACTTTATGAAGACCCTGTATATTATGTATGTGCACTATGTGCAATGTGCACTGGTAGTCAAGTGGTTAACGTGCTAGTCTGGTATCCACAGGTAGTAGCGTTGGTTCAAATCCCACCGACTGCATGAATTTTTCCTCATTAGTTCGAGTTCGTGACCATATAATAATGAGATTCTGATGGTTAGGTGGTAGAAAATACTTTGAGCATTAATCTCGCCTGGTGGTGACCTTCCAAAGAAGAGTATTTTTGTGACCACATAATAATAAGACTCTTAGGGTTAGGTGGTAGAAAATGCTTGGAGCATTAATCTCGCCTGGTGGCAACCTTCCACTAAAGAATGTTAATATTATACTCGTATGTCAGTACTTGAGGGCCAAATTTGTTGTAAGGACTGAAATGAAGATAAGGGAATATTATCCCTAAGCTGCCCTGTGATAGATGGATTGTCCGACTGAAGGACGGTTTTCCTTATCCTTGTTGTAATTTTATGAATTCAATATTTTGGCCCTATTAGATACCCATGTCCTACAGAGTCCATTTCATAAATTTAATATTTTGGCCCTATTGAATACCCATGTCTTACAGAGTCCATTTCATAAATTTAATATTTTGGCCCTATTGGAAACCTACTCATGCCCTACAGAGTCCATTTCATAAATTTAATATTTTGGCCCTATTGGTTACCCATGTCCTACAGAGTCCATTGCCTCTATAATATCCTGTCATTGGTTGTCAGGCCGTAGCTTTTATTCATCGTCGGTCATCCATCTTGTCTCTTGAATGATAGGTCTATGGTTCAAGCCTCACTCACGGGAAATGTCTGCATGACAATTTAACCCGTTCGGTTGCGGTGGCCGGAAAAGGCTGAACTTTCCTATGCGAAGTAGAGAATATTTCACTTTCGAGAAATTTCCAATATTAGAAATCGGAAGTATTGTGTCTTTTATTTATTTTCGGTTTCCAAAATATTACAAAATTTGTGCTAATATTATTAGAATTAGGGACGAAAAAAAATGTAGGTACTTTTGTGTGTTATGTTCCATTTTACCCTGTTAGGGAATTATAGGTATCGAAATTTAGGTGTTAAGTGGCAGAGAATGCCTGAGGCATAACTTTGCCCTGGATTACAAAACAATTGTAAATTTAAATATATTTTTTTTTTCTTCTATACATATTTTATTCTTAAAAGGTCGTTAAGTTTTTTTTCTCTGTTAATAATTTACTGTTGATTGTTTTGAATGAAAATAAATAAAGTGTAAATAAATAAAGTGTAAATAAATAAATAAAAGAGGTATCGAAATTTAGATATTAAGGTATTATTTTAGACGGAGTAAAACTTCTTCTAGCGTACCTATTATAGTTAGCATAATGTTCAATGAGGTATGTTATGTAATATATCTATTTAAAAAGTCCAAGTTCTAGTTACTGAAGAGGTTTGGCCTAAGTCTCCACCACAATTACTTATTAAATTCTTCTGGGTGGTCGGATAGAGCAGCGCTACTCAACCTGGGGGATATTGGGCATGAGTAAAATGCAAACTTATAACATACTTGAACAATGAATATTGGTAAGAAAAATAGGTAATTAGAGACGTCTTAATTTGTATGTGGATTCATATCCTCCTGGGCAACTTTTTTTTTTTAAAAAATAACTAGATTTTTTTGTCTATGAACAACACTTTAAATAATATCTAGGTGTATTTATTTACCTAGAAAAATGCCCAGTTTTCTTAAACGACGTTCACATTACAAACTATCTGGCTAAACTTTACATATGCTAAATTCATCGAATACAGAGAATTTTCTTAGTAAATAATTATTTAAATACCTACACCTAAATATTATTGAAAGTGTTGTATGAAGCTCGTATAACAAGCCAATGTCAGCAAATTTTCGGATCTTCATCAATAGTTTTTTTTTTTGAATATTTTGACACTCCAAAAAAAAAGCTGGCGTTATGATTTTTTTTTTTTTTTTTTTTTTGCACAGGATACTCAAGGGGGGTGATACTCTATTACAACGTTGACAACCGCTGTCTCTTAGTTTGCTATTAGAATTATTAGAACATAAAAAAATATTATTATTTTTTTTCTTTCTCTCTCTTTCACTCTTTTTTCTTTCTCTTTCTTCTTTTTATTCTGTACCTATAGTTTTTCTTTTTTGTATTTCTCAGTTTTTTCTTACTCTTTTACAAACTTACCTACCTTTCATTAGAACATATACTTTTAAATAAATTTTGAGTTAAAATGTAGGGTTACTGAACATAAAGTATTTCTAAATAAGAACAAAGTTACAAAGAACGAAGTTCCTATTAAAAGTAACTATCTAGAATTCAATAATATAAATAATGGCTACATAACTCTTTGCCCTACTCACTACTCATGTTTCAAAACCTTCATAGAATAGATAGTTAATTTACATGGCTCCCTCCCTACTTTCCTCTTCCTCTATTTCTCTATCTCACACTCTCTACCTCCCGCCCTCCCTCTCTCCCTATTTTCCTTTTTCTTTATCTCCCTCCCTCCCTTCCCATTTTGCTTTTCTCTATCTCCCTATCTCTCTCCCTCTCTCCCTCTCTCTCCCTCTCTCTCTCTCTCCGTCTCTCTCTCTCTCTCTCTTCCCATTTGGTTTACGGAGATCTCGAAACACAAAATCAAAGCTGGAATCGTTGAAGAATTCCATGACTTTCCTTATTTTTAAGGATAAGGAAAGTAAGATAGCAGGTCTAAAACAAAAATTACCAATAGAATATATTAATAGAAAGAGAGAGGAGAATAATATACACGAAAGAGAGACAGAGAGAGCATTCGTGAGCAATACAAGTATCGTGTGAAAGAGAGAGACAGAGCATTCGACAGCAACACAACCGTCCTCATGAAACGTTGCTCCAATACTAATGAAAGTAATGAAACCTTATACCCTCCCTTCATATCCCTCCCTCTCTTTATCCCTCCCTCCCTACCCATCTCCCTTTCCCTCATGCCCTATATTCCCCCTGCCCTCTCTTCTTGTTTTTCCCCCTCACTACCTCTCACCCTCATTCCCAATCTCTCCTCACCCACCTCTCTTACCCTCGCTCCCTGCCTCTAACACTCTCTCAATTTCCCTCAACTCTTCCCTCAATCACTCCCTCCATCTATATCTGTCTCTTACTCTCAGTCCCTCTCCCATTTTTCTCCCTCTCAATTTCTTTCTAAAATACTCTCTCTCTCTTTATCTCTCTCCTTTTCTCTCTCTCTCTCTTTATCTCTCTCCTTTTCTCTCTCTCCTTTTCTCTCTCTCTCTCTTTTTCTCTCTCTCTCTCTGTCTCTCTCACTCCCTCCCCTTCTCTCTTTCATTCCTTCCCTTCTTGTTTTTATCTCTTTCATTTTCTATAAATATCTCTGACTCTCTCTCTCTCTCTCTACAATTTCCCTTTTCTCTTTCCCTCTTATAAACATACGTATCCCTTCCTTTTTTCCTGTCTTTCCCTATTTCCTCTCGCCCTACTTTTATCTTTCCCTATTTCCTCTCTCTCTACATTTATTTTTCCCTCTTCCTCTCCCTTTTATGTATATCTCCTTCCTTTCTTGGCCTCCTACTCTCTATCTCTCTTCTTCTTTAATTTATTTTTACCCCTCCCAATTTCTCTCTCTCTCACTCTCACACACACACACACTCTTTCTCTCTCTCTCTCTCTCTCTCTCTCTCTCTCTCTCCTCTTTCTCTCTCTCTCTTCCTCTGTTTGGTAAAATTTAAATTACTTTCCTTTCAAATTCCCCTTCCTCCTCTGCTTCACTTTTATCAATCCCGTCCCCCTCACTCTCCTTCGCTAATATTATTATTCTCTCTCCTTTTCCTCTTCTCTGCCTTCTCTCTTTTACCTTTTAGTTTTATGTCGTCCCTTCTTCCTCTCTCTCTCTCTCTCCCTCTTTTGCTTTACATATTTATTTCTCTCCATCTCTCTCTCTCTCTCTCTCTCCCTCCCTCTCTCCTCTAATATATGTTTACCTCTACCTGAACTTATTTCCCACTATTTCTTCATCTCTCTTTCTCATTTTCTTCTTCCTTTCTATAACTCCTCCTCTGTCTCTCTCTCTCTCTCTCTCCCCTCTAATACATAGTTATCTCTACTTGAACTTATTTTCTAATATTTCCTCCTCTCTCTTTCTCATTTTCTTCTTCCTTTCTATAACTCCTCCTCTGTCTCTCTCTCCTCTCTCTCTCTCCTCTCTAATACATGTTTACCTCTACCTGAACTTATTTCCTCCTCTCTCTTTCTCATTTTCTTCTTCCTTTCTATAACTCCTTCTCTCTCTATGTCTCTCTATCTCTCTCTCTCTCTCTCTCTCTCTTTCCCCTTTCTCTTTCCCCCCACGTATGTATTTATTTCGCCCTTCTAATGCATGTTTATCTCTACCTGAAGTCTTGAACTTATTTCTTCCTCTCTCTCCTTTTCTTCTTCCCTAACATAACTCTTCTTCCCTCTCTTATTTTTCCAATGGCATCGTATGTAAAATTTACGGTTAGAAGGTAGTCGAGAGGGTTCTAAATTTTAAATAGGACAATAATAAAATTGTACTATTTAAATTTTATTTCCTATTGATTTTTTTTTTTTTTTTTCCTATTTTTTTAATTGGAAAAAAAATCTACAGGGAGTAGACCAGCAATCTGGCTGGGGGGCTATAATCTGGCTGGGGGTTTCTGAGGGCCCTTGTCAATTATTAGCCTTCTTGTAAAGACAGTGGCAGAACTGTTGAGTAATTCCTCCACTGTCTGGCTACCATCATTCACGATGACGCCACCCTATTATGATGATGATTGAAGTCTATTTTTCTAAACAAATAAATTCTATATAAAAAAGTTACCTAATTATTAGGTAACTTTTTTTTTATAATTTGGGTTTAACGCTGCTTTAAACTGGATGGTCATATCAAGACGGAAATTTGGTATGTGAGTTGGCGTAGGATGATAAATTTTAAATTCACCATTGTATAGGTACGTATATAAATGGTATAATGACTTTGTATAGTTATTATTATTTTGTATAGTTAATTTTAGTCATATAATTTACAAAAGCAGGTGAAAGAGCAAGAGGCAAATTAAGAACAGAGAGACTAAGAAAGAAAGTAGAGAGAGAGATGAATTAATTAGAGAGAAATTAATTGCTGAGATTCTGAGAAAATCATCAATTAAAACTCTCGATTTTAATTTTGATCTCAGTTTCAACATTATTATCCAAAATGAGAGGGAGGGGGGAGGGATAGATTTCTAGAGGGAAAGAGAGAGGAGTGATAAATTTGTAGAGACAGAGATAGAAAGGGAGGGAGAGAGATAGAGAAGGAGGGAGAGAGATAGAGAGAGAGATAGAATGGGAGGGAGGGAGGGAGAGAGAGGGAAGGAGAAGAAGGGATCTACATTGTTCTTACACTCATTAGTTCTAGGACTAACAATAATTAACTATATTTTGTTCATAGGTATTATTATTACAATATTATTATTATTATTACAATATTATTCTTCTGTGTTTAATTTCCGTTTATAATTGCTTCAAGAAAATATCACATTGCTATCTTTTCCAAAAATATTATCTTTCGTTCCTCCCACTACTCTCCTTCTTTATCTCCCTCCCTCTCTCTCTCTCTCTCTCTCTCTCTCTCTCTCTCTCTCTCTCTCTCTCTTTCTCTCTCTCCCTCTTCTATATCTCTCTGTCCACCTCTCTCTCTTTCTTTTTTCTCTTTCTCTTTCTCTCTCCCTCTCCCCCCCCTCTCTCTCTCTCTCTCTCTCTCTTTCTCTCTCCCTCTTCTATATCTCTCTGTCCACCTCTCTCTCTTTCTTTTCTTCTCTTTCTCTCTCCCTCTCCCCCCCTCTCTCTCTCTCTCTCTCCCTCTTCTATATCTCTCTCTCTCTCTCTCTCTCTCTCTCTCTCTCTCTCTCTTCTTTTCTTCTTCCTCTCTATTTCTTTCAGTCTCAGGTTTATACCTACATAATTTCTCTATATCTTATTCTTCTGTCTTTCTGAATTTCTCCCTCCTCTGTCTCGTCTCCTTTTCTCCTTCAACATTTTCAAAACGTACTTCAAAATGCACAGTGTATCTATATTACCTCCGATATATTTCCAATATTAGAAATCGGAAGTATTGTGTTCGTTTTTGTAAAAAAAAATCTTTTTTTTTTCTCGTGAGCTATTTGATGCAACGAGCTGTGCGATTACGAGAAGGAATAAGGATATATGGAAAAACAGTGTTTCTGGCACGAATAAGGATATATGGCAGAAACACTGTTCATTATCTAATGTAAGATGCCGGATTTTTTCCATTTTTACTTCCGAAATTTTTTTAATATTAGAAATCGGAAGTATTGTGTTTGTTTTTGTAAAAAAAAAAATTACTCCGATTTCATATCTGGACGTTTCACAACCTCCTGAGCAAATTTGGTTTTGTGTCTGTCTGTCTTTCTTTCGGTCTGTCGGTTAAAATTATTGCTTCTTACAAGCAAATCTCCCCGACAACTGAATAGACAACATCATGTTAAGCAATGTTGATCTAGGCTAAGAAACGGGTCAAAATTAATTCTTAATTTTATTTAAAATCTGATAGTTACCTAGAGTTACCTTCCCTTATGTGGACTCTGACGTAACCTAGTAGTCACCGGCGTGGCCGAGTGAGTTAGCGCGCTAGGCATTGCACGCATTGCACGCACGGTTCGATCCCCAGCGGGGCACCATTTTTTCTGCTCTGCACTTTGGTGTTCGGGGTCCACTCATACCTCGTGAGGAAAAATGAGTAGCTGCTTTCATGTTAGCAGCAGTGGCGGAATTATAGGAAAAAATAAGATATTGGGATATTAAAAATATGGAAGAGTCCTATAATTCTGCGCTACCCACTAAAATTGTGATATAATAACACAAAGAAACAGATTTATTATTTTATTTATTATAACTCTGAAGTAACCTCTGACCAGTACCTATAACCTCCAGAACACCTTTGCTTTCCTTACAGACGTTCCACACGCCGAGTTTTGGAGATGAAGACTTCGACATCCCCCAGATCCATCCCCTCCACGGCCAGAACCAGCCCCAGCCCCAAGCCTACCACAATAGTGTAAGTACTCGGTGGCTCAGTGGTCAAGAGCGTTGGTTACTGACCCGGAGGTTGCGGGTTCGAATCCGGGCCGAAGCGAAAAATTTTGACCGAGTTTTTTCGTTTTCGGAATGGCATGGGTGTAAAGGTAAACTGTGCTGAAGTAATGCGAAAGCGGTTCCGGGGCACAATTACCAGTATTGGAATTGTTATCTATCTATCTTCAACTATATTAAAGTGGTGTTTTTAAACTTTAAATGTATACATCATTATCCACAACAAGTCGCATCATTAACAACCATGTGTACAAACCTTGAATCATCCATCCCTAGAAACAAAAAAGAAAAAAAAATGTTTACAGTGATGTCAGTTTGTATTTACTATTTCTCTCTCACTGGAATTTATTGTTAGAAATTGTGAAGTGGCAATAATAATTTCTTCGACATTATTTAAGGTTCCTTTTAATTCCTATTTTCTTTCCTCATTTCAGATGTCCATGGAGTCAATGAGCCACCACTCTCCTGATAGCATGAACATGCCTAGCTATCAACCTCACTACAGTAACCTAACCTCTCAACATAGCATGGGAAATATTAGGTAAGTATTATGCCTAGCTATCAACCTCACTACAGTAACCTAATCTATCAACATAGCATGGGGAATATTAGGTAAGCATTATGCCTAGCTATCAACCTCACTACAGTAACCTAACCTCTCAACATAGCATGGGAAATATTAGGTAAGTATTATATGCCTAGCTATCAACCTCACTACAGTAACCTAACCTCTCAACATATTAGCATGGGAAATATTAGGTAAGCATTATGCCTAGCTATTAACCTCACTACAGTAACCTAACCTCTCAACATAGCATGGGAAATATTAGGTAATCATTATGCCTATATAGCTTTCAACCTCAATACAGTAACCTAACCTCTCAACATAGCATGGGAAATATTAGGTAAGTATTATGCCTAGCTATCAACCTCACTACAGTAACTTCATCTATCAACATAGCATGGGAAATATTAGGTAAGTATTATGCCTAGCTATCAATCTCACTACAGTAACCTAACCTCTCAACATATAGCATGGGAAATATTAGGTAAGTATTATGCCTAGCTATCAACCTCACTACAGTAACCTAACCTCTCAACATAGCATGGGAAATATCAGGTAAGCACTTGGCATAAGAAATACAGTAGAATCCCGCTTGTCGAATTTCAGGAGTCAGAAGTGTCATTTTGGAGCTATCGCGATTTCACATAACGGAACTCCTTAGTCCTAATCGGGCATTGCACGCATGGTGACCTGGGTTCAATTCCCAGCGGGGCATGAATTTTTCTGCTCTGTACTAGGATGTTCGGGGTCCACTCATACCTCGTGAGGAAAAATGAGTAGTTACTTGTATGAGTAACGACAAGTGGCGGCATTACCAGAGTAAAAAAATTAATGTAATAGAATAATTCGAAATGTGAAGGAGGCTCTTAGTAATGCTGCGCTACCCACAAAAATTGTGAAGAGGCCTTGTGCTTCACCACAAATAAAATCATACATAATTATAATGTATTTATTTGTATTTAAAAAATCTAGTAATTTTTTTTAGTCTAACATGTCTGACATAATAAATTGTATCCCCCCCTCGCTCTCATTGCAGCAATAGTTATCATCAAAGCCCCCCTCCCCCTCACCACCAGCCCCCCCACCATCCCACCTACACCCAGCTCTACTACAACATGGCGCCCCCCCAGCAGCGAAGCTCCCCCACCATGCACAACATGGATAACAACAGCAGCAACAGCAACAACAACAACAACAGCAATACGAGCAACCTGCATACGAGTGACGACAGCGACGATAGCACGCCTCACTTGAACATGGTGAGTAATGTGAGTAGAACCACCGTGCATAACATGCTAGGCATTACAAAACGCTGTGCATAACATGCTAGGCATTACAAAATACTGTGCATAACATGCTAGGCATTACAAAATACTGTTTATAAGATGCTAGACATTTCAAAATACTGTGCATAACATGCTAGGCATTACAAAACACTGTGCATAACATGCTAGACATTACAAAACTCTGTGCATAACATGCTAGTAACACTGTGAATAACCTGCTCTAAGGCATTACATAACACTTGTGCATAACATGTGACTACTTAACACTTGTCCATAACATGTGATTACATAATACTGTGCATAACAATTGATATTGTGATAGTGAAAGCTAAGGGGGCCGCACTGTGGCAAAAAACCAAAAAGGGTTCATTTATCGGCGGCCCCAAATTGGGCCAGTTGATATATTTTTTTAATTAAACCTTTTAAGTGGAGTATTGAATGAAAAGTCCGATGCTTGATAAAGGAATCTGTGTAAGGTTTACAGTTCACAGAACTACTAGTTTTGTGATACATAATAACAAGGGCAATACTAGTAATCTGCATACAGTATGAGATTTTTCTCTACCACTTACTCTTTACAAGTTCTTCTTTTAGGCGTAATTCTCTAGCCTCAAGGTTTCATGAAGTTAAACCATTATCTTAACACATTTCCAGATGAACTCCCTGAAGCGGCCGTCCCCAGAACCAGTTGAAGCTCTACCCAAGGCCTCAACCAAGAAGCCGAAAGCTCAAAAGAAGAAAAAGAAGAAGGACCCCAATGAACCGCAGAAGTAAGTTGGGGTTATTGACCCCCCAGTGACTAACAAATGACTCGGGGAATGAACCAGTCTCGTAAGTTCAATGTAGTTAAGCTACGTCCAGCGAGCTTAGGACTTGGTTGATGAACACTTAATAAAATAAGTGATAACCACGTAGGTATAGGGAGTGACCTTAGGATGGACTTAACCCAGGCTGGTTGGTTTGTTTAGCAGTGGTGTCAGAGGTATTGAAAATTTCTTACTCGCGCCGGGGTTGACGCGCGTTTGTATAATTTATTTACACTTTATTTTTTTATACAATACAAACAACAATAAATTGTTAACAAAGATAAAAAAATTTTTAAATAAAATATCGAAAAAAATATTTAAATTTAAATATACAATGTATTGTAATCCGGGGGGAAGTTAATGCCTTAGGCATTCTCTGCCACTTAACCCCGATGGTTTCGCGCCGTATGGTTTCTCGCCGGATGGACAGATTGGTAGCGATTCCTTGACCTAACCACAGAACCCTCTGGTCTTTCGAACTTATTGTGGACATGGTTTTACTGAAAGCATTTTCAAACCTCAAGTAACCCTGGTCCGCTAAGTATTAGCTATTTTATCGTTGTTGTTGTAGCCAGTTTGACTACAGCTGGAGGGGTAAGTGATGGTCTCTAGCCAACTTTATTACAAAGTTGGCTCGTCCTGAACCACATATTTCTATGTGCGATCAACCATCATGAGGACTTGGTCTTTTCTTTATAGGCCATGAAACCCTTAGGAAACTGCAAGCTGGCCTGGCTTGTAAGGGTTGGCTACTCTGTTCTCTGTTTGTAGTCCTCTAGCGAGACACTGGTCTTCTCCCTGTTTAACGTCCCCAGCCAGACTAGCTATTTTATTCTCACCATGTTTTTGATTTGGCTTCGAGTTTTCGACTTATACAAACATTTGTTTCTAAAGTACTAAAGTACCACGTGCTTTCTATGATAACTAAACATCTCCCTGAAAACAATGAAAAAAGATGTTTTTTTTACATTTCCTTGCTGGATAGATATTCTCATAGGTATATTTTCATAGGTATCCGTGTTCAACTATTTTCAAATTCTCCACGACTAGCACCGGCCGTATTTTTCCTATCCCCCTCCTCCATCTTCTAATTTATTATTTTTCTCGTTACAAAAACAACATTTTTTTTTTCAAATTCGAAATTTGCATTTCTCTCAAAATATTCCCTTTTCTATCCTATAGATTTATATTTCAAGTTCCGGATTATTAATATGAAAAGCTTCTTCTCTTTGGTCCTAAAGTAAATTATAAGCGGCCGATAAGCTCACTTGTTTGCCATGCGGTAGGCGCCGGGTTTGATCCCCCGAGCCAACAAAAAAATTGTATTCTTAATTTGGTTAAACAAATTTCAGTGTTTACCACCATTTTTAAATGTGTTTTGTTCAAATAATACCTATACCACCAACAAATCCAACTCAAATAAAAGAATGGCTTCTCAAACTGTCATTGATTTTCGTTAAATGCAGAAATTACACATCAGTACCTCCTTGAAAATCTCAAAATACAAGCATTCTTACTTTTAGAATAAGGAATGTTTATGTTTTTTCTGATCTTTAATAAAAAATTTCATGATCTTTAATTCTATTCCAATTGAAATCATTATAGTTTCCCATTCTCTTTCATCTATTTCCTTCCTGCCTCTTCCTCTTTCTTTGATCTCTCATCTGGAATGAAATTCAATATAAAACTTCTAATATCTAGCTCTGCACCCTTCCTCCCAGGGGACTTTGGGATTTAAGAGGAGGTAAAATAAATATTTTTTCGAGGGATAAAAAATTCACAAAAAATATATATATGCTTCCTCCGCCGATCTCATTCTCTCCTCCTCCTTCTCCTCTTTCTCCTCCTTCTCCTCCTCCTCCGCCTCTCTCTCTCCCCCTCCCCCTCTCTCTCTCCCCCTCTCTCTCCCCCTCCCCCCCTCCCCCCTCCCCCCTCCTCCTCCTCCTCTTTTATCCTTCCTTATACAAATTTCTATTTTTGCGTTCTTTTTTATTCATGTCCTTTTTTAGCTGAAAAAAAAACAGGACTAAAAAAATCGTATAAATCAAAAATGTAGGTTGAAGGAAGGTAGATTCTGTGTAATGTATGTATGTATTGCAGTACACTATATATGAAGATATAGCTATATGTATGGAAAAGTAATATTTATGTTCTACAGAGACATTTTAATACAGGAAAATAAATAAAGAGGAAAAAAAGATAAATAAATAAAACGTAATCGAAAGTAAAGATAAATTACTATAGGTACGAGAATATAAATAAAAAACAATTAAACCATCTAGATATTTTTATTTATGATTACTAGGATATTTTACTTCCGTGTAAACTTCAAAGATACGAGTATATACCTACTATACACATAATATAAGTATAGTAGAGAGTCTTTACTTTCCTTATCCTATAATAAGAAAAGTATTGTATTTAAATAAATAATAGATAAGCCTATTTCTGTACAAGTCCACTTTAACCAATAAATAATAATATTCTATGTACCCTGACTTACCCAAAGTAACTGACGCTGGTGATGTACAAAGCCTTTTGAATATAATTGGCGAATTATGAAACAGGATCATATTTAATCCCAGTGGACACTATCCCTTAACTCGGGCTATAGTGCACTGTGATTGGTTGAAAACTCCGACTTGAGAGCGTGTCTAGCTCACCTTAACTTTAATCCTGTTCCATAATGTGGCCCTCAGTGGGTGGCCACTACGAGGACTCTGGGCCTAGAACCTATGGACTTATGGACCCTAGACCCTACTATCAACACCAAGATATACACAGACCATTTTTGGGACTCCTTTGAGGCCGCTTAATACAGCAATAATGGTTATATTATTCTGCGTGGTACCGGGGCTACCCTTGAGTCTAGTCCACGAAAAGTATTACCTATAAATAATAAATAAATAATGCTTTTTCTTTGTGTTATTATGTCACAATTTTAGTGGGTAGCGCAGAATCATAGGACTTTACCACGCTAATTTTACAATATCTTGTATTATTTTTTTTGCCTAAGATTCTGCCACTGGTCGCTGCTTCACATTAAAGCAGCTACTCATTTTTCCTCACGAGGTATGAGTGGACCCCGAACATCCAAGTACAGAGCAGAAAAAATCCTCCCCCGCTGGGAATCGAACCCAGGTCACCATGTGTGCAATGCCTAGCGCGCTAACTCGCTCTGCCACAGTGACTACTGAAAAGTATTACCTAAAATACCTTTGATACAATTTATATTTTTTGATACAATTTGATACAATTTTCAACAAGTATTTGATACAATTTTTAACAAGTATTTGATACAATTTTTAACAAGTATTTGATACAATTTTTAACAAGATAACTTTCTTCTAACAAACCACCTGTTTCCTCCCCCCCCCCCCCCCCCCCCCCTGTCCAGACCAGTGTCGGCGTACGCCCTCTTCTTCCGGGACACCCAGGCCGCCATCAAGGGCCAGAACCCCAACGCCAGCTTCGGCGAGGTGTCCAAAATAGTGGCCTCCATGTGGGACTCCCTGGATGCGGATCATAAAAACGTAAGTATTTTTTTTTTTTTTTTTTTTTTTTTTTTTTTGAATTTATGTATATTTGTATTAAATTTTTAGAAAATTTGTTACAATGGTTGGCACAATAATATACAAAACAAATTAATAATTACTTGTATGCAGAGAGGAATAAAAATAATAACAATACTGACTAAAAAATGTCTACTAAAAACTACAAAATTAATAAATACACTCAACTGAATAAAAAAATAATAATTAAAAACGTAAGTACCTACTCCAGCCACCTCTGAACCTTTTGACAGTTCTTTTACATCGAAGGATGTAAAAGAACTGTTAAATCGAAGGATGTAAAAAAAAACTGTAAAATCGAACGATGTAAAAGAACTGTAAAATCGAAGTATTTAAAAGAACTGTGAAATCGAAGGATGGAAAAGAACTGTGAAATCGAAGGATGTAAAAGAACTGTACAATCGAAGGACGTAAAAGATCTGTAAAATCGAAGGATGTAAAAGAACTGTAAAATCGAAGGCTGTAAAAGAACTGTAAAATCGAAGGATGTAAAAGAACTGTAAATCGAAGGATGTAAAAGAACTGTAAAATCGAAGGATGTAAAAGAACTGTAAATCGAAGGATGTAAAAGAACTATAAATTGAAAAAAACATGATCCCAGAAAGTTTTTACTGCACAAATACTTTGTAGGACTTCGCTAGCCATGCGGAAGGTTCCGGGCTCGAATCTCAGAGCCGATCATATATTTTAATTTTTGGCAACAGTTGTTTGTAAGGGACACCTTCCGATGGACTCGTGTTGACCGAGCACCTTCATAGGAAGTATTGTGTCACTTTTCGCTTAACAAAGAGGAGGCATACTACGGGATGGGCAGGCTACAACACAGACCTCAAGCGTTTATAGTTAGCATCAGTAGCTGCTATTTCATGGTTACGATAAGAGGCTGTGAAACACTTACCTAATACCTACCTTTTTTAAAAATATAAAAATAGACCCCTTGATGGTTTTCACTTCCGAGTATCTACAATTCTACATAAATATTATACTTATATGATATCGAGATTTGAGAGTACTTTATTGATTGTGTCAAACGCCTACAGACTCATACCTCCCTTCCTCCCCCTCCTTCTCAGCATCCTTCTCTCTCTCTCTCTCTTTTTTTTCTCTCTCTCTTTCTTTCTTATTCTCACAAACTCATAAACCTACTTACATAAAAAATATATTGTATATCTATGTATGCATATCTGATAGGTACTTAATATATTCTCTATCATCGTTATGCATAAAAATTTCAGTATTTTTTCCGTTTCCTTCATAAAAGAAACACATATTATAAGAATGAGTTGAAACAGGAAAAGGGAAGAGAAGGAGTAGGGGGAGAGAAAAGAGAGAGAGAGAGAGAGAGAGAGAGAGAGAGAGAAGAGAAGAGAGAGAGAAGAGAAGAGAGAAGAGAAGAGAAAAGAGAAGGAGAAAGAGAAAGAGAGAGAGAAAGAAAGAAAGAAAGAGAATGAGAGAGAGAGAGAGGAAGGGAGGTGGGGAGAGAAAGTTCTCAAAGATGAGATAAAGGGACATGGAGGGGAGAGAGGGAGGGAGGGAGAAAGGAGCTGAGCATGGGAGAATTTAATAAATAAAGGGAAAATTGAAAGAAGAAAAATGAGAACGGTAAAAAAAAGAATAAAACTTATAAAGGAGAGAACGAAAACTCAAATGAAATAAAAAATGTTATTTTAAATTATTAAAATGAGATATGAAAAATGAAAGGGAGCGAATGGAGAATGGGATGAAGACTGTATGTCACGAGATGTGACGCGCAAAAGAAAGTATGGTACGGGATTAGGACTGTGTGTCACGAGATGTGACGCGCAAAAGAAAGTATGGTACGGGATGAGGACTGTATGTCACGAGATGTGACGCGCAAAAGAAAGTATGGTCCGGATGAGGAATGTATGTCACGAGATGTGACGCGCAAAAGAAAGTATGGTACGGAATGAGGACTGTATATGTCACGAGATGTGACGCCCAAAAGAAAGTATGGTACGGGATGAGGACTATGTGTCGTGAGATGTGACGCACAAAAGAAAGTATGGTACGGGATGAGTACTGTATGTCACGAGATGTGACGCGTAAAAGAAAGTATGGTACGGGATGAGGACTGTATGTCACGAGATGTGATGCGCAAAAGAAAGTATGGTACGGGATGAGGACTGTATGTCACGAGATGTGACGCGCAAAAGAAAGTATGGTACGGGATGAGTACTGTATGTCACGAGATGTGACGCGCAAAAGAAAGTATGGTACGGAATTAGGATTGTATGTCACGAGATGTGACGCGCAAAAGAAAATATGGTACAAGCTCAGGGCTATGTGTCGTGAGATGTGACGCACGTGCATAGCCGGTCATTCAGTGAACCTCGTTAGTCACAAGAAGCGACCGTCGCAATTGCAAAGAAAATACTTGAACGCAGGTAACCGTAAACACACAATGAAGTGGTTTAGATAGCCAAAGTTATAATTTTTGTGTTAATCACTTTCATGATGTTACAACTACTCAAATTCGCTTTACTAAATTTACGCTGAAACCGGGACTTGAACCACCGACCTCCAGGTTACAAGTCCACCGCCTTATCGATCAAGCTACTAGCTACTGGTTAAGATAGCCAAGTATTATTAGAAGTCTACATCGATACGCCGCGCGCCGCTATCGAATTATTTTTGTGAAAATAATTTCCATTTCTTGTTGAAAGTTTAAAGTACTTAAATACAGGTAGAATAGAATAGAAATGTTTTATTGTAATATTATGTTACAAGTATAATGTACTTAAATGGGACTTATAATTTTTCTACACATTTAGTATGATTATCAAATTCCTGAGTATAAAATTCGATGCATTGCCTGGGATTCGAACCAGTGCTACCACGAACCCGAGATGATGCTAGTAAAATTACCTACTTTCGGAGTCATTTGCGGAGGCAAAAACCATAACCCATCAACCCTGTCTCTAAAGGCAATAGCAGAGAGAGAAAGTACCTCTATCTCCCTTTATCCATAGCTTTCTCTCTCTCTCATTTTTTCTCTTTTAAAAATAAAAGTGAAGTAATGTTCATATAAAACTCTCCAATGTTCTCATTTTTCCCATTTTCATATTATTTTATTTCTCTTCTCTCTCTCTCTCTCTCTCTCTCCCTCCCTTCTTCCCTCCCTTTCTCTCTCTCTCCCTTTCCTCTCTCACTCTCTCCCTTTACATCTATCTATCTATCTATCTCTATCTCTCTCTCTCTCTCTCCTCTCTCTCACTACCTCTCTCCTTCATCACTCCCCTACCTCCTTTTTTTTCTTCCATATTCCTCTCCCATCCATCTCATATCTCTTCTTTATTTTCATTTTGTATTTTATTTCAATAGGAAAAGTGAAAAAAGAAGTGGATATTATTTGCGCTGGGGAGATAATGAATGTGTAAAGTAAAGAAAAAGAAAGGGAGTGAGAGAGAAATGTTCAGAGGGGGCGAGTCTCACAGAAGAAAAAAATACAAAGTGTAAAAAATAGAGAAAACAAGAGGTCGTTGTTGGAATAGTAAAAAAATAAAAGTATTAATAATAGTAATAACAACGATAACACTCTTTAGTGGAAGGTAACCAGCAGGCGAAGTTAATGCTCAAAGCATTTTCTATCACCTAACCCTCAGAGTCTTATTACTATGTGGTCAGAAACTCAAATTAATGAGGAAAACTTCATGCACTGGGTGGGATCCGAACCAACGGACCCCTACTCTACCCGATTTTTTAGTCTAATAGCGCGTTAACCACTTGACTACCAGATTATCAGTGACTGACTACCAGTAAGACCTCTTACTTTCAAAAAATATCCTTCTGATTGGGTTTTTTAACCCAATCAGAAGTGTTCTTTATCCACGAGGCTTTGGGAGCGTTCCAGAAATCTTTATCACTATCTCGTCATCCCCAAAATATTCTCCCTTGCACTTGCAACTGTACTCTGATTGGTTTAGCAGCTAAACTTTAGGGGCAAAAGCTCGAGCATCAGAGGCACACTTCCTCTCGGTAGTGAGTTCCGAGAAGTGTATGTATGTATGCTTTTATCTGTGGTGAAGCTCAAGGCCTCTTCACAATTTTTGTGGGTAGCGCAGTATTACTAAGAGCCTCCTTCACATTTCGAATTATTTTATTATATTCATTTCTTTTTACTCTGGTAATGCCGCCACTGGTCGTTACTCATACAAGTAACTACTCATTTTTCCTCACGAGGTATGAGTGGACCCCGAACATCCAAGTACAGAGCAGAAAAATTCCTGCTCCGCTGGGATTCGAACCCAGGTCACCATGCGTGCAATGCCTAGCGCGCTAACTCACTCTGCCATGTTGAAAAAAAACAACACTTCTCGGAGAAGTTCCGAGAAGTGTTTTACCTTTGAAATATCATAAAGAAAAAAAATACATGCTAAGTTGGGTAAACAACATTTTAGGTCATTTGAACGAAGTTTGACGGTTGAAAGGGAGTTTTCGGGATTTTTCTTTATTTCAAAGTGGTTGTTATAACCAACTTGGCTACAGCGGGGGGGAGGGGGAGGGTGTGATGGTCTCCGGACAACTTAAGTGGAAAAGTTAGCTCATTCCATACCACAAGTTTCTTTGCGCGATCAACCATTGTGAGAACTTGGGCTATTTCTTTATAAGCCATTAAACCATGTTGAAAATGTGAAAAAAAGGGGAAAATGAAATTCATACACATGGCTACTATAACTTGTTTATTTTGGTTGTTCCCAGGTGTACAAAAAGAAAACCGAGGCCGCCAAGAAAGACTATTTGAAAGCATTGGCCGCCTATAGAGCGAGTTTAGTTTCCAAGGTAAGATGGATTCACAGAGTATACTTTGTCTTCAAAGAGGACAGGAAGCTTCTAGTTCCCAAATGGACTTCAAAATCACGTTTTTGAAAACGTGGTTCTCAATCTCACGGAAGCAAGCCAAAACACAAACGAAATCGGGTAGACTTAAGTTAGAGGTAGTTTTTATTTCCCCCTCATTCAGTGATTAAAATAAAACTTAAACGAATACTTCAGAATCACATAGAAAACATCTCTAAAATATGCTTTTTCCCTCTTATATGTCTAATTGAGTATACCTATGGTACCACAATATATTATTATAAAACCTAAGATAGCACCCGTTGACTCGAAAGAATTCCTCGGCCCTTTTGAACTTCACTTCTTATTTGAAATCTCGAAACTCTCGATAACTCCAAAAAAAAGCTTCTGTCCTTTGAATTTTGAGTTAGCAAGATTCTGCTGTAATAATCATATACTCAAGGACCTACGTTATTTTTTTCTCAAAATATTGACATGAATTTGTATTTTTCAAGACCATTATTTTGAGCCCAATGGTACCTATCCCATTGGGATTTTATCCATTATTTGACCATGGACCTACGTTATCAACTTATCACTAAACCTATCATTTTATCATCTAGGGTGCCGGCGAGGGAGGTGACCAGAGTATGTACAACACAGGCGGAGGAGGGGGAGGGGCAGCAGCCCCCTACCCTGGCTATGGGGGCGGCTACAGTGGCTACTCTCCGCCCGCCAATATGGCGTCCCCACCCCTACACCAGGGAGGGAGTGTTAAACCTCAACCCCAACCCCAGCCCACCCCTGACCCTAACTCCTACAGCTCACAGGTGAGTAACAGGTTCATGAGTTTATGACTTAACACCTTCTGAAGATTTGAAATATTTTTTTTTCTTTCTTTATTAAGTTTTTTGAATAACACCATTATTAAAATAAATAAGAAAAATACTTTAGAGCGCTCATCATTTTTGGTGAAATTATTTTAAATTCAATATTTACAGGTAAATAATTTTTAAATTAACAAAATAAATAATTTATTACGAAGTCGTAATAATTGAAAGGTTTCTAAGTCTGTTATTTCATAAGAGAGAGAGAGAGAAAAAATATAATATGAAAAGTATGAATATCAAGGTAATGAAAAGTCGTAATATATATTGATGACGTCATAAGTTTTTTAAAAAAATTTCCGACCATGACTTCTGCTGGTTTGTTTTGAATTTTGATTTCCCTTCATTTTTTGAAAAGTGGAATTTTTAGTTTTTCTTGCTGTTGTGGTTGCTGTTATTACCTTTCTATTCCTTTTACTTTGTTAAATATTCCATTTTCACAGGTATATTATTAATATATTGTTAGTTTTCTTATAGTAGGTAGCACACATAAATGTCCATATGGATCATTTGCTATCACCATGCACTTGGTTACTTGAATAACTGATGCTGGTGATTCTTCATCCTTAACAGTTTAAAAGGGTAAAGGAAGTCACTCATGGGATGTTAGCCCTATATTATTGAATAGGTTTTAAGAAATAGAATAAAATATGGAGCAAAAGTTCAATTTAATGCAGGCCTTTAGAGGCAAAGAATTTCTTTAGAACAGTCAGATTTCTAAACAAGTTTGTTGTTGTAGTGATACTGCTAATCCTCCCATTCAAAGCCTCTTAGGAACAAATTATAAAACAGGATTAAATTTAAATATAACAAAACCCTCTGTCAAAACAAATCTTAACACTCTTGCCAACATGTGTATCTCTAGTGATACACACTACCTGGTCCTGCCTGTGCCGTGTGTATCTCTAGCAATACACACTAAGTTGTCCCACCTATCCCTAGTGATACACACAACACCTTTCTGTTTAGACAGCAGTGTATTGACACTACATTCAAATTATCTGTTCACATATGGGACCAATTTAAAAAAGGCTTGGCAGCGAGAGTGATAAAGTTAATCCTATGCTATAATTCAGTCCTTATTTAGCCTTCAAATAATCAAATTTCAGTGTCCCCTAGATTGTTCTTGATATGATGAAAATATCTAATAATCTTTTCTTTTTCTTCTGTTACAGCAAATTCTAAATAATCACCTAAACTCTCAGCAACCATCTCAACAGCAACAAGTAGCGCAATCCCAGCAATCACTTCAACAGCAGCAAATATCACTTAACAATAATTCTTACATTCACCAAGTACCACCTCATCAAATGCCCCGGGGCTACTACTAATGTAAACTAAAAGAAAACCTACGTAACAGTGTCTCCTTACCATGTAGTTAAAATCCTTCCTCAGTTTTGTTTATTTCCAATGTTTTTCATACTTTAAAATGTGTAAATTTACATTTGTTTTGTAAAAAAAAGTATGACTACAAATTTGTGTAAAAAATTGAATATAATAGATTCTTTGTTTACCTATTGTTTTTGAGGGTTTTGAAGTTCAAATCCTGGGTGTTATATCCTTGTACTTTTGTTTTGTAAAGTAGTTTTTGATGTGTAAATAATGTTTCTGTTCAAAACCAAATGCATTTGAAATATTTCTATTAAATAAATGAGAACATATCTCAGCTAAACTTCTAGTTATATAAAAAGTATGAACAGTACATTTCAATAGAAGGACATTAAATAACAACCTGAAATGTTATATGGTGAAGAAAAAAAAACTTGGTGTTACTGTGCAAGATGAATTGTTTATTTAACGTAAGTACAGTTATCTTTTTCACAATAGCCACTGATGAAATTCAATTAATTAAATAGAAGCAAGATTTATATTTCATTAAATTCAAATCAAATTGTAAGCAACTGTGCCCCTATAGTTTGTTTAAAAGTTAATGTGGCTAGCTATTTTGTGAGTTTCCAGTAGATGGAGTGTAAAACACCCATCTCAAGTGACATAAATGTTTTAAAAGAGACTTACTGGTTACTTCTCAACAAACCCATTATCATCCAGATCTAAATCATTGCCGCTGCTTGAGATGTAATAACCTTCTGAAATCTTTTCTTTTCATTTGGTAAAATTTGGTTTTGTTCAAGGTGTAAAAAGAATAGGTGTCTAGACAATTATCCAAGGGTTAGTTAAAGTGGCAAATTAATTTAGAACATATTTAACTTTAAATTCATAGTTAAGATACCTACCTAATTTAAATTTTATTGAAATTTATTTTATTTTTCCTAAAGACCTATTGTTTTAAATCTCAATCTTTTTTTATTATTTTTATTATTATTTTAAAAGAAAATACTTATTCTAATTAATTATTATTAAAAAAATATTTGAAGAAAAAGAAAAAAAAGTTAACTAGATTTTTTTTGATATCTCTTTCACAGTAACTTAGCTAACAGATGTACATATTTTGTTGAATGATTTTGTAAAAACTACTCTGGTCCTTTTTTAAAAAATATAAATGTACAGTGAGTCCATTTATATAACTACCAAAATCACTTTCACCTTTGCCAACCTTTGTTTTCAAGAGGTAAACAACAATCTTTTGATTCAAGGGTTGCAGGTTCAAATCCTGGTCAATCCAATTTTTTACAGGAATGGCATGGTTGTATACCCCTTGATAAATAGTTTGTTAATAGAGCTAGTCAAGTAGGTAGGTGCCTACATTAATTATGACATTTATAAATGTATACCCAATGCTTAATGTAGTAAATCACCCTGAAAAATCATATAAACTGCTACCACAGGTAAAGCACCTAGTTATATTTTCTCTGGACATATGCAAATATTATGTAAGTAATATGTACACCTACAAGTATGGTTAAGATATTGGACCCATACATGTCCTACCCCTACCATCAATCCAGGTACCATGTTCAGAAAGGTTGGTACCCATTTTTACTAAACTTTCAACTTTTCATTTCATTTTTATCAACAACAAAAATTGAACATATAATTTAAATTTAATAGTACTTGTTGTTTCTGTTTTGATTTCAGCAATATTGAATGAAAAAGACAACATTTTAATTATAACTATGCATCGGTAAAATAAATAAATAATAATAGGTACCCTAGTTCTAGTACATCTCATTAATACAGATATAAAATCATTTGAAATTGAAATTACTTACAACATACCTACATAATAAAAATTGAAATAAATAAATAAAAAAACTTTCTACCTTCATACATCAAAACATGTAAACATGTGTATCATCATGGAACATTATTTTAAAAGAAATTCATAATCTCATAAAAATAAAAATAATTTTGTGTAAATAGTGTTTCAAACAATGGACTATACAAACAATTTCAACAGCTCATTTGCAAACATGATCCCCGACTACAACCCACAAGTGAATGATCCCCATCAGGAAAACAAAGTCTTCCCTCCTCAACAAACCCATCCTGAAGGAGGACACTTCAATGTCCTCATGTCTGACCCCATGTACCAACCCTCTACCACCAGTGGTGGCTTTGACAACAATCCACTCTACTCAGATTTAGACACAATCAGTGAAAGCCAACAGCTTATTGACAGTAACATGAGCCCCATAGACCTCTATGACACAGGACATCTAGATGCCACCATGATGAACCCAAACCAAGGAAACCTCTTCCAGCCACAGTCAACAATAGCACAAACAATATTCAACTCATTTGAAGAGCCAAAGATGAGCCATTTCAACAGCACCATTGTCCAACATACTCCCAACAATAATCAATTACTATCCCACTCTGACATACTTCAAACAAACATCAATAATGCTAGTGTGGGACCAAGTAGTGTGATTCAACAAAATCCTAGTAGTGTTATGGTGAGTCAAATGCCAGCCAATACAACATTAATGGAGCCAATATCAACAAACACCTTCTATCACAGTAACTACAACCCTGTGCCCATAACTCAAAATCCTGCTCCATCTACAGTAGTAGCAATAGCTGAAGCTGGTTCAATCAATGTTGAAGCAAAAGTAACAAACCATGTTGAAAATAACAAGGCACTTGTCTCTGCTGATATGCTTTCTCTGGATGCTGATTCAAAGATGAGTAATTCAGATGCACATTTTCCCAATGAACCCCAGTCTGATCCATTGTCCAATGATGGAAGTGATGCGGTCGTGGCAAACGATGCCGAAGGCAGTGGAAGTAATGATGCACCCAATGAGAATGGTGAGGCAGCCAATGATCTTGAGGAGAGAAGTGAGGAGAACGGAGGTGCTCAAGCAGAGGAGTTGCAGAAGTGTGTGAGGGAAGGATGTGAGAACACAGCTGTGATCAATCCAGAGTGGGAAGATGAGTACTGTAGCAATGAGTGCTGCATCAAACACTGCACGTAAGTCATTTCACCCACTTTATATTTTAATAGTTGGTCTACCTTTTGTTCTTGTTTATTAAAATCATCCCTGGTAACCATGACCTATCTTCATGCATGGTGACCTGAGTTCAAATTCAAGCTGGTTAGAATTTTTTCCATTTGTACCTGAATTTATACATGATGAAAAATGAGTACTTGTATGAGTAACAACCAGTTGACCAGAGTAGGCAGAAAGAAAATAGTGTAATATAATTAAAAAAGGAAAGGAGGCTCTTAATAATGTTCCACTACCCAAAAAAAGGTCCCCTTCACATTATCACCACATATGGGTTGGATGGTAGAGATTGCATTAGGTAATAATCCAAGCATTTGAATTACTACTACAAACTTTTTAACTTATGAAAATTATGTCACCTCCTTAAATTAGAAATAAAAAAATAAAGAAGAGGCATAATTTTAGTAAGTAAGGCTAAATTTAAGATTACCAAAATAAATAATGAAAAGTCAAACACCATGTTAACACCAAGTTTACTGACCAATGATGAATGCTTATCCTTCCCTAACTCATCCTAAATACAAGAGTTTGAAATTTGTAAGAATTGAATTGATGATAGAGACCATTACGTATAAAGTTGGTCTATAGTATAGTATAGCTGAAGAACCATTGTCAGGCAGTAGAACCATAAAACTTTGTTCTTGTGGTAGATTGCAAAGGTCATGCTGTAAAATTCTAGTTACTTAATTTTTTTTATTTTTTTTTTTATAATTATAACCCATAAGAAGAAGAGAAAAAAGTTCATGTTCAGGAACTACCATGGCTGAGTGGGTAAATACTGAGCTCTTAAAAATTTAGCTGTGTTCTTTGAATGAAAATACTGGGTGCAATGCAATGCAAGGGTAGGGAAAATGTGTAGCTGCTGTGATGTGAGCATCACTTGATTTAGGATTAATCAGTAATACCTTTAAGAAGTTTGAACTATAAAAATATTGAGATGAAAAAATATTAACACTGTGCTACCCACTGATGTTGTGATATGTACAATCTTCTTCTTTTTTTTCATTGATTTTTTTTATTCTAAAAAACTTTCTATCTCTATATATAAATGAGAAATATGGACGGGCTTTGTATCTTTGTGTGTCCGGAATTGTTTAGGCAAAACGGTAAGAGATAGCGAAAAATTGATGAGAGATGACCCCAAGTAAAATTGCCGGAAAATACCAGGAAAATTATTAAAAGTCCGAAATTCCAAACCATCCTTGAGTTATGACCTTCCTCAAGTATTTCCTTGAGGAAGGGTCCGATTTTAAGACAGTCTTTGCCCTGGAACTTGAAATCTATCGCGAGGACCTATATTTTTTATTATTTAATAACACATTAGACAAAATTAGCTTTCATTTAATTCATTTTAGGCCACATTCTGATGTACCGTTCTGGAGATATAAGCCAGAATGTTCGAAATTTCGACCTTTTTTTCAGAATTTTCACGTTTTTTAGCAGATTCCAGCGCGGAACTTAAAATTTGTCGCGAGGACCTATATTTTTTATTATTTAATAACACATTAGACAAAACTAGCTTTCATTTAATTCATATTAGGCCACATTCTGACGTACCGTTCTCGAGATAGAAGCCAGAATGTTCGAAATTTCGACCATTTTTTCAGACTTTTCACGTTTTTTTTTACAGATCCCAGCACGGAACTTAAAAGTTATCGCGAGGACCTATATTTTTATTGTAAAAACTGTCTGGGAACATCACATGATTTTATTTGAGCCCTTTGTTGCCATATTCTGAAAAAAACCGTTCTCGAAATATGGGCCAGTTTGCTACATTATCAATATCCGCTAAGATAGATTTGGCTCGGGATTTTGAAATTTACAGCGATGATGGTTGCGTGTGTGTGTGTGTGTGTGTGTGTGTGTGTGTGTGTGTGTGTGTGTGTGGGTGAGTGTGTGTGTGTGTGTGTGTGTGTGTGTTGGATGGATGGATGGATGGGTGTGTGTATGTGTGTGGTGTGTGTGATGTGTTGTGTGTGTGGGTGTGGGTGTGTTTGGGTGGGTGTGTGTGGATGTGGATGTGTGTGTGTGTGGATGGGTGTGTGTATGTGGTGTGTGGGTGTGGTGTGTGTGATGGCTTGGCGAAGCGGGTGCAGCCCGCTAGTTAATAATAATTATTAGAATAACTTATGAATATTTATATTTTCCCCTATTCTGCTTCTCAGGACTGTCTTCAATGCCTGGGTTCAGGAAAATCTCAGAAACAGTGCTTCGCAGAACATTGGTGTGCAACCCTGAGCTGTATTAAGAATTTAGAAACTGATAGTGTCACAAGGCAACCCCTGAATCCTGATGTCCTCAATGGTTTGACGATGAGAAGAAGTTAATGGAAAGAAATAGAAAGGATTTTTTAGAATCAAAATAAATGTAAATCCTCTGATTAATTTTCAACTTGAATTATACAAGTCTTGATACTAAATATTTGCCTGAGAGGTAGGTACATTTAATAAAAAGATTTTTATATCAGAAGAAGAAAAAAAAGTTGGGCTCTATTTTCAGTTACTAATGTACATTATATGCCTGATATAACAACAAAAATTGGCCTGGGTTAAATTTTTATATTTTTAAAGAAAATATTCCTTTCTTATACCTAAACATCTTTCTTAAAACTTGATGCTGGATTTCATCTTTCCAAGTATCTACCTACTGAGATTTAGAAATTATGTGATTAAGCCCATAAGAAAAATGGTGAAAATATTGTTGCAAATGGGACATGAACGACCAATTGCATTTTTCAATAATATTGTTTCCATTTACTATTTAAATAGGTAGGTAACTAGCTTTATCTGATGCTTTGTCAATGGAAAGTTTTTCTTTCATGACTTGTCTATGATTTTTGTCCATGGCCGTTTTTATATTTTGTATTTTAGAAAACCTTTCTGCACTGGTCAAAACAGAAAAACCTTGGTACAAAATTTCCAGTTTTTGAGGTTTTGCCTTTTCTGAAGTACAGTTAATATTGATTGAGTATATCAAATTATGAGTGAACTTTGTGTTTATAAGGTGGGTATAGATATAATGTTGTTTATTATAGTTATTGAAAAAAAACAATAGATTTTAAATTTTAACCATACAACATTTTTTATACTTGATTGACCATTTAGTACTAGGATGCCCAACCACAGACCTACGAGTCACTTTGTGGCTCACTGGCAGCTGATATAATGTTGGCCTGCCTCTGAAATGGGTTTGGCAGCCTTGATTTAGTCGAATATTCTGAGAGGGACTGTGACAAAATAGTCAAGTTAGTGAATTAAATTTTTTCGGGAAAGGTTGCCCAATTGGGAACATGAGAATATATTTGTTTCACAACTACATATTATATATCAATTATTATTTTTAAACTATTTATGAAATATTAAAAATTCCCTCTAAGTCAGAGGAACAAGGCACTGTGCCCATCACAGCTGCCGCGTGTGCTCTCTGTGAATTAAATTTATCATACTTGGGTATGTTGTCATTTTAAACCTTATACCTAATCATTATAATCAGGGTTTTAAATCATTATAATCCACATTGGCTGTATGGCAAATTCCCATGATAAGGAGAATAACCAATGCCAAAAAAAAAAAAAAAAAAAAAAAAAAAAAAAAACAGGGTTTAGTACCTATGATTCAGTCATCTTATTGAATTTGACAATTAGACCATACTCACGAAGTAAAAGAAAAATAACAATTATTACACACCCACAAAGTCCACCGCCTTGTCGATTGATCTACTGAGTTCGGCGACTATTTCTAATTATGGCTGAAGAGACAGTATTTTGTTAGTTTGTAATTTATTTAGCACTAAGAAACAATTTTAATAAATAAATATTTTAATCTAATCTTATGTATCAAATATGATAACTAGTAGGTATCAAAAAAAGTGATAATATTGCACCAGTTCATATGCTTATATAAGCATAAAATACTTTGAAGCAAGTAAACCAGCCTTAAATGTGTATTTCTCAGGACAAGAAAGTACTTCGAAAGTGTCGTGCATTTTACCTACATCAACAAACTGTTAAGCAAGTAATAAAATTGCACGGAACCAAAATGTACAGAAGAACTCCTACTAGTGCTGCTGCACTAGCGGAATCGCCGCGAACTAACACCATGGCCCTGGATTCCATGGCCGTTTGTATGTGTATTTGGCGGTCTTAGTATTAGGAGACTATGCGCGCTGGGAGTATTCTAACTTGAGAATATTCCGTTGCCAGTACGGTGTACAATTATACTCTTCAGTGCTCGTGGCTTGGTGGAATGGTAATTTATTTTTATTTATTTACACTTTATTAATAGACATATTTTATATTCACACAAATAATTACAAATTAAAATACAATATAATAGAAGAAAAAAAAAATATATTACAAAGGTATATGTCCTAACTAAAGGGCGGGTATTCCTTTGGCAATCTCTTCCACCCAACCCTCATTCGGTGTCTGTTTCTGAGTCTCACTATGTCTGGTTCTAGCCACTAGCGTCGATGGCAAGTTTTCAGCAAATGGAGGATAAAACCCCCGTCGTGATATGACCATGCAGTTAAAAGCGACGTTGAAACAAAAAAAACGCTGGTTCAATTTAAACTACTGTGTGATTAGACTAGCCATTCGTTCGCGTTGCTGAATTCAGAGCCTTTGGACCACCGCAGAATTCATATAAATGCAAGATAATGTAAAAGTTTCATGTATTGACCAGACTTTCTGCTATAGATGCTAAGTACCATTTAAATTAAATACATATTATTACTGTCTAATTTGAAAAGTTAAGCGTTGTGTTTTGTATTTTTTCTTGTCATCTTCTTCTTCCACTCTATCTTTTCCAAAACCTACTTGGAAGGTCGGCGTTGTTTTGATGTTAGGTATGTGCTTGACTTGTTAGGTAGGTATGTCTATGTATGTAAATTTAAAACTGGTACTGCCTGAATGGACCTATAATTAAAAATCTCAAATGGAACAGAAAGTGAAAACAATGTAGAAAAAATTAGCTAACCCAGGTTCAATTAATAATTCAAACGCAAGTGTTCGATTAAATGTACTGAACTCTCGAACCTACGCCTTGGGAGTTGAGAAGTAGGCGAAGTTATTTCAGGAGTTTAATGCGTGGCTTCTGAAACGAGGCCGGGAATTTTCTCTATCTGGGACTGAAGAGTCACTGGATTGCACAAGAGGGGAGGGATAGTGAAGGCACCTCGTGTATCTACTGGAAGTAGTGTAAACTCAGTGTTCCCAGTATGATTTCCTCATACATTCAAATGAATGAATTGTACAAGAGCCGCCATTCAGAAAAATATAAAGGCGAACATGGTCGAGTAGAATGAAACCCGAGGGCCGGTTGCCATGGTAACAGAGCAGTTTGCTTATTGGTCGTGAATACGGGTGGTACATAATGTTTGTGATTATTATTTTCTTGATAATTATAGTGCATGCATTTTTCAAATGTGTAGTAGATAGTACTATAAGTTTTTAGACAGCTGTCTTTCTTTTGTATTAAAGAACTGATTTTTCAATGGTGTAGTATATGTGTAATCTAGTTTATATACAGTGTTTTACATAAAGAAACTTTTAACTCTGCTATGAATTTTTTGTGGGGCTCTGACCTCTGACCCTGCTCAACAACATATAAAAAAACTATGCTATGGTCATCATCACCAAGGAAAACATGGCCAACAATAATTATCTTTAATTGAGTTATAGAATCCCATAATGCAATTGTATTATTTTTATAATCAACATTCACAATATAAGTTGTGCATTTTATTAGGTAAAATAATTAGAAGAAATTGTACAGAAGAAAAAAAAAATAAGTAATGTATGTTTATCTGTGGTTATAGAAATCCACAATTTTAGTGCGTAGCATATTAAGACTTCCTTTAATTATATCTTATTACATTAGCCTATAATTCCGCCACTGGTCGTTAATTATACAGTAACTAATTTTCCTCAGAGTATGAGTGACCCGAACATCCAAGTACAGAGCAGAAAAATCCTGCCCATAACTGGGGATCGAACCCAGGTGCCATGCGTGCAATGCCTAGCACGCTAACTCAATCTACGAAGAAGTAGCTACCTAAACTTGTAAGATCATAGAATATAGTTTACCAAAGAAACCAAATAAATGAAATATTTATTGTATCAAATGAGAAAGAAAAAGTTGAAAGAAGAAAACAAAGTTGGTGAAAATTCAGATATGAGTCAAAGATAACGAAAAATCATTTGAACCACACGGTATACAAGTTATTATTCCAGTCTATGGCAGCTCTTCAATGGAGGGGAGGTTCCCCTCTCCTAGCTCGCTGCCATGTCATGGCGTCGCATTCCCGGCATACCAATCACTCTCTTTTCCGCATAAACTCCTAATACTTGCAATATCAACATAGCATTCGTTGCGATCCATCGGCATCTCCCAGCAAGCAACAAGCAAGCACTCGCTCGCTCGCTCTTTCTTTCTCTTCCTTCACAAACGTTCAAAAAAACTCGCGCAATTTGTGTGTTGTTTGTTTATGTTATGATTTTTTCTCTCTATGACCTAAAAAGACGCTGAATTTTTTGACTAAGGTTCAGTTTCCTACCTGCTTAGTTAAGAGATATTTTTTAACAAAAATAAGCCAAGCAAAGTAATATTCTAAAAAAAAACCAGCCTCCGTGGCATAACAACGTTTCGACTACTACCTGTAGGTGTAGTCCAGAGGTCCTGAGTTCGACACCCGGTTGGAGCAGACTTTTCAGTAAAAAAAATTCTGTTCCCTCCGAATATGTGATGAGGCTGGCTGTCATTTACCGCCCTAACCCATCAGACTAGGTGAAGTTAAGCTGATACGATTCCCAGCGAATGGAGGGTAAAATCCCCCCTGTCTTAATCAGAACGATAACTCGAATAGAATCGTTGGCATAAAAAGTGCACCCAGCCGTAAAAATGTGCCATAACCAACCAACCATGAGGTTGAACAAATGCCGATCTCATGCAAGCCGGTTTGAAAAAAAGCAAAGTAAAAAAAGAATAATTACAAAATAACAAAATATAGATAGATAAATGAAAGAAAGTATTAAGTTCGTAATAATAAAATTTATGAAATCTGCGGCTAAATTTGACCTGGAAATGTGTCTCTTAAATCCATCACAGGTTTGACTCTATATTACCTAATAATGTGATCACATTATTTAGGTATGTATACTTACTCAAATAAATGAGGAAAATTTCAAGCATTATAGGATTTATAGGTGGGATCCGATATTCTGATCCATCCACATAGATAACGGATCCATGCGCTAAATTGTTTATAAACATCAGTCTCTGAAGTTGAGCAACTTCCAGCGAGGAAAAAAATTGGATTAGTGATCACTCAAATATAAACTTTCGTGATGCTGTCTGTCGCTTGCATTCTAGCTACTCCTCGTCCAACCCGTACTTTATCAACTGGATGAGGGGTTAATTTGTGGATAGCTGATGCACGGTTGGTGAATTTTCCTGTGAATCTAGCCTCGATGTGACCTTGGGCAGTTAGGGAAGAAACAATTGCACTAACAAAAACATCAAAATTCCACATGGCGCCACCCACCTAGTTAAGGACGCTAAACTCCAACATGTGACACAAGAACCCTTGCAACCACGAAGTGCAGGGTTTGAGCTAGTACAAATTTGAAACTCGTCCCGATATCAATCTTCTCAGAAGACCTACATGCGGACATGCCTGCCGCCATGCCGTTGAGAGCAACATAGAATCGTAGATGCCGTCAGCATTCCCTCAACTCGTTGTTAGTCTCCTAATACTCAAATACTGGAAGCATGTACAAAGGAATGCCAACAATGTTGCTGCAGCAGTCCCTCAAGTAGCGCTTCTCAGTGTGTGGTCCACAGGAACCCGCTATTTCGCACTCCCACAATCTGCAGGGACTGGCCATCCAGTACTTCTCAAAATGAGCCCATGAGAGAGCAAAACTTTGGGTACTCCTTGCTAGGAGGATTTTGTATAATCTGAACGTTGGGTGTGTGTGGTTAGGTATTAATAATGTGTTGCATAGCTAAAAATCAGTCAGCGGCTCTCAAACTAGAGTTCGCGAACGAACGACAGAGCAGCAAAGGAGCACGTCTCTTATTTATTTATTTATTTAGAAACTCTTTATTAGTAGATTAATAATATAAACAAGAAAAAAAAAAAAAAACAAAATATATACATATGTCCTAACTAAAGGGCGGGGTTATTGCCTATGGCAATCTCTTCCACCCAACCCTTCAACATCCAGGTCACTCGAGACGTGGTATTTACCACCCTCCAATCGCTGGAAACTCATACTCACCAGCTACCCACACTAAACTCTCTCAGGCGGTTACTATTCTCCAAAGACATTTTGTGAAAATTTGCGGCGCGCGGCGCGGTGGAATATTCAAGCTAGAAATAATCGAATGGTAAGAATGGACACAAAACATAGCTCCTATTATGTACTACTCTCCTAATCCGTCAGAATTTGAGAGCGAGCCGTGTGTCTCGACCGCATTCCTCGCAACATTCTTTGATTTGACCAAGATGGCTCTTCCTTCCTTTCTTGTAGAGTTCTTGATGCGATTCTTCCAATATTTTTAGGCTGACGGTTAGACTCAGAGTAAATTATATAAATAAATTATAGAAGTATTTTTACATTTATATTATCCCCCTTGTGGAAATTTTGATAAACATCATCAGCATAAATTTAAGCAGGTGAAAAAGTTATGAGAATTTAGGACCAAGTAATGCAGCCTAATGCACTGATGAGCGCTAATGATGCATGTTTCCAAAACATCTGAAATTCTCATCATTATGACTAAAGGCTAAAGGCCGTTATTGTGAAACAGGATTAGCAAATCTAAGCTGCTGACCCTTAGATATCAGCTGACCGATAGGTGTATTCTACAATAAGATTTTCCGTCACGAAGGCTGGCCAATGGCCATAGTTCCGTTACGCCACAGAAGTAATATACAGCTATACAAAGCCCAGCAATAGTTGGGTAAAACTCTCGTCGCAATGTGGCCGCAAGTAATTGAAAGCAACGTAAACGTTAAACCCTTTTATTAATAAATAAACAAACTCCAAATAGGAAAAAAAACATACTACCATCGAGTCAAGGGAAAACTGTGGAATTTTGGATCTACAAGGGAATAAGGCAGACCTACTAAGGGCTAAGGGAAAGGGAAATTTTAGTTTGATATTTTTTCATGCACAACCACAGCAACGAAGAAGGTAATACAATGGGGGTAAATGGGCTACCTTAGTTACCTACTTCAGCTAGTCTCTAAAATATAAAACTCAAATCTGTGCATGTCTGGCTGACTATGTCCTCTATTGCCATTTTCAAGTAGGACACCAGCCACGGGAAAAAACCTTAACGACGACAAAATGCCGGGTTTTAGCTATGTAGTTAACTAGCGGGCTGTCGCCCGCTTTGCGGGCCGAGGCATGGCCGTGAAAGCAAAAAATCCTTTTTCGTCAATGGCAGGTGTTTTAGTGGGAGTTTCGAAAAATCCCGTCTTATTGCACATCTAGACTATAAGACAAAGCTACCTACCAAATTTCAGCTTCCTAGGACTTACGGTTTGGGCTGTAGAGCGATGATCAGTCAGTGGTCAGTGACTACTTTGACATTTATATATAGAGATGATAAAAATGTTTGAGATCCATCACCCCTTGACTTTAACTTGAACCACTCACTTCATTTGATCCCTTCTCCATTTTAATCTTTTAAATATCCATTTTAATTAATCAATGAACAAAATATTGTGTGTGCTCGAAAGGGGAAGTTCTTGTTTGATTGAGGAAATCGACAATGAATTTGCTGGTTAAATTGAGAAGAAACAAAAAGGGTATTTTTCTTGGGAATACATTTTTTTCCAGGTTCGGTATTTCCAAATATTTCCATTTTATTCCAAATATTTCCAGCTTAGTTTCCCCACTATTCGTAAAAGAAAAATGCGTTTCGGTACTTTTAAAGATAAACAGACTTAACCTATAAAAGAACTGGAAGCAAGAATTTTCTAAATCCATTTTGGTTAACCAAACTGGAAGAAGATTTTTCCTCTTCCAAAAGAAAAATGACTTGCTCCAGTTCGTTCATATTTTATTCCAGTTGCATCCATCCACATTGGTTAGACAGAAAAATACGGCTAAAATTTAAACAAATCAGAATGAATTGAGCTTTCACTCTCTCTCTCTTTCTTTTTTTTAAGATTTAACGTCGCTTTCAACAATAAATTGATTATCACGACGGGAGTTTTTTTTTACCTTCCATTCACTGGAAACTCATAAACCATGGCAGCTATACTCAAATTAACCTCTCACCTTGTCTAAATTGGGCCGGGAATAGCCAACCAGTCAGTATCCTGAGGGTTCGAATTTGAATGGTCACTCACCTCCATTCAAGTCCTAACCTCGTTAGACGTTGCATTTGCATAGCGTCATTCAACATGCTGCCATTGACCGACGCGACGCTGGCTTCCTTTTCTTCAAAATCTCACTCGCAGAAACTTCTTGCAACACCGCAATGGAGATGCCGAGCACCCAACAGTGCGGACATGACACATTCAAACAAAAAAAGTATTAGGAGACTATGCGTTTGAGTACAAATTATTATCGTACATTCTGATTCGTACAGAATCCGATTATAGAACTAACTTTTTGGTGGCGTATGTATTGGTGGATTACATAGTACGAGAAAGTTGAATTAAACGTTCCTTTTTTTTAAGTGGGGTTTAACGTCGCTATCAACTGCCATGGTCATATCACGACGGGGGTTTTACCCTCCATTCGCAGGAAACTCACAAACCTGCTACTCACATTGACCTCACCCAGCCTGAGTGGGGCCGGGAAAAGCCAGCGTCACGAGAATTAGAATTTGAATGGTCACCCATCCAAGTCTTAACCTCGCTGGATGTCGCTTAACTTCGGTGTTCTGGAGGGAACCGGTGTATTCAACATGCCATCGACGCTGGCTAAACGTTCCTTAGTTTCATCACTAGAAACTTACTTGGCAATAAGCCGATTGTAAGATTGACCACAAAAGCCCGTCATATCTGTTCATACCTTAAATTACAAATGAGAGTCCTTGTATTAGGAATAAATTTCATCCGCTTAAGATGTTTCACTCTCTGAGGAAATTTATTTTTTTCCTGATGTTTGTTTATATTTCATTTTTAATTCTACCATTATTTGTATGTCCTTCTAATAAAGAGTTTAATAGAATAATAATAATAACCAACTACAAAAAACTGCATGCCAACATTGCCAACGTTGTTTCATCTGTGGTGGAATATTCTGGTTTCGAATTCATCAAAATGGTCAATGACAATTTACGTTCTTTCTACCTGAATAAACAACAACAATTTCTCGA
Source organism: Bactericera cockerelli (assembly GCA_024516035.1). Taxonomy (NCBI): domain Eukaryota; kingdom Metazoa; phylum Arthropoda; class Insecta; order Hemiptera; family Triozidae; genus Bactericera; species Bactericera cockerelli. The sequence continues at coordinate 16,081,836 of CM044965.1, forward strand.
AAAACACCAAAAAAACACCAAATCGGGGGGGATTGGGAACGCTATCCAAAAGGATTCGTCAAATTAGCGCTGGTGCACAGTAAATTGAAGGTTTTGCTCTCCAAACCGAGGTGGCAAAACCCTCGATTAGCACGTGCTAATTTGACGAATTCTTAACCGGTCATGAGTGATTGCGGCCTCTCTCTTTCGCCGCCATCTTTTTTCACATCCAAGCAGGTCCCTTGGGAGTATTTGAGACAAACGTAGAAAAGTGGTATTAGGAGACTAGACGATTCATAGAGGAGGAGTAAATGGAGGTATAGAATTTTCAGCAACCGCCAAGACCGAGGAGTCTTTTAACGGTCAGTTTTGTCAGGTATCATGTCAGGTAGGAGGGGTCAGTAAAAGAATCAGTATCTTTTTGAGCGCGCGTATTTGAAAAGTTTTTTCAAAGAAGACTCCACCATCATCATCACAACAGATTTCTTACTACGTGCAAGGTGTCTCTGGATGAGCGAGGGAGGAGGGGGGGCGCCTTCGCGGTAAAATTAAAAATAAAGAAAACAATAGAGCAACGACGGAGTTGAGACAAAAAATGTGAAAATTGTATTAGGAGTTCAGCTATCGAAGAAGGTTTCCAGAATCCGTTTGACTCGCGGGTCACTCACCGCAGATTTGGAGGCTTTTTCCTCTGGATTTTGTAGGACGGAAAAGAGAAGAGAGGGGGGTGGGGCATTGTGAAGAATCGAGCGCGGGTCGAGTTTTATTTCCTCCATTCGAGTTTCTCCTCTATTTTTTATTCAATACTTTGTGTGTAGATTTCTACATCTATGGGAACACATCTCATTCAAGCTTTTCAAGTGTGCTTCTCTGTGGAAGTTTGTTGAGCAAGTAACCAACCGGGAAAGATATTTTTCAATTCAAAACGCGCGATTGTTCTTCTCATACATCTGATACATCTGGTACGAGCGATAGGTGTAAGACATGCCTAAAGTGCTTTTTGCTTTACCAGAAAGAAAATATTAGGTATTCTAGGAAATCTAGAATATTCGAGAGGGGTTTTTTACCCTCCATTCACTGGAAACTCACTACAGTCACTACTCCAAATGACCTTCCAGCCTGGGATGGGCCAGTCACGATGCATGGAAGAGTGAGTATTACAATCTCGCATCAAAGAAGAGCCTTTCTTCTTTTCAGTTCCTTATCATAGAATAGAAAGAAAATCACCCAAAATGTTGGATTAGTGTTCAGGTTTCATTGTCATCAAAGCCAAAACACCCCCTAAATCCAAAAGTTTCAACCATTCCTCGATTGTCTCGTGTACTGACTGCTCTGGTTACAATAATAGCTCAAGAACGTTAACCTAGAATGTTGAAATTTGGTTAGCCCAAATAGGGGGGGGGCCCTGTGAGCGATTCTCAATCTCTCCAAGTTGGGCAGAAAAAAAAACACCGCCGCCGTTGGGAAGTTTTGCAAAAAATATTTTTCTGTGAAAAAGTAAAGAAAAAGTATTAGGAGAACAGTTGAATTAGAAGGTGTGTGGTGAAAAGTTTTTATGAAATAGACTCCATTACTCAACTTAAATTTCCCCTCTTCCTTGTGTTTTCTAAATCACGCGGATGAACACTGGTTGATCATGAAGTATTGTACTCTGATTCGTTCATTCAGAACTTCCCCTCTGCTCACTATCATCAACTCTAATAACGCTACACTTCAGAAAAGTCTTTTAACACTATTTTCCAATGAAGGCGTACAAATCCACCAGCTAACTGATGAGAGAATTAAAACTCAACCCATTATGACGTAAACTATGAAGTAAAAAGTTTAGAGAGCACCCACCTCCTTGACCGCCTAACATCCGAATACATTAGAGAATACTTCTGCATGCCACTCTCACTCAATCCTTGATTTAAAATGAAAAGAAGAGAGAGGAGGCAGGCTCCGAGCATGCAACCGACAAACACGCAACCAACAGAATAGAGAAATTGAGAGAAACCACGCGATTGGGGGCAGGTTGTTTGAGCTTCTCCTCTGTTTCAATGGCTCACAGTTCGAATCTCGGTAACCTAGTTACTAGTATTTTATTAATAACATCATATTCACAAAATCACAACTTAAGTTGTAGTTTTATTTTACAAATTAATACACAACAGATACAAATTTACTTATTTGCAAGTACTTCCTTATTTGCTCGTTACATGTTGCATGTCGATCGTTGTCGAACGAATTGTATGTTTTGTAGGTATCTGCAAATGGTTTGATTTTTTGGAGACAATGATGATAGGTATAGAGAGAGTGGTGTTCCTCATTGGATAAACTAACTACTCAACAGACTACCTACCTATTATTTAATTTTGTTCATTATTTTATTTTTCTTCGCCTTTTGAAAATGGCCTTCGTACTACGAAGTCCAAATCTTTTAATAATTACTACATGGGTCATTAAGTTGTCGAACTAGGTCACAGAGCGCGCCACTAGCGCGCTGTTTGTTTTGAAAACTTTTAGTACTAACGGTCATCAGTCATGTGTTCAGATTTTGTGCCTTGAAAATTATTTTTCTGTAAGTTATTACAAATTAAGTGAAGCTTCTATTGTTTACTTTTAAAATATGGATAAAAACGAGTTTCGCGTCTTGATCAAACATTGTTTTTTGATGGGTAAAAATACTGTGGAAGCTCAAAAGTGCTTAATAAAGTGTTATCCAAATGATTGTCCATCAAAAGGAACAATTTTTTGGTGGTATAGAGAATTTAAAAGTGGTAGAACATCCACCGAAGACAAAGAACGCTCAGGACGTCCTATTGAGGTGGCTACACCAGAAAACACTCAAAAAGTGCTGAAAATCGTGAGAGCTGATCGCAAAGTTAAGTTACAAGAGATAGCTGACACTCTACAGATTTCAAAAGGTACTGTATTTAAAATTTTACATGAAGAATTGGGTATGCAGAAGCTTTTATCCAAGTGGGTGCCGCGTTTACTGACAGTAGACCAGAAACAACAACGTATTGATGATTCTGAGCATTGTTTGGAGCTGTTTAACAGAGACAGAAAGGATTTTTTCGGCCGATATATAACGATGGATGAGACGTGGATACACCACTATACTCCGGAATCGAAAAGAGCGTCAGCCGAATGGACAGGAGAGGGCGATACCCGACCAAAGCGTCCAAAGACACAAGAATCAGCTGGGAAGGTTATTGCTTCTATATTTTGGGACACAAATGGACTTTTGCTCATTGACTTTCTCCCGAAAGGTCAGAAGATAAACAGTGACTATTACATTGCCTTATTGGATCGGTTGAATGACGCTATCAAACAGAAAAGACCCCACATGGCAAGGAAAAAATCACTTTTTCACCAAGACAACGCTCCAATCCACAAATCAATGAAAACGATGGCAAAATTGAAGGATTTGCGATTTGAATTCCTTCCACATCTCCTTTATTCACCAGACCTGGCTCCATCTGACTACCATCTGTTCTCAGACCTGAAAAAAGAGCTCCAGGGAAAAAAATTTCGATCCGACTATGAGGTCATAGTCGCCACTGAAGCCTATTTTGAGGCGAAAGACAAAACCTTCTACAAAATAGGAATCGAAAAATTGGAAAAGCGCTGGAATAATTGTATTACACTAAATGGAGACTATGTTGATGACTAAGGTAAAATTTTGCCAAAACAAGGTTCCTTTCACATTTAGTTCGACGACTTATTGACCCATGTGTATAGGTATTCCTTATCAGCTGTTGAGTCCCAAGTGAAGCGAAAATTTAAAAATTACAAATTGGACGCCAGCCACGGACAAAACTGTATGTTTAACTGTTTTTTTTTCGTAAATCGTTTATCGGTGACTAGATAGGTAGATTGAATTTAATTACTGAATGTTGTTTATTATTAGGAGGAATGCGGTAGGATGAAATAAGAAATAATCTTATCATGCATGCAGCACCATTGCAGCATTGCAGGGTTTTATTTTTGAGGGAAATATTAGCAAGCGTCTGAGAAGTTGAGGGACCGTGGGAAAAGACGGAAAATATTGCGGTCTGGGATTTTTTCCTCCTCTTTAAATTTCATGTGAGGGAAAAATAACCCACAAATAGAAGTTAAGGGAAATTTCATTTAAACAACATAGGGTTTACCTGACAACAAAATATTGAGGAAATACTACAAGCTGCAAGGTTGTCTTGTAGAGTTACCGACTATCCGAAAGCAGTCAGCGTAGGTGCGTGAAGATAGCACCCGACATTTGAGCTATAATTATGTACTACATATTATTATGTATACTTTCAGGAACAACAAACCCTGAATTTTGTATTTCAACCGTTACCTCAGGAGAGAGGTTGAAACATGTCGGGTGCTAACTATACGCTCCCACCCGACATTGGAGCTAGAATTATGTGCTACATACATACCATAATTATATCATCAACTTGTCGGTTGCTAGTCGAAAATAATCAGGTTTTTAGCCCTGGTAGCTCGTAGCTGTTTTAAAGAGATCCAAATTTCAATTTCCTTTCTTATTTCCTCGACCGAAAAGAGCTACAATTTAGGGCCGAATAAATAGATAAATTCTATGAGTGTGTCGACTGAAGTCTTTGCTTACCGTTGATTTTCCCTAATATCTTACACAGTATACGCAATCCGTGACTTAGCGCCACGGTATTACAAAAACGTCTATTAATTCCGCCCTTAGTATCACAAATCCCATTTGAATGTTGACTGTTGACCCAGCAGCATCTTTGAGGAGGCATTTACCAGGATGAGCAAGCTATAACAACAGATAAAGACAGACCGCACGCGCACAAGCCAAAAGCCATCACAAGCGTCTAAAAGTCGAATTATAAAACAGGATTTAATTCAAGATGAGGCAGACTGACGTCCCTTAAGTCAGGCTCTTTAGTGCGCTGTGATTGGTTGAAACTCCAACTGTGATATTCTAGAACCAAAGCTAATTTCGTTCCCGTTGGTCTATCCCCAATGAAGAAATAATTAGCAGATTTCTTTCAATCACTAAAATTGGCCGTAACCAAGTCACCTTATAACGACGTCGGTGTTAAAAAAAAAAAAACCATTTGGCCATCCCTGCTGTAGTGGTCTGAGCCGTACAAGATAGAAAATAGCATTAATTTCATTTGAATTTTGATCCAATTATTAAGTTTCAAGTGAGTCAGTAGTATTGTTGTCATCTCATGAAATGAGGAGAGGTGGGTGGGTGGGGTGGTGGTGTGGGATAAATGCCGTCAAGAATGAGAAACCATCAGTATTTCCAGATGGAGTATTAGGAGATTATGATCGCAAAGAGGTCTCCGCAAGATAGAAAATACTCTTTAGAGGGGAATTTTATCATACGAGTAACGGAAAAAAATCCCTCCCCTTCCATTTTATAATCTAGGGTCAGTTCACATTATCTCACCTCAGAAGTGCAGAATTGCGGGGAAGATGAAAGGTCCGTTTACAAGTTTTGCTTTCAGATGAGCATAATTCTATTTTTACAGATGTCACAAGGAGAAAGGCATTTTTCGCTTCACATGAGCCTTTGATGCTTGATATGAGGTTAGGATGGAGGTTTAGGAACATCAATAATTAAAAATACACTGCCAATTATGGACACAATACTTCCTCGTGAATTGGTTTACATTGTATACACTTGGCCATTTTGAGATTTTATACTAAATCACTTGTATTATCTCCAAAACTGCTGAACTGATTTTCTTCAAATTTATTTAATATGGTAGATTACCGTTTTTTCTAGATTCTAGAAATCTAGATATTACAAAAAATACTATATCGGCAAGTCGTAGACCTTATTTTTGCCCTTTTATGTCAAAAAATTTGGATTTTCTTAAATATCAGAGCAGGATAAATCATGTTTCATTAAAAAAATTATTAAAAATAGGTGCAGTATGGAAAACACTCATACACATAAACACCCAAAATTTCATTAAAATCGGTTGTACCGTTCACGAGATATCTTAATAATTATAAATGTCAAAGTCACTGACTGACTGATCATCACTGTTTCTCCGAACTGGTAAGTCCTGGGAAGCGGAAATTTGGTAGGTAGCTTTGTTTTATAGTCTATAGATGTGCAATAGAACGGGATTTTTCGAAATTCCCACTACAACACCTGCCATTGGCGAAAAAGGACTTTTTGCTTCACGGCCATGCTTTGGCCCGCAAAGCGGGCGACAGCCCGCTAGTAAGAATTTATAAGTAAAAAGTTAGTGGTCAGGCGCATGGTCTCTATCACCAAGAACCGCTAGTGCGAAGTTAATGAATTTAAAAAGGGGCCATCTACGCAATAAGGCTCCTATATGTGTACAAAATTTCGTCGAAATTACTACGGGATGTGGGAATGGGAATCTACAGCACAGACCACAAGCGCCTAAAGTCGTTGTTGTTTCATAGATACGAAAAAAGTGTTGTGAAATACTCATTTTTTTACCATTAGGTATTAAGTTCTAACCCCTATTAGATAGCTAATACAAAAGTAGGTATAACATCACGATCGTCACTCTGATGTTGAAGCAGCGAAGTTCTTTTACTTCCGAGAAATTTCTAATATTAGAAATCGGAAGTATTGTGTTCGTTTTTGTAAAAAAAAATATTTTTTTGCTCCGATTTCAATTTTTTTCATATTTCTGGACGTTTCATAACCTACTGAGTAAATTTGGTTTTGTGTCCGTCTGTCGGTCTGTCGGTCTGTCGGTCTGTCGGTCTGTCTGTCTGTCTGTCTGTTAAAACGATTCCTTGTAACGCGCAAATCTCGGAAACTACTCGACCGATTTTGATGAAATTTTGCATACATCTAGGAGACATTCTGTAGATGGTCCCATTTTAAATTCATCGAATTCATACCAGCGGTTCTGGGTGAAAGAGACCATGCGCCTGACCACTAACTTTTTACTTAAACGCTTATATCTCGTGAACGGTAAACCCGATTTTGATGAAATTTTGTAGGAATATGCATATCATTGTTTCACATAGGTAATTTATATTTATTTTCAAATTAATTATAATTTGACTCTGATATTTAAGAAAATCCGAAATTTTGGACAAAAAAGTAAAAAAATAAGGACCACGACTTGCCGATACAGAATTTTTTGTAGAATTTAGAATGTAGAAAATACAATATTCTACCATATAAAACAAATTTGAAGAAAATCGGTTGAGCCGTTTTGGAGGTATAAGTAATTTTCTATAAAATCTCAAAATTGGCACGTGTTTACAATGTGAAGCAATCACGAGGAAGTATTGTGTCCATAATTGGCAGTGTTTTTTTTTTTTTTTTTTTAAGTGGGGTTTAACGTCGCTTTCAACTGCCATGGTCATATCACGACGGGGGTTTTACCCTCCATTCGCAGGAAACTCACAAACCTGCTACTCACATTGACCTCACCCAGCCTGAGTGGGGCCGGGAAAAGCCAGCGTCACGAGAATTAGAATTTGAATGGTCACCCATCCAAGTCTTAACCTCGCTGGATGTCGCTTAACTTCGGTGTTCTGCATGAAGGGAACCGGTGTATTCAACATGCCATTGACGCTGGCTTGCAGCGAAGTTCAATACTTAATACTTACCTACCTACCATTATGAAGTTTTGATGGTCTTAAACCGGGTAGCATTTTTTAATTTATTATATACTTATAGGTATATCTAATATTAACCAACTTTTATAACACATTATTAATAATAATAATAAATAAATAAAATATCCATGCAATCGTATGGAACCAAGAAAAAAAGATTTTGGTATCCGCTACTGCTTGTATAGACTATTATGTAGAGTACCTAAAGCTAAAGACAGAGAGAAGTGAGCAGTTTTTTTTTAGTGATACTTATTTTGAATCAAGCAGTTCTAAGGTATAAGCACGAGTGTTAAATCAGTCTGTAGTCTGCCAGTCACAAGGCAGTACTGCCGCTTGAAACTCGCGATAACAGTAAACGATTTCTTTTTATTTCAGACTTTAAACTTGAGAAAATAAATAAAATAATAACGAACGTAAACAAATAAATTGTTTAGCGCTTCTTGTTAGCAAAATCCACCGATTAAATTATTCGAATTCGGAGTTCGGACCAACGATTTGAAAACATCGAAGATTCGAATCAGCAATTGACCCGGTCGACTTCAATGTAAGCTTGATAAGTGGACACGTCTGTGCAAGCACCGCTGAAAGTGAAACCACCGCCAGAATGATCGCCATACGGTCCTGTTTCTACCGCTATAGGAAGATTTTTCAGGTGAACTTAATCAAATTGTGATCCAATCACACGACCAACTAAAAGATTGTAAAGTAATTTTACTGTAAATAAAATTTCTAAATATTTTAACCGTGATTGTATTCAAATAACCTATTTAGATTTCGTAGTTTAAATGTAACTTTTAGGCAATAATTTCAACAACTACAACTACTAAATAGTATTCCAAAATCTACTCTGTGCCTTTACCACCTATTCTTATGTGATAGTAATAATTAATAATAGATCATTTTGATTGCATTTTGTCGTGTAATGAATGCTGTTTATACAAGTATTAAGTGCCGTAAATAAGTTTATATATCGTAACAGATTTCGGGAGTTATTTAAATAAATTGTGCCATTTTTTTCCTCCCCGTAGTTTCCTTCTCGGTGGAGGTAAGTTGAATGTAACTCTAATTGCTATGTATTTCATAGTCACTAACACGAGATGTTAATAAAAACGCTCATGTTGAAAATATTGTTGACAATGTTGAGTGTTGACCATACTCAACTACTTAACAAATGTCGTCACACGTCACACTGGTGTAAAGAAAAGAGAGGAAATACCATTAAACCACCGTCACCCTTATTTGGGGGATATGTTCATCAACAACATGAAATAATATGTGGCTTCTTATTTTTTACTGACAAACTAACATCGAAATCATGTTCGCCAAGCGACACAGTAACTATGTCAAACAATTATGTATACATATATCTTTCAATTAGATACAGGTGGTGGTGTATAATTTTGTAAGAGCCACGTCGGTTTCCGTCAGGTATTTTTAGGACAGTTGAATCAAGTCAATCCTCAAAAGAGCAGAGTCAGTGGACCACACAGGAAATTCTTTGATTGAAGAACCTCTATAACTTATAAAAAAAGTGCCTGGCACTCTAAGTCTAATCCATCAAGGTTCGGTATTTTTTTATTTATAATAATAATAATGCTTTTTCTTTGTGTTATTATGTCACAATTTTAGTGGGTAGCGCAGAATCATAGGACTTTATACCACTTTAATTTACAATATCTTGTATTTTCTTGTCTATGATTCTGCCACTGGTCGCTGCTTCACATCAAAGCAGCTACTCATTTTTCCTCACGAGGTATGAGTGGACCCCGAACATCCAAGTACAGAGCAGAAAAAATCCTCCCCCGCTGGGAATCGAACCCAGGTCACCATGTGTGCAATGCCTAGCGCGCTAACTCGCTCTGCCACAGTGACTACGTATTTTTTTTTTTTAAGATGAGTGTTTCACAGACTTCTTATTTCGCAATGAAACAGGAGTTACTGTAGACTCTCTAATGAGTTGCACTTGCCCGTCCCGTCGTACGCCTCCCCTCTGATGGGCGAAAAGTGACACAATACTTTCCAATTAGGCGCTGGGTCAACACGAACGCACCGGAAGGTATTCCTTACAAACTGTGAACAAATTTAGAATACAATTTTTGTCGGCTCGGAGAATTGAATCCCCGATTATATTCCACTGTTTATGTTTTAGGTTCAGGTATTATTCACTTATCAAAGATGTGAAAGAAGAGATCAAAATTACTATTGGAAGAAGATATTACTAAATTTGAAAATACCTCGTATTTCCAAATTTAGTAATATCTTCTGCTGATCAAAAAGTTCCAGAAAAAAGTTGGGAAAAAAAGAAGTACACGAAGAGGTAATGAAAAAATTGTTATTGTTGAAAATCTACAAGAAAAGGGTGGTGTGGATAGGGGTGAAAAGGGTGGTGTGGATAGGGGTGAAAGCAAAAAGAATAAGAAGATTCACAAACCTTAAACTTAAAATTTATGACCGTGATTGCCGATATCGTTGCTCAACAGTGCGAATATACGATGCACCAGTTCCCGACGGATCACTGAAGTTAAGCAACAATGATCGTGGAAACGCAGTGGAAATTTTGAAAATTACAAGACAATAATAGATACCAGTAGATTGGTAAACTAATAGGGAGTTACCAGTCTCCAGGGCTGGGCTGTTGTTTTGATTACAAACGATTTTATAAAAATTCCTCAGCGCCAATTAAAATCTTATCTTTGCAAAAATTGTTAGGATAGGTACTGGAATTTAACAGATAGTGCTTCGACGGGATATAGTGGAATCAATCAAAAAGGTCACAGCATGATAGTAGAATGATCCCCAGTAGAATGATTGTGTAGAGAGGTGGGTAACACAAGTGGTGATATCTGGCTCCCGTTATCAATAAACGACTATCAGCAATTTTGATGTTCACAAGTCTGTTGAGAGACCCACTCGATCAGTTGTTCCGCAGTTCCATTAGGGCAATCGATCCGTGATAGATCTGAAATCTTTTGAAAGTGTCTGTTTCAATCGTCGTGTCGGTTCATTAATTTATAGGGCTTTTCATCATATTATATTATTATATTGTTTCAGAAGACCAAACTAGGAGAATAGGGGGTTATCTAATTTAAATTTAGTATTTGTGCTATTGACTTTTTTACGCAACCAACAAAAGTGAAACCGAGCAGAAGTGAAGTGTCCAAGTGATCTTTTATCTTACCCATAGTCAAGATTCTTTACTGATTGGTATTAATATTATATTGTAAATCCGTAGTTTAAATCAAACCAAAACTCCTTCGTGTTCACAGATGGCAGCCATCTTGTACAAACCAGCCAAACTCATGGAAACAAAAGACAACTGAAAACGGAAACTCGAGCACTAAACCGCAGTCGTCCCATATCTAGGAAGCAATCCGAATCAAAATGGATAAAAAGAACCTGAATAAACCCAATATGAATGCCAAAGAAAGCAATGTTGACAAAACGGACGGATTAGTAACAACCACCAAACCTCGCCCGGAGCTGCTCCCAGACAGTGCCAATGGACTCAAGGGAAAGAGGCAACTCCCAATTCTTCCCCACGAAATAGACAAAAAAGATCTGAAACCTCTCCTCAATCATAGTGACCCTAAAGGAAGAGCACCAGCGAATGGCGACAATCAATTCAGGAATCCAACCAAACCTGCCAAACCCACCATGAATTCAGTCGCGACCCGGCCAGACAGTCTGGACGGTCTCAAAGAAGTCGTGGTGGAAAAGAAACAGATCGCGGATATCACACGGAGCGCAGACCCTCAGCTGAAAAGCAAACGAGGCATTGCCGAAACGGGAAACCTTCTTAAATCGTCAAACGCCGCCGGTGGGAATGGCGGGAATGGCCGGAAGCAAGTGGTGGCGATGACCAAGTCGAGTCAGAATTTCAACTTGAAACCGGCGGCGAAGGACCGTCAGTCCAAGTTGACTTCGCCCAGCTTGCACTCGCTCAAGATACACCCGAGCAGCGACTTCGTCCCGGGCAAGGCTGGCGGAGTGTCTCAGGCCTATTCGACGACGGAGGTGAACCGCATCATTCTCGCTAGCAGCAGGGGCATGAAGGACGCCACGTTTGGCAACCAGAGCCTCGCCAGCATCGCCATGGGGTCCACAGATGGAAAGAAGCTGTTCATCCGGCGAGTTCCCACCTCGCCCAACGAGCTGCTCAATTTGAATAATAACGGTCATCTGCCCCACGTCACGTGAGTCTTTTACTATCCAATTTCTTATAATTTCAACTAATAATAATTAATAATTCCGTGTCCGTGAGATAAGTATTGATACCTAAATCACGGTGGTGAGAGGATTATATGGACGCCCAGATCCAATGTCTATATAGGCTCCTTTCATGTCCATTGATTCTATTTGGTTTTAACGTCCTGACTTGAGGTAGACAGGACGGGGGTTTTACTCTCCATTCGCTGGGAATCGTACCAGCTACCCACAATAACCTCACCCAGCCTGGGTAGGGCCGGAATCGCCAGCCTCACATGTTCGGAGGGAACAGAATTTTCTGTGCGAAAAGTCTGCTCCAACCGGGAATCGAACTCAGGATCTCTGGACTACGGGCAGTAATCACAACCGTTACGCCACGGAGGCTGGCTATAATTCCAACTAATCCAAGATATATGGCTCAGATTGGCTCAGCAACTAGTCGAGCACATACCTGTTTCAATTTAACTGTCTTTTTATAGTTCATGCATGAATTCCACAATTTAATAATGTCTTCTCGTGGGTAAAAAACTGATTTCATGAGAATGGTTTAACCAAACCACAATGCGGCAGATAAAATTTTAAAATTGTCTACACCAAACCAAAATACTGTCTCAAGAATGGTATTCTGTGAACAACACTATTATTATTGATCAGTAAGTAATACAGTACATATACGGGTACCTATGCATAGATAATAAAAACAGTAGATATTTTTCTGGCGTGAATTGCTTCGCTGTACCTACCGATCGCGTCGGTATCTGTATTCTGTAATAAAATTGTCAAAAACTTAGATAAGACAGTATTTATTTTGATGTAAACTACTTGTTGGGCACTTGAAAATCTTGAAATGAAATTTAGAGTGTCTAAACCCATCAATAAATGTATGTACATACATATATGTAGGTGCTATACTTACATGCTGAATGCTGATATAAATACCTACATATATTTTTTATTAAAACTCTTCAAAGTGTCACAGATAGAAAACAAAACCCGTTAAAACCGGTAAAATCATAATATTATCGCGTTATTTACACTGCTCGATTAGGATTTAGTACTTATGAGTCCCATTATTCCCGCAGTGGGAGTTTGTATAAATAACCCACAACTCTAATGGGACTATAAACATCCCGAGTTGACGCTTCAAAAGTTCAAATGAAACATCATACCGAGAAGGTATAATGTAATCCGTTATCTACATTATTTATGTATTGAAAACGGCCACAGTGTTGATTTGAAATGTAAATTTATCGAGCAGTTAAATTGAAATTTCGGAGAAAAAAACTGCATTTCTGCAGCTACAATGATAAAAAAAATCCTTATAGGTTCTAATTTACTGAATAACTAAAATATTAAACTGCGACAGAGCTTTCAACTTTACATCTTAATTTTCTCGAAATGAAAAATCATGGACCTTCATCTTTCTTCCCGTGTGGTCTTCATTTGTAAGTGACATCATTTTACAAAATTTACTCACATGGTGATTTACTACAGAATTTACCACATTTTATTAAATCTACTCTGAAACCGGGACTTGAACCACCGACCTCCAGGTTACCAGTCCGCCGCCTTATCGATCAAGCTACTGAGGTCGGTTGATTCTTTTAAAATACTTTCTGTCATGATATAGGAGAAACAAATGTTCTCTTGGTTATTGCTAATTGCTACACATACATTCAATACTGGACTGGTATTAATGAGTTGGTATCCCAATGACAGGAAAGCTAAATAGATTCATTTTAATTATTATAATCGACCAGTGAATGTCTGATGTGATTTGTTATGAGATTGACATTGAAACTAAAAATCAAGGAAAATTGAAAAATAAACAAGCAGTTTGATCCTAATTGAGTCATTATCAGACTAATTCTACGTGCCCATGATTTTTTATTATCAGACTATTTTTTTTAAATATCAGACTAAAATCGATCAGATATACCTACCTACCTAATAATTATAACTAATTAAAATTATGTCTACAGGTTACAGGTATTTTTTTCATTTTTCTTTATTGATGCTCTTTAAATATCAGAGACCGAATAAGTAATATGTAATTATATATGTATTTCCAAAAAAATTAGTAAATCAAGGTGTCACTGGAATTTTTTTATACGATGTAGGACTTTTCCTGAACTTAATTAGTTACCGGAGTTCATGCGTGCTACTTTGGATATCTTGCGTGATTTTACTAGGTATGAGGAAGCAAAAGAAGTTGTTAAAATATGAAGTAAACATATTATATATAATCTCCACCAAATAATATACTTTTACTTCCTAAAAAAAGACTTCCAAATTTTGATATCTTATAGAATAAATATTTAAAGTATTTCTGTAGTAATTACCTACATGTGAATTTATGATTTTTTATTTTTAATTGTGATTATTATTATTATTCAATACTTTATTGATAGGACATAATATAATTATGTACAAACAAGTAGGTAATGATAAAATTATGAACAATAATATAAACAAGAAAAAAAGATGAATAACATAGATAAAATATAATTATGCAGATGCCCTAACTAAAGGGCGCTGTTATTTGTCTATGGCAATCTCTTCCACCCAACCAACGTGAACCACATTGCGCGTGTGTTATTGCTTTTTTGTTAGTTATAACATGAAATTTATAGATTCTCCATGTATTATGTTGTGTTTTATTAACATTATAATAGCCAATATACACGTAACACAAGATCATATACTTTACTCAAAGCTTATCCACTTCCCTGTATACTGTACCGTACCTGTTATCAGTAATCACTGGGAAGTTTGTGTTCTTAACAAAATATTATTATTTAATACTTCATTGGCAAACTACATGATAGATTCTGTAACACAGGACATGAAATGAAAAGAACTCAATACCATATTGTAGTGAACCAAGGGGCGAACTTGAAGCCTGTGGCTTTCTCTTCCACTGTTACATATCTACATAATATATCAGTACCTATTCGGTACATATCTACATATATAATCTCTATATATAAAACAGAAAAAAGGACTACCTATCTATGTTTGTTTGTCCGGAGTTGTTTAGCCAAAACGGTAAGAGATAGCGAAAAATGTCTCAGAATTGACCCCCCCCAAAACCATTATCGCTTTGTCCAGAAAAATTATAAAAAGCTCAAAAAGGCATTGCTGTCCAGCAGTACGGCCATGCCTTAGTAAATTTGAAATTTAGTCCCGTTGCAAAGCACGGGAAAACGGCTAGTAATATATTAAATTCAGAAATGTTTAAAAAAAGATAGAAAAAAACAATGCTTCCGATTTCTAATATTAGAAATTTCTCTGAAGTAATATTTATGAAATACCGATGTACACTAACAAAAATATGTGTTTATCACTACCTACACGTAAGGCAATCTCTTCCACCTTTACAATAATGCGGGTGTCAAACTGTTAATAGGTTCAAACTGATGTCTGTTCGCTTAAGTGGCTCCACATTTTCCCTCGCTAAATATAACTGCATACTACAGAAGCCATTGAGACAGCGTCGATGTACCGGTTCTGGTTGGACCACCGAAGTTAAGCAACGTCCAGCGAGGTGAAGACATCGTTGTGCTGGCATTCGGGCCCAACCCAGACTGGGTGAGGTTCATGTGGGTAATAGCAGGTTTGTGAGTTTCCTGCGAATGGAAGATAACACCCCCGTCGTGATACGACCATGCGGTTGAAAGCGACGTTAAACCCCCCAAAAAAAGAAGTCTCAGAGCCGAATAAATTATTATTATTGTTGTTTTACAGTCCTCTAACATCAGTCTCCGCTTAAGCATATTGTTTATTTTTATTTACACTTTATTTTTTTATACAAAACAATCAACAATAAATTATAGAGATAAATTTTTTTAATGATATTTACAAAATAAAATATAGATTTTTTTTAAATTTACAATTGTCTTGTAATCCCGGGCGAATTTAATATGCCTCAGGCATTCTCTGCCACTTAACCCCGGGTTCTGGTTTTTTGTTATTGTTTTTTGTTCAAGCGTGGTTCTTGAATTCGGGTCTGAGAGGAGAACTGTTGCTATTGCGATAGTGAGAGTTTTGATAACAGCTGATAACTACTCGTAGATGCATCGTACCTAAAGTATAGAAACTATACCTTATATATGTCGGAATGGAGTAATAGGAGATATATATAATATACATAGGTAAATATAAGTAGTTTGTACCTATATTTTCAGTCAGGCGCGGCCGGTGCTAAGGAGCTGCGAAACTGCAGCACCCCAGACACAATGAAAAAGAGAGGATATTCTCAAGTCCTATCTCGTAAATAATGAACATTATCACACATTTCCAGAATAATTAATGCATAATTATTATGATTGGCATGGTAAACAAACTGAAACTCTTTAGATACTGAAAGAGTGACTCTATAAATTCCATTTTTATCCGATTTATGTGGCAGCACTCCCAAATCATTTTCCCACCGTCCGCGCCTGTTTAGAGATAGATAAGATATACAAACGTACATAAGTAGTTTGTATATATACCTAATTTTCAGTACAGCATCCTAGTTCCAACGTCATTCGAATCATTAGACTCGCGTGAAAACAATAGGCAGTTGCAGATAGTAACTAATGCAAATAGGTATGTACATATATTATTAGGTTATATTTTAATGAGCTAACGCACATACACAACTATGTAGGTACCATAATATTGAAATGAACAAGGGAAAGTACCTAAAGATTTTCCATGGTAGTAAAATTAGCAAGCGAGGTAAATTATACTTTCTTGCCATGCGGAAGGTACCGGGTTCGATCCCCCGTGACGATAAAAATTTGTATTCTTAATTTGGTTACAACTGTTTGTAAGGGATACCTTCCGGTGCGCTCGTGTTGACACAGCAGTTGGGAAGTATTGTGTCACTTCTCGCCCATCAGAGGAGAGGCATACTACGGAATGGCCAGGCTGCAACACAGACCACAAGCGTCTGTAGTAGCTTCTGTTTCATGGCTACGAAATAAAAAAGGCTGTGAAACACTCATCTTAAAAAAAAGACACTTTTATTTGCTTAGACTGTGAGAATGAACGAAGATTCCAATCAGAGTGGAGTTGAAAGAGAGATTTGGGGATTATGAGAGTAAGAGTGCTTTCGAGAATGAGTTTCAGAGGACATCTTCTTATAGGATAAGGGAAGTAAAAAAGATCTGCCCCCAATTTTAAAACGTAGAATCTCACCTGTTTCATTGAGATGGACTAACTCAAGGTATCAGACCCGACTATAGAATCTACCACAGTGAATCATTACAAGGGACAGTAAGCTATTTCCATTGACACGCAACTGTGCTGCAAACATATAATATACATAAAATATGTATATATTAGGTGCATATACATTATACATAAATATAGGAGATCTTGAGTAGGATAGACGATGGACAAGATTTTGACTGACAGATAATAACATACTTTACAAGGACTTAATTACTTTGTTTGAACCGACCTCAGTAGCATGATCGATAAGGCGGAGGACTTGTAAATTGGAGGTCGGTGGTTCAATTCCTAATTACGGCAAAAAAATGAGTAATACGAGTTTGAGTAATATTGTGATATCACCATTGTGATAAACACAAAATATGATAACTTAATTAATTTGTGTTGTAAATGTTATCCATGTTGCGTAGGGATCCGTTGGTTCGATAATTTGAGTTTGTGACCACATAATAAGAATAAATACTCCGAAACTCTAAGGTTTAAGTGGTAAAAAATGCTTTGAGCATTAACCTCGCCTGTTGGTTGTCTTCAACCAAAGAGCATTACCTTCTTTAGCCTGTAAGGTATAGAAAGTATTGTTTCTCTTATATCCAGGTTTCTATTGTATCCACAGGTTTCTCTTATAATAATAAAAATACTCTTTAGTGGAAGGCATCCACAAGGCGAGGTTAATGCTCGAAGCATTTTCTTCCACCTAACCCTCAGAGTCTGATTATTATGTGGTCACAAACTCAAATTAATGAGGAAAAATTCATGCACTAGGTGGGATTCGAACCAACGGATCCCTACGCTACCTGGATTACCAGACTAGCGCGTTAACCACTTGACTACCAGTCTCTTATATCTCTTATATAGGTTTCTCTCACATTCAGGTTCCTCCCAGGTGCATATTTCTTATATACTTATTTGAAAATTCCATTTCGTTTTCCGCCCCTGGTGGTTGATTACTTAATGAAGTTTTTGTCCTGCAATCAGCCGGACTATTGTTCTCGCTTTCTTTCTCAACGTGTGGGTTATGAGGGGGGCAGAGAGTGAGAGATAGAGAGAGGGGGGGGGGGCAAGAGAGAGAGGGACAGAGAGGGGGGGGAGAGAGAGAGAGGGAGAGAGAGATAGAGAGAGAGAGATAGAGAGAGAGAGAGATAGAGAGATATATAGAGAGAGAGAGAGAGAGAGATAGGGAGAAAGAGTGTGAGAGAAAAAGAGAGAGAGATAGATAGAGAGACGCAGAGAGAAAGAAAGAAAGAGAGAGAGAGAGAGAGAAAGAGAGAGAGAGAGAAAGAGAGAAAGAGAGAGAGAGAGAGAGATAGTTCAACAGATGGTGGGTGGACAGTTAGACATACATGAGTTCATTATTATTATGATAGTGATGATACTGAATATGTAGACAGCAACCATAGTGCTTCACGACTGCTACTGAGGACAGTCAGAATATTCAAGTTCAAGTTTAAGACTAAGGACCCAATTATAAAACGTAATAATAGAATTACAACAAAGATATGCGAAATCGTCCCTCAAGTCGATTCAACGGAACCCCCCCGCGTTATGTAGATCACCAGACTAGCGCCCTAACCACTCGACCGAGACGATAAGTAGAAAAAGAACAAATCTGCAACTCTGAACCGACTTCCTAACGGAATGGTGGGATTCGAACCAACGTATCCCCATACCTGGATCAGCAGACAAGCGCCCTCACCACTTGACCATCACCAATGCATAGATGGAAATTCAGACATGCAAATTCCTCAAGCGTCGCCGATGGACAAACATTAACAGGACATACCATGTGTAGAATTTGTATATTATGTAAGTACATTTACCTATTGCATGTACCTGATGTATATGTTACGGTACATGATACGACTGATACCTATGCAATATCCTATTGTCCTGTGTTCTTTGTTTATTGTATATATTCATAACCGACTTCAGTAGCTTGATCGATAAGGCGGTGGACCTGTAACCTGGAGGTCGGTGGTTCAAGTCCCGGTTTCAGCGTAGATTTAGTTTCACGAATATATTTTCTGTATTTCTACATACTCGTATATTATGTAAAATTATAAACCGCCACCTGCATAAACCAGCATACTTGAAAAGGATACAATTGCTTTGAAATGTGTCGTTTAGCGAACATCATTGCGATGTCAGTTAAATAAAATATATACATTAGGTGTAAGATTTAAGAGCTTTTTTTTTTATTAAATATATAGTCCCCAGAACCGCTTTCGCATTACTTCAGGGCACTTTACCTTTACATCCATGCCATTCCGGAAACGGATAATCTCGGTAGGAATTTTCCTCTCCGGCCAGGATTCGAACCCGCAACCTCCGGATCAGTAACCAATGGTCTTAACCACTGATCCACGGAGGTTGATGGCCTTTAATTTAACATTTAAGTCCTGCTCTTTTCCAACTCCATATAAGTTTTATAGGTAATACTTTTATTCTATATATAATATGTATGTCAATTATACATAGGTATATGTCCTAATGTCCTGTATGTATATTAGGTACTCTTATGTTTATATGTATGTCTAACATCCTCTTTGTATAGGTACAATATTTTAGTACCATTTTGTTTATACATTGTATCTCCTAATCTCCTGCATACAGACTGTCCTGTCTCCACACACTTTCCTGCGGAAGTCTCTGTCATAATCATCTATGACATTTGCTTCCTCTGATGGCAGATTCATACATATACCTAAACACCTATATTTATACATACCTAAAGACCTATATTCATACATAACAAATACCTATATGTTTGTGTAACTTCCTCCCATGATTGCAAAAATCACGCATACAAATCCTTTCATTTGTCTCTGTATTATTGTTTGCTTGTTAATTTTATGCCATCGGTTGTATGGAATATTACGACTATATATGTATACAAAATTACAGTATAACTATCACAAGGAGCGAAACTGGCCAAGTTAGACGATAGTTTGCAGTTAAAAACATACAAAATAAGGAACTCAGAAAACGGGTTTTAATAAAAGAAATAGTTTAGTACCAAGATAACTCGGCCGCAAACAAGATATCACTGATGCATTCATTGGCGAAACCACTTTGAATGAGAGTTATGGAACTTGGCCCTTTTTTTAACGGTAGTTTTTTGTGAGATATAGTATTCGTGTATAGTTCTGCAAACTCTGCATACTCTCGTTGCGAAATAAAATAATTAAAAATCCATCGAATACAAAAAGGCTAAAGAATTTAAGTTGTAATCACTCCATAAAAAATACTTTTAATTTGGGTCTAACGTCGCTTTTAACTGCATGGTCATATCAAGACGGGGTTGTTACCATCCATTCGCAGGAAACTCATAAACAGCATCTGGTGATCGTATACGAGAACCGGTACATTCAACGCGCCATCGACACTGGCATTCTCAATCTTTCATCAAGAAAACGTAATAATTGAAAATACATTTTCCGGCCCATTCTTTTTTTTTCTTGTGTTAATCACAAGTCACCAGTTACCTCCACCAGCCTTACTTAATTCCTCCGTGCTTAAGACTTGAACCACCAACCTCCACAGGTTAGAGTCCCCTGCCTTAATGACCGTGCCACTGAGGTGGGTTGAGAAGTGGTCACAATAAAATTGCTAATGGCACACAGATGGAGGATGGATTGATTTCTGCAACACTGCAGAATGTGAGTATAATTAACACAGTCTTTGGCTAGACATAGCACGTCTCTCATTAATCAGAACCACTCTGAACCTTTCTCTAACGTAAAACCATGCACAGGTAGTCAAGTGGTCAACGCGCTAGTCTAGTAATCCAGGTAGCGTTGGGATCCGTTGGTTCGAATCCCACCCAGTGCATGATATTTTCCTCATTAGTTTAAGTTTGTGAAGACATAATAGTATAAGACTCTGAGAGTTGGTGGTAGAAATTCCTTTGAGCATTAATCTCGCCTGGTGGTTACCTTCCACTAAATAGTATTATTATTATTATCATCATTGTTATAGAACAAGGCCGTTTCAGACGAGGCTATACTGTAGGAAGCCGGCCGTAGATATTATTTCAATTATATTTGTATAGGCCTTTTTAACTTCTCTTAGACGCTGGGAAACGTAAAAGCTACGCACATTAACCTCACTCTGTCTGAGTTGGGGCCGGATATGCCAGTCTCACGTTTTCTATACTTTGAAGATAAACGATTTTTTTATTAGAAAATTCTGCCCAACTCGATGTTCGAACTCAGGATCTCCGGACTTTGGCATACCTATCTGACGTATTGTTCCCGTATTGTGACGTAAAAAATAGATTTCTAGATATTATCTTAATAATAATAATATCGCTTTATTTATACAGCCCGATTAGGATCTATTGAATCCCATTATTCCAGCAGTAAGCCCAAGACGTATTATTATGTGGAAGGAATCCCAAACGGGAGGATAACTTGTCATGTCCCGGCTGGGTTTCGAATAGTAATGCACAATGAAAATTGCTTAAATCTTAAAGTCGCATACTGATAAACTCGACTTAAAAGAGACTCAAGTCATTCCCAAGGCAAGCTCAAGACTCTAGAGTCTTGAGTCTTAAGCCATTCTTAAGGCATACATAGTCCTGACTCCAGACATAAATATACATATTATACTATTATCTCTGCATGTAATATGTAAGTAAAAGTTTCTCATTAACTGATCTTGTATTAAATTAACCCCGCCATTTCTATCAATAGTATATTTAATACTTACTAGCACTATACATATACATATACATATGCTAAGTACATATACTATTACTCCTACTGCTGCTGACGCTACTTACCATTAGCAATATACCTCTTTTTATAATGGTAATAACAATGTTGCCATTTCCATTTAGCTCACAGCTGCTAAATTGCAAATCTCAAGTCAATTTGTACTGGTCTATAGTCTGCGCAGAGTGTTGCCGTAAGCTCTAAACGACGATAAAAAGACTATTAAAGAGAAATAGACTGATGTAGACCCGTTAAAATTGCTAATTACATGGTTGTGGTAGCTGATTCAGACAATAAACATTACAATTTATAGACCTTGCACATACCTAATACTTTCATATCTCCGTTGTTTCTATAAACTTGTTAGTAGCTGTAAGTAGGTATTTATTTTTATAGTTTTCTACTCTATGGACTCATAAAAAAAACAATGAATATTCAGGGGTATAGGAGGGGAATAATAAAACTATGTATGTAGTTAAAATATCTATTACCATCATGTTCAATGTATCGGCATTTTCTGGTAGACAATATTGCTGCCCGTACACAAATATGATAACTTTTAAAAAAATAATACTAAGAATAAAATTACATTTTTCCTATCACATCATCGCAATAATACGAACACAGAAATAAATCTTCCTGCTCTCTTCATTAAAAATATGTGCATGTTCCTCAGTAAATAATAATAATAATATCCTTCTGTAGGTCAGACTCATCCTAGCAAGGTCCACTCTGAAAGTCGGTCACCTGAAGACCAAGGTGCAGACATTGGCACCTTGTTGCTAATTAGAGTGGAAGTCCTGTGGTTGATTTAACATAGCTTTATTTATTTTTTAGGCAATTTAAAGTCTCATTCTTGTAACGTATTAGGTAACGTGAGAATTTGACTGTGAGATAGGTGAGAAATTTGTATTTTTCTATACCATATAGATCAGAGTTGTCCAACCTTCGTGCCACCGCGGGCCGGAAGGGATCAATCTAGAAAGCTCGAGGGCCGCAGAGGTAAATAAAGGTAAAAATGCTATAAAATACTTTTAGGTAGGTACATGAAGAAGGGGAGGGGGTAAGGAAGAAGGGAGGGATTGTATAAATAGTTTAAGCAACTGTTAAATTACTGGTGGATAAAATCCGTTTTGGGATAGGTGTCAAATAAGAAAAGGGGTCTGCCAATTAAGCAGGGGAAAATAAACACAAAAAACCCTTACTACTCTAGGGGTTTTTATATAAAAAAAAAACAGTACTCGTACTATGTTGTCTCATGTTACTATTTGTAGAGCGGGCCACAAAAAGGAGCTCGCGGGGCGCATGGGGCCCTCGGGCCTCAGGTTTGACAACCCTGATATATATGTAGATCATCCTCTTCACAATTTATGGTTCCCCTTTTTTGTGGCTATGGTATGGTATGGTTTATAGTTACACCAGTAGGTGACTAAGTTAAGAAAAATGTCTTTTAACTAGATGAAACCCAGCACTTTGTCCCCGACTTGCACTTGAAAATAATTCAAATTTCAACTGGTGACTCAGCGGTAACAGTCAGGTAAAAATCAAATTCGTAATCAGCACCTCAAAATCATAGGGTTTGATATTTCATCACCCCAAACTTATATATGAATAATAAAAAAGATAGTCCAACGGGACCCCTCCAAAATATCTGTAAGTTGGGGCCAGGTTCCAAAAAGTTTAAGATATCAAAAAAAAAAAAAAATGATGGGTGTTTAAGTATATAATATAGGTATTTTCAAACCAGCTATTTTCAAATAAAATACAAGTATAACTTTCAAGCCAGCAATTTAAATAGAAAAAACTCATTCTTGCGACTTTAATCTTTGATAAACAATTATCTCATTTTTCTCTCATATATACATTCCAAAACTAAATTGATCAAGGCCACCCAAGTTCGCCGCTCTCCAAGTGTCTACGGCTATCTACAGCTCTACAGCTAAGTGTCTACAGCTATCTACAGCTCTACAGCTAAGTGTCTACAGCTATCTACAGCTCTACAGCTAAGTGTCTACAGCAACAGCGACAGCTACAGCCACAACTACAGCTAAGTGTCTACAGCTCTACAGCGACAGCTACTACTACTGCTACTGCTATAAATATCTACATCAGCTGCTGAAGAACTCCTTCGCCAAACTTTACAGGTAAGTGTTTTTAAATTGAATGGTAATTCTAACACGCGAACGAGGCAGGCATTGCCGAATACTTTATGAACATGGCTTTCACAGAGGATTTTATAGATACTTCGCCTCTTGCAGTTTTTAAAATAAATTTTCCTATTTCGCCTTTTTTAATTTGGTTGATTATAAATGAAGAGGTACCTTCTATATGTATAGCTCCAAGGTGTGTATTTACGTATTGATAGAATAAGAACATCGATACAATTAGTATAGTTTTATTACTGTCTTAAAGTTCCATAATTTTGGGAAATTAAACTAATTATAATAATAATAACATCACCTTATTTATACTGCCCAATTAGGACCATTAAGTCCCACTATTCCAGCAGTAAGCATAAGACGTATTATTTTGTGGTAAAAATCCCAAATGGGATGAGGATCCCAAATGGCGATCACTGAAATCTCTGTGGATTCACAGAGTGCCGCCTTTACCATTGAGCTACCGGGACAGACTATGATTGATAATGATAATGATTTTTCAGAAACTTACACCACTACTTTCTGTTTCTCTTTCAGATTCATATAGAAAACAAAAAGCTCCAATGAACCACGTCATGATTCCTAGGGTTGCGGTGATCGCCGGGGTGGCTGCAGTGGGGTTGATCGTGTTCCGCTACTTTACCGGGGGCCGGGGGGAGGAAGCAGCTGACCCGGAGCCGCCTGCGGGGCACCACCCCGACAGGCAGCGCTGGGCGGTCGCTTTCTCCCGCCATGGTGGGGGTGATGCCCATGCCCTTCTCTACCACTGGCCAGTCTGGTGGTAGAGCGGGTGTGGGTGTTTACCTTCGTCATGGCAAGATTCGCGAGAATCTTACCGGACCAAGGTAAAGGAGTGGGGTGCGGTCACCTCCGCTGCGTCATCCTGGTGGTTGCTGTGGCCCCGGGGATCTGGCGTGGGAGGAGAGGGGAGGGAAGTGTAGACCTCGTGTGGCGAAGTGGCGAGATGAAATCTTGGACGCCGACAGTCAAATCTAAACTCCCAGACTCTCGTCTGACAGTGAGAAACATAGAGCTGAGTGGAACCCTATGTCAACCCGTGGCTTTCCTGCCTGTGCTTAATGTCAACTCATGGTTTCCAAAGCTCACTGTGACTTTGTTTGGTTCATCCTCTGCATATCTCTGCAAGACCTTCAACGACATCAATGATGCAAATTGAAAAGGAGATCATCTCATTTATGAATTTATGATGTCATTAAAAATACTTCTGTCAACATTGTAATCCTGCAGACTGCTTCTGGTCAAATTCGTAACGAGTCAAAATACCAACAAAAAAGATGCACCAACAATATACCATTTAATATTATGCGATGAACATCTACCTAAAAACATCCAAAATACATTTTTCATCAACCAGACCGAATAGTGTGATATTATAACGAATAATATACCTAAGATTCGATTTGAGAACTTTCGAGACCAAAAAGTTTCCATGTAGATTTCAACCATTCCACACTCATCTAGAAGACCTACATAAAAATACGCACAGACGCTAGACGGCGCACATCTCAAGGAAACCAGAGATAGTCAAACAAACTCTTCAATGAAAAACTAATTATAATCAAGGATCAGGAAAACTAATTCCAAAGAAGGATCAGAAAAACTAATTCTAAACAAGGATCAGAGAAACTAATTCAAATCAAAGATCAGAAAAACAAATTCTAATCAAGGATCAGAGAAACTAATTCTAATCAAAGATCAGAAAAACTAATAAAATTCAAATCAAAGACCAGAAAAACCAATTCTAATCAAGGATCAGAGAAACTAATTCTAATCAAAGATCAGAAAAACTAATTCAAATCAAAGATCAGAAAAACTAATAAAATTCAAATCAAAGACCAGAAAAACCAATTCTAATCAAGGATCAGAGAAACTAATTCTAATCAAAGATCAGAAAAACTAATTCAAATCAAAGATCAGAAAAACTAATAAAATTCAAATCAAAGACCAGAAAAACCAATTCTAATCAAGAATCAGAGAAACTAATTCTAAACAAGGATCAGAACAGTTTTGACAGCATGATACTTTTCACCCCCAATACTGATGGGTGTCAAGATCTCTCTTGTATTAGTCCAGCAATGAAAATGAATCGAAGTGAATTCCAAAATCTCTACGATGTGATAAATATCTATTGTATTAATCATGATATTAAATATTGAATGAATTGTGTGTGATGTCTTCATTGGAAGTTTACAGCTGTAAAATAAAATATTTTAAAGAAAACACCTATAAAACTCCTATCCATATTGGTGCTTGATGGCAACGAATTGATTTATGTACATTGAACTTGATATCTCTGATCCAGTCTTATAAAGAGAACCTTCTCATGAAGTAATGAGTACTTCAAGTTGTATAGAGATACCTACCCACCCCATGCTAGATTTCAACATCGATTCCCAACTCATCTCAATTTATGGGAACATACAACGTCGTGCGTCAACATTTAAATAATGATCCTGATTGACAAATGTTCAAGATATTTCGGAGACTCGAATAAAATTCTCAATTACCAATGCTGAAAAATCATGTAAATTTTGTATTTCTTTCTCATTTTTAACTTCCTTATCAATCTTATAGAAAGCTAAGTAGGTAATGGAATCAGAAAAAATTTTGATAGTTACTTTTTTTTGACATTTTAAAATAAAAAAATATAAGGATTTACCTTGGACATTTTTAGATATCTTTTGATCTTTTCGGAACGCATCCCCAATTTAGCAGTATTTTGGGGGCTCCCGCTTGGAGTAACAGTCTGAGATTTTTTTTATTATTCCATCAGGGGGGCTTTATTATCAAATCCAATGTTATCAAGGTACTGAATACAAACTTGATTTTCATTTTTCTAATTCTTTAATACCGTTGAGTTAACAATGGCGGAAGTCGACCGCTTTTTGACGGAAATCCAAAAAATATGAGTGTTTAACCCCCCCCCCCCCCCCCTTAAAATTGTAAAAATAATAGAATCATTAGCTTAGGTATTCCTAAATCGTCAATGTGAAGTGTTTTGTTGATTCTACAGGTGTTATATTACTGCATGATTTTCTAAGCCTATGCATGCTTGTATTCTATGTATTAAATATAGGTATTGGGAGGTATGCCTCTAATATTACGTAGGTATACAAACAAAAAAAAACATTATACTTCCATAATACGTTAAGTACCTATAATAAAATTAGTCCAGTTAGGTACACATTGCAAACTGTGAGTGTATTTAAAATATCAGGTGACACGTTAAGTGTTTAGCAGGTACTTGCTATAGTATTGTGTTCAGTTATTGTTACTGTATTGGAATGATGATCCTATACTCATGAGTCTGATGACTGACCAATCTATTCCTAGCATATTTGAAAAACTACAAAGTTAAAAATACCATTTCAAATGAAAGAGTTAAAATCATGTGTGATGTACCTACCTGTATTGACAGAACTTCGTATTGAACATAACAAACCTGATCTTCTTGTACATGACTTAAGAACGAATGAAATAATTTTGATTGAAGTTGGTATAACAAACAAAAGAATATTATCAACAACTGAAACAACATTAGGAAGAAAATATGATTTATTAAGAAAGAAGTTATCCATGATGTATAACGGAGCAAAAGTCACTCTTCTGCCGATTGTACTGACGTGGAATGGTTTAGTGACCAAATATTTCAAGAAACATAATTATGAATACCTTAAATATCAATAAAAGAATACAAGCTTACATACATCCAGAACGTGGTTATGAAGAGAACATTGGAAAGCATTGTGATAGACTACAAGAATCAGAATGAAGATATTGATGAGGAAATTGTAGAGGAATTGCTAGCATCAGCAGACCTCCAATGTTTTAAAATGTTGTCAGATAATAAATAAAATTCCTAGCATATTCATTTCAAATGGATAGTATAAATAATAGAATCTTGCTAACTCGAAATCTCGGTCGATCGAAAATCCCGTTAACTCGAAAGAATTCTTCAGCCCTTATCGAACCGCTCCTTGTTTGAAATCGCGATAATTCGAAAATCTCGATAACACGAAATAGAACCTCTGTCCCTCGAATTTTGACTTAACGGGATTCCACTGTATTAAGTTTCACTAATCGGTCATGCCAAGTGCCAAAATCAAGCAACCTCAACGACAGATTTTATCTTCTGACTTTTAAAGACACCCGGTTAACTTGGGGAGTAGGATTTCCACGACAAAAAACCTATCCCTCTCATTTAAAGACAGTGCATCCGGAACCGTTACTTGAACATTACAAAACTTTGTAATTAAATATTTTGTTCTTGTTTTCATTTATTAGATATTCTCCTTCTTCTTCTTTTGCTCTGTCTTATCCCACTCAAGCAGGGTCGACGTTGTTCAACCTCATGGCTGAGGTTAATTGGTTTTGGCACATTTTTTACGGCTGGATGCCCTTCCTAACGCCATCTCCTTAATGTTCTTTGCTAGGTACATAGAAGGAAAACGTATACATATAGTGGACTGTAATTTGGTTTTAGCTCGCTGGTTCATTTACACGGAAAAAGTAGAAAGGGTTCCTTACCAGCAATAAATTGCAGACTGATTATTATTAAACATTTTGGATCAAGTTTTATTTACAAATAACATAAAATATATACATACATAGAAATTAAAATTAACAAAACAAAACTTGATCAAGGGCGGTGCTAATGCCAACGGCATTCTCTTCCGATGGTTCGTCCGAGGAAATTCAATCATGAGATGGATTTCGATGGCCAGCATTTCCTCGGACACCGTTCACAAGATTCCTTGGGCATCGTTCACACTATTACGCGCGGTACCAAATATTGTTTTTTTTTTTTTTTTTTTTTTCAAGTGGGGTTTAACGTCGCTTTCAACTGCCATGGTCATATCACGACGGGGGTTTTACCCTCCATTCGCAGGAAACTCACAAACCTGCTACTCACATTGACCTCACCCAGCCTGAGTGGGGCCGGGAAAAGCCAGCGTCACGAGAATTAGAATTTGAATGGTCACCCATCCAAGTCTTAACGTCGCTGGATGTCGCTTAACTTCGGTGTTCTGAAGGGAACCGGTGTATTCAACATGCCATCGACGCTGGCTCCAAATATTCTTTAAATATCATTGTTTTTTAATAAGTGTTTTTGTACTTTTAATTTATTTTTGAATGAGTTTTTTTTTGTATTTTAAAGAAGGATAACTGGATAATCCAAGGCTCCACACGTCAAAACCATCATATTGATTCATCCTTCAGATGCACTCAGGCTCATAACAGCGGGAGTGTCATAATTGATTGCATTAGTGTCACATAAAGTGCATCTCAACTATCTCACAGGATGCAACGAATTTGCATCTGAGATCAGGTGAAGAGTAACTGCAGGATGCATTACACCTATTTATGTACCTTCCTATGTATAACCAGGACAAGTTTATATAGGTATTTAATATGCACCTTTCTATGTAACCAACACGAACACAAGTGTAGGCAGGTATATCTGAATATGTCTTATTTTATACCTTTTTATATAACAAACAACAGTTTAGTGTTTCCATGTGTAAGTCTTGTAGATAGGTATGAGGGCATTCCATTTAATGTCATATAGAATTTGATAGCAGTTTGTGGTTATATTACCACAAACTTCTACTAAAAATCTGTCAATATAAATCTATCTATCTTGAGAAAAGAAAACGATTTTTGAACAGCCTTTCATATTTCGTAGTCATGAATAAACAACAACTATACAGCTATAAGGCGCTTGACGCCGTTTGTGGTCTGTGTTAAAGCTTATACACCACCGAGCTACCCGGACAGAAGATATACAATTAAATTAGATTATTCCTAACTATAATAAATTAGTATTCCTGTACCTTACCAATCGGATGGTGTTAAACGCATAGATAATATCGCAAACAAGTGTGAATATTTCGCACATGTAGTATTTGCATACATTTCATTATCATACATTAGGGCTAGTCGTAAGACTTCCGTCAAATTGGTCTTGAGCCTTGACCATGCATTCATCTATGAGGATGCAACAGAATTTGCATCCTTGATTGGAGTACTGATGACATCCTACAAGTGATACTCATACGTGTTGAAATGCAAGCTGAATACAAGAGCAGTAGTCACCGTGGTTGGGTGGGTTAGCAGGTTACCCGGGTTCGAATCTCAGGGGCTGGGAACATTGTTTTTGATTCTCAACTTTGAATATTTCCTACGGACCCTACAGTGTCCAGTGTTCACTCACAACCTGGTGAGAAGAAATATTAGTTGCTTTGGTGTGAGCAGCAACCAGTTTGGCTTGCTGTCTTGTGCCATCCTTCTCCAGTTTGGTCAAAATTAATATCTTAATAAATAGATAATAAAGTAGGGTACTAAGAAAGAACGATAAAAAAATGAGTAATCTATGAAAGAAATACGTACCTTTGTTTACTTATTTTAATTTTCTTCTTCTTCTTTTATTCTGTCTTATCCCGCTTAAGCAAGGTCGACGTTGTTCAACTTCATGGTAGAGGATGGTTGGTTTTGGCACATTTTTTACGGCTGGATGCCTTTCTTAACGCCAACGATTCTATTTGATTTAACCTCCTGGATTAGTACGAGGGTTTTACCCTCCATTCGCTGGGAATCGTACCAGCTACCCACATTAACCTCGCCCAGCCTGGGTAGGGCCGGAAATGCCAGCCTCACATGCACGGAGGAAGCAGAATTTTCCGTGTGAAAAGTCTGCTCCGACCGGGGATCGAACTCAGTATCTTTGGACTGCGGGCAGTAGTCACAACCGTTACAACACAGAGGCTGGCTTATTTTAATTTATTTTTAATTTAATAAATAAAAAAAATCATTTTCTTTGGGTAAGATATAATCCCATACCCTCCTATAGTTGTTAGGTAATTAGGTATTTAATACATGGAGAATCACCTCATAACCAATATCAGGACAATGCCAACCAGACTGAGTCTTTTATTTTGCATTTATAAATGTCCTTTAACATTTGTTTTTAGAACAACATTGCCTTGCGAACTTATGCCCTCACCTCAGAGGGGATACTGGATATTGCTGAGTTGCAATTCTATGCCCTCTGGTGCAGTGGGTACCTACATTAGTATTTTTTAATTCACACTAACGCATCAGCATGACGCCTGGTAGAGACATTGAATGACTGACTTGGTCGGGGTCGCCAGTCGTCACACAATGTCACGGGCGTCACACACGTCACACTATGTCAAGGGCGTCACACTACCAGAGCACATCCAGAGGGATTGGAAAGATGCAATGTCACACTGCTAAGGGCGAAATTTTAAAATTGTATGACAACAAAGATGAGGGACGGTCTCCTCAATTTGGAGCACTCGGAGGGCCAATTATGAAACAGGATTAGATTTAGGGCGAAATTAATAGACAAATTCTATAATTCAAGTCATTGTTAAGCGTCGCGTCGGTTTTCCCAATCTTACACAATACGCAATTCGTGACTTAGCGCCACAGAGGTATTACAAAAACGTCTATTAGGGCGAAGTTAATAGACAAGTTCTATATCACAAGTCATTTCTAAGCGTCGGTTTTCCCTATCTTACACAGTACGCAATCCGTGACACAGAGGTATTACAAAAACGTCTATTAATTCCGGCCTTAATCTAAGTGGACACTATCCCTTAACACGCCCTCTAGTGGGGATTTCAACCAATCACAGTGCACTATAGCCTGAGTCAGGTGATAGTGTCCACTTAGATTAAGGGCGGAATTAATAGACAACATCAATAACTTAAGTCGTTGGTAAGTGTCGGTTTTCCCTATCTTACACAGTACGCAATCCGTGACTTAGCGCCACAGAGGTATTACAAAAACGTCTATTAATTCCGACCTAAATCTAATCCTGCGTTTCATATATTATTCGGCCCGGAGTTTCTAGTAATTACAGCATACTTGAACCAAGAAATTATTCTCTCACATAGAGGTTTCTCTTATATCCATGTTTCTCTTGTATCCAAGTTTCTCTTATATCACAGTTCTCTTATATCCAGATTTCTCTTGTATCCAAGTTTCTCTTATATACACTTCTCTTGTATCCCGTTCTCTTATATCCAATTCTCTTATATCCAGGTGTGACTGTATTGTACTGTGTATTATATTGCATTGAATTGAGTTGCTTTTTACCTGTATGTTATTGTGAACCACATGGAGGGCCAAGGGCTGCACTGCAAGGCCGGGTAACAACAACCTTGTAATCAAACACGGGTGGGTGGTGCTGCATTCAGACTGCTCTTTTCCCAGTTGCATATCATGCTTATTGTCCTTTTCATAATCATGTTTATCATAATAATGATACTTGTTCTATTATAATGGTCGTCATTTTCTTTAATCATATAAATATTATGATTGCCTGTCTAAATATTCTATTTCTTATCATTATTATTATTATAGTAAGCTTTATTAGGTAGAACAAAAAATATATACAGTAAAATACAATGAAATTATAAAGAAAAAAAAAAGATTAAGCAAAGATACAAGAACAAAAAAAAAGAGAGAATGAAGTTAATGTCCTACCTAAAGGGCGGGGTTATTGCCTGTGGCAATCTCTTCCACCCAATCATTATCCTTTTTCAAGTTTGATTTTAACGTCGCTTTCAACTACTGCATTCATTTTCCTTTAATCATGATATATTTTTGATTCGCTTTCAACTGCATGGTCATATCACGACGGGGGTGTGATTAACGCGCTAGTCTGGTAATCCAGGTAGCGTTGGGATCCGTTGGTTCGAATCCCACCCAGTGCATGAGTTTTCCCTCATTAGTTTGAGTTTGTGACCACATAATAATAAGAATCTGAGGGTTAGGTGGTAGAAAATGCTTTGATTATTAGTTAATCATGATGATTATTATTATCTGCTTATTGTTCTAGTAAAATGCATAAATTCTCGGTTTTCATTGCATTTCTTATTTTCGCACGAGGTTGCGTAGGTAAATGAGTGGTTATGGTTTCCTGCTTAGCCGACCTGAGTCTTTTCAAATGTAATTGAGACTGGCGCAGTTGATGATTTGCTAGAGTGCATTTGTGGAAACACAATTGCACTGAGGTTATTACGTCTAAATACATGTAAATTGAAATACATGTATTGTATCTTGTGGTTTTCACTGTATAGTCGTAGGGTGGGACAACTGTAGTAAAGACCATTCTACTCCCACAATGTAAGCACCTACCTACTTGGAGTAGGTAAAGTACGTATAAGCTAGATAATTAACTTACATCCAGTTTGATAATAGCTCATAGCTGTTGGAAAATAAAGAAAATCATTTGTGGATACTTATGAACTAGAATACAGTTTTAGATTAATAATAATGTACATTTTATATAAATATTTTGAGTAAGTTATAAGTTATAACTCTTTTTATAAGATATACCTACGCCAGCTTTTGTGGCGTAACGGTTGTGACTACTGCCCGTAGTCCAGAGATCCCGGTCGGAGCAGATTTTTCACACAGTAAATTCTGTTCCCTCCGTACATGTAAGGCTGGAATTTCCGGCCCTACCCAGGCTGGGTGAGGTTAATGTGGGTAGCTGATACGATTCCCTACGAATGGAGGGTAAAACCCCCGTCCTAATCCAGGACGTTAAATCAAATACAATCGTTGGTGTTAGGAAGGGCATCCAGCCGTAAAAAATGTGCCAAACCCAACCAACCTCAACCATGAGGTTGAACAACGTCGACCCTGCTCAAGCGAGATAAGACAGAGTAAAAGAAGAAGAAGATACCTATATGTATCAGTAGTAGAGTATCTATCTAATTATTACTGTATTCCGTATACATACCTATACATGTATATTGTATAATATACAATAACTATGATGTATCATAAATAATTGATAGTATCGGTACAGACAGAGTTCTTAATGTGAGATGAAGAGACATAATTGCAACGACTCTCGGCATAATGGACAAGAATTGCATTATCTACATATGTATATCAGTATATGTTTACATTCAGCATGGAAACATCCATTATTATTATTATTAATTACCTATTATATACTTGTCTTTTTCTTCTCATTTTCAGAAGGGGGGGGGGGCATACTCAAGCGAGCTGCTTGCACAAACATAATTTTCGCGACCCCCAATTAATTTTGATAGTTCTCCCAGGTTTGTCATGGCTTTATTCTTTTGTCGGCATTTTAATCGTGTTTTCATGTATAGGTACATGACTTATTTTAAACTGAAAATACTGAAATACATTTTAAAGAGACAGAAGAAATACCCAAAAAGCTGTAATCTGTATAAATATAGAATTATAAACTATCCCTGCTTATAGTATAACTATAGAATTATAAACTATTGCCGAATTCCAAAAGAAGGTATCAGAAGAACATGACGTTTTCTACAAATAGCTATTCTACGTATACACATATGATATTTTTTATTATTATTATGTTAGAAAAGCTATCAGCAAGAATAAAAATCCTCTGGAAATTCCCAATACATATGTTGGTATAGTTGGTAGGTAACTACTAGTTACATAAAGATACTCGCTTGCTAATGCGGAAGGTCCCGGGTCCAAATCCCAGAGCCGACAATTTTTTTTTGAAAATTTGACTTTAGTTGTAACAGTATTGTGACTTTAGTTGTAACAGTACTTTAGTTGTAACAGTATAAGCACCTAATAAATGGGAAGTATTGTGTCATTTCTCGCCCATCAGAGGGGAGGCATATTAAGTGATAGGCAAGCTACAAACACAGAAAACAAGCGTCTACATTAGCTCCTGTTTCATGATTTTTAAATTAAAAAACGCTGAGAAACACGTTGATGATACTTCTTTTTAAAAAAATCATAAACGCTAACATTATTATAAAAATAATTACCATAACTGCCTGAATAAATAATAATAATTATTACAATATGTACCTACCAGGCGGGGCCGGTGCTAATGAGCCGCGGAACTGCAGCACTCCTCGACGAAAAGGAAAAAGGAGGGTGTTTTTCAAGTCCTAGCTCGTACACAGTGAATAATAATAATAATGAATCATTATTTTCTTATTTATCATTTCTTTTTTTGTATACCGAGGACCCATCCTAAGCCATTTTTATTTGACTTCTAAGATTTGGCTTCTATGAAAATCATTATACATTTCTAGAATAATTATATTAATTGACATGGTGAACAAGAAGAAGAAAGAAAATAGAAGAATGGTGAACAAACTCCAACTATAATTAGATATCAAGAAAGCGACTCTATAAATCCCATTTTAGTCCAGTTTATGTGGCAGCACCCCCAAAACACTTTCCCCCCGTTCGCGCCTGATATGTACCATAATTTTCTCGCAGAGTCAAACATTCCTCGCGAATCTTGAGGATAATTTCGCTAGCTCGGAAACAAAGAAGACACCGTTATGTGGATTCCGCAGGTGGAAGGCAAATCAAACAATTGACGGATCAAAGCGATGGGTTACCGGCCGGCGATTTTGAATGGATGAAAGAGACAAAGGACACCGCCGTTCTTTTCATAAAGTCAGAAGCCCTGCGGCAAATTTATAGGAGATGTGGAAATGTGGACGTCTCGTTCTGATGTTTTTTTTTTTTAACAAGAGATGTCTCCCATTTTATCTTTTTCAACTCAATTTATCTACCTTCATTTTTCAGTAAATATTTCAAACCCCAGAGAATGCTCAATTTATTATTATTATTAAATGCTTTATTAGATAAAAAGACATATATCCTATGTACAGTACAAATAACTATTTCATAAATAATAAAAAAATAGAAAAATGGAAACAATAAAATGGAAAGAAATAGATAAATACATATGTCCTAACTAAAGGGCGTGACTATTTCCTATGGCAATCTCTTCATCCAACCTTTGAATAGTATAACCCCAGTTAACATGTCATTGGTAACCATGCAAAATTTCAGCTCAATCCGACTTTTGGTTATCGAGTTTTAGAGTTTTTTTTTTTTTTTTTAAAAAAAAAGATGAGTGTTTCACAGCCTTTTTTGTTTCGTAGCCATGAAACAGGAGCTACTGTAGACGCTTGTGGTCTGTGTTGTAGCCTGCCCATCCCGTAGTATGCCTCCCCTCTGATGGGCGAGAAGTGACACAATACTTCCCATTTAGGTGCTGGGTCAACACGAGTGCACCGGAAGGTATCCCTTACAAACAACTGTAACCAAATTTTGAATACAAATTTTTGTCGGCGCGGGGGTTCGAACCCGGGACCTTCCGCATGGCAAGCGAGTGCTTAACCACTGAGCTATTCGTGCGCTCTTTAAACCTACACACACACAAACGAATCATTTTAAAATAATATAAGATTCACAGGGAATATTGACACATCCACTGATCGAGGTAGATTAGAATGATTAGATTCTTAGATAGATAATTAATATTTATGATCAAGAAGCAAAGATTTCTCAGTTGATTGCTAAATGGGTATGTAAATTGCGCTTCTATCCATCACCGCTTGAACAGATTCATCAATTTTGTTCCTCAGGGCAATCGTGTTTTTTACTGCTGGGTTACTAACCTTTAGTTCTTTTATTTTATTATTATTATTCTCTAGGCGTGTTTTTGCAAGTGAAAAGACGAAATATTAATAATTAAGTTTAGTATCTCATGCAAAATTACGATCGCGAATTTATGGTAATAGATTTTTTACTACTACTATAACTGTAAACTACTACTATAATATTGCTATATACTCGTACTGCTATATTAGTAACGGTTTTTTTCTTTTTGACGTTAAAAATTCTTTCTCAGGTTTCCATTACTGGTTTGCAATATCTAATTACATGACAATTATGAGTATTAACGATAATGGTATGAATTGTAAACGATGAAATTTATTTTATACTTTTTTCAAGAAACCATGTGATAATCATACAGGAAAGCTCATGTTAAGGTTCAACATCGCTTTCAACTGCATGGTCATATCACGGCGGGAGTTTTACCCTACATTTGCTGGAAACTAATAAACCAGCTACTCAAATGAACCTTACCAAGCTTGAGTTTGAATTTTGAGAATTTCGTGCGAATGGAGTATAACACCCCCGTCGTGATATGAGCATGCAGTGGCAGTTACACCCAACTTATATAAAAAAAATCAGTGATCTTGCAAGGACTGTTGTATTCAACAGACAATGACACTGACTCACCATCTGTTTGACATTACATGGACACAGCATTAGATCAAGTGCATAGACGCATGGCACATACATATTATGAGAGTCCAGGACATTGATTCTGAGCCTGTAGGAGCACAAGACCCCCGCCATACATTGCAGTCATTACACGACCATGGTAATTAAAGCGCCGAACATTAACTAAGATGAACACGGAAGAACCATTAGTACCTCTCATCATCATTTCTGTATTGCATGTCTTTTGACTTGATCACCGGTGAAACTGGATGATCGTACAGGGAACAGGATCGTTCAAAGGCAAATATTGTACATTCACACCTGGATACAAGAGAAACCTGGTACACGAGAACAATCTCTTTATAGTCCTGCAAAAAAAAAAATAACCACCTGCATATGAGAGAAAAAAAATCGGGTCCCTATAGTTCTGGCTATCATCGTTCACGATGACGCCACCCTATGATGATGATGATGGGGTTCGGTGGAAGAGAAAGCTACAGGCTTTAACCTCGCCCCTTGGTTCACTACATCTTCTATTTTTTTTTTTTTTTTTTTAGCATGTCCTTTTTTGTTGAATGTATGTAGTTGGACCAATAAAGAGTTAAATAATAATAATAATTATGATGATAGTTCTCTTATATCTAGGTTTAACTCTATTACCATTAGTAAGAACGACCATATCTACTGCTGAATGCTCATTCATGTGGAAGACAAGGTACCCACACTGTGGTGAGCGCGGTCAACCATAATGTGAACCTATCGGATTAACTTGTTGACAATGCCCGTCTCTATTAACGCGGTCCTTTTTCAAGTGAGCTATGACTGTCTTGATCAAGTGAGCAATTGAGCAGGCAAGATAAGTTATGGCGTTCAGGATATCTAATAGTTGTGCACACGACCTGTGTGACACGTGATGCTGTTGGGAATAACGACATTGATGTTCGTTCTGTTGGTAGATCCGCAGTAGCTATTAGTTTGGAACACTTTGGGACTTTACTCTTTGGACCATTGAAGTTGTCATATTTGTTTCTAATAATAATAACACTCTTTAGTGGAAGGTAACCACCAGGCGAGGTTAATGCTCAAAGCATTTTGTACCACCTATATACCCTCAGAGTCTTATTATTATGTGGTCACAAACTCAAATTAACGAGGAAAAATTCATGCACTGGGTGGGATTCGAACCAACTGATTTCTACGCTACCTGGATTACCAGACCAGAGCGTTAACCACTTGACTACCAGTGGACCTTGTTCTAATGTATTGATCACAATCGTGATATCACAACTACTCAAACTAGCTTTACTAAGTTTATGCCTTGAGACTTGAACCACGGACCTCCAGATTACAAGTTCACCGCCTTATCTATCGATCAATCTACTGGGGTCGGCTCTATTGGTATAAAGTACTTTCTTCCACAGCGTGTCTCGCAGCTAAATTTTGAGGCTGGTGGGTCAAAATTTCATACCTAAGCACGAGTTCTAGAAATGCATAAAGTTCTGCTAGTCCTTGTATAGGTGTGAACTTTCTTAGTGCGCAAATGTTTTTTTTATCATATTTGTGTTAATCACTTTCGTGATATCACAACTATTCAAACTCGTTTTACTAAATATACGCTGAAACCGGGATTTGAACCACCGACCTCCAGGTTACAATAAGTTAGCCGCCTTATCAATTAAGCTAATGAGGTCGCTATAGTGAGCAAATTTGTTTGAAAGTGAGCCAAATGGGATGCAAATAATGGACGTAGGTATCTCATAGAAAATTTATTTTAGAAAAGACCCCCAGAAATAATGTAGTGTAGTATAGGTGTGACCCGGCCTTACCCATTTGAAACTGCCAAACCTTTTCTAAGAGAAGTTATTTTCAAATCCACTTTAATCCACTTCAAATTTCGAATTTTTAATTCAAGTCAAGATAGAAAACAGACCTCCTACTCAAGATAATTAACGCGACTTTCGACTTAATTGATTCTAATACGTAACACCCTATAGATTTTAATATCTTGGGGAACGCCAATGTTTTGAATTTTGATTAGTTTAACTTCAAATCAATACCGGGTGTAGTACAATATTAACAGAAAAATGATGGACATTTATTAGATTATTCTTTTAAAATTTCTCTCAGACTTGGCGTTACGTTTTTCATCATATATATTATTTGGGGATATCATTATTTTTTGTGAGATAAAATAAGAAAAGATAAAATACCAATTTAACTGTGTGAAACACGAATTTTTGTCCCAATGGTTTTATCGCTGTGCTAATCATTTTGATAGAAACAGTACTAAAACTAAAACCAGAACCCATCAGCCCACATTGTTATCTTCAGAGTATTATTCAAATAGTTAACATTTTTGTCATAATCACAATGACGATATTACAATTTCTTAAACTCGTCTAGTTAAAGGCGAAATAAATAAACGTTTTGGTAATACCTCTGTGGCGCGTA
The DNA here is from genome assembly GCA_024516035.1 of Bactericera cockerelli. Taxonomy (NCBI): domain Eukaryota; kingdom Metazoa; phylum Arthropoda; class Insecta; order Hemiptera; family Triozidae; genus Bactericera; species Bactericera cockerelli. The sequence goes on from CM044965.1 coordinate 16,121,266, forward strand.
CTCGGATTGCGTACTGTGTTAGATGGGGAAAACCGATGCTGAGCAATCACTTATGTTATCGATTTTGTCTTGTAATTTCGCCATAAATATTTGCCATACTAAACAAACACCGACCTCCAGGATACTTCGTGTCCGCTGTCTTATGCATCGAGCTACTGGAAACTTTTCAATGATTTGATTTACCTGAAACAATGGCTTTCCCTCGCTATTCAACCAGGGAATGCTACAACAATTTTGGGTACTCTGTCCCGGTAGCTCAGTGGTAAAGGCGGCACTCTGTGAATCCAAAGATTCCAGAGGTCTCGGGTTCGAAACCCAGCCGGGACATGACTTGGGACTTTTACCACATAATACTGAGTCTTGAGCTTATTGCTGGAATAATGGGGCTTAATAGTCCTAATCGGGCAGTATAAATAAGGCATTATTATTATTACTCTGCCCAGGGGAAAATTATTGGAAGAGATTTTTTTATTGACTAAAGAAATGTGCCCATACCAGTCGCAACACCCTGTATAACTTTATACCGCCTCCTCCCTGATTAATTCCTCCTGAAGTTAGCGTGGGTTCACCTCTCTGCTTCATGCAAATTCGAATAATATGAATCACTATTGGATGCAGTTCAATTTAAATTGCACTCGTGTGGAATTAATCAAAGTGTCTATATTTCTATAATGATTTCAATATGTGCGAATCAATAAATATTTATGATCAGATTTTCTTTAACACAGGAGTAGGTACCTACCTACTTAATATAATTTTATTAGATTAGGAATTAGACCAGCAGTACGTTTGTGAGATGGTGAGAACTGCAAATTAACAAGTGGAGTAGACCAGTGGTATTGCTCGGGACATGTTTTTGACAAGAGTAGACCAGCAGTACTTATGTTTGAGAGATGGTGAGAACTGCAAATAAAGAAGTGGAGTAGATCAGTGGTATTGCTTGGGACATTTTTTTGACAAGAGTAGACCAGCAGTACTTATGTTTGAGAGATGGTGAGAATTGCAAATAAACATGTGGAGTAGACCAGTGGTACTGCTTCGGGACATGTTTCTGACAAGAGTAGACCAGTAAATAATTGTATGGGGACTGAATGGACCAATAGAATTGCTGGGGAGACATGGTATCCAGTATGGTGGTCAGGGGAGAGTAGAATGGCTAGTGAAAGATTGATTCATTTAATTTATTAGATATAATTGTGAAATCAATAAATCATACGAACCCCCAAACCTTTGCAGATGTTCAGCCATGACTTTTGAACCATGCCATTTGCCTCGCTGCGATTTGAACTACATATCGCACCCTCAGAATTAGATGGTGATATGTCAAAAACACCAACTTTTGGGAAATCGCAAAAGAAAGTTTGACTTATCGCTGTATTAATACAATAAAAGCTACTGTTTTGATTTATATGTTCTTAAGTTGAACATGTTCTTTTCTATAGTTCTATGTAAAAAAAATGTATTTTTCTTCAAAAGAACTTACCTTTGTAACCGTTCGAAAAAAAGGCATTTTGACTTAAAACTTCATTCTATGATTTTGCCTTTTTTCGAGAAAAAATCAATTTTTAATAAGGTGATATCGTATTATATTACCTTTTCTTCCATGAGAAGTGAACAAAAGTGGGTATTATCTCGAAAAAAATTCGAGATAGCACCATCTATTTACAATTTTGAAATGATAGTACCTTGATAATTTAGTTTTATAACACTAAATTACCATATGAATCGAAGAATAAAAGACAATTTGAAACTGGAGGTACATTAAAATCTATGCTTTTGGTATTAAGTCAGAAAAAAAAGAAAACTCATTCAGTTTAAAAAAGTGAAATGTAAAATACCCAATAAATTGTTTTATTGCTAAGCAGTAAAAGGTAGAAAACAAGACAATGTGAGTATAAACTTTATTGTTTCTTGAGACTTAATCTCAAAGTTTCTAAAAAGAAATAACTAAAAACAAATAATTATGAATTTCAAAAAATTGCTTGAGAGCAATAAATTCGGGACAGTAACTTTCTCAAAGTTTTTGATTTTTATAATTTTTATTTTACATTGGATTTTCAAGTGTGAAGTATCCCAAGAAAGGAAATTTTGTTGGTTTTAAGACGGTGTATATTTTTTTTCATTGTGAGCATGTTTTTCAATATAATAAGTCAAATAACAAAAAAGAGGTCTAAAGAGCATGAAAACACTGCAAATGATATCGGTGTTTTTTGTGTTATTTCTTCGAAGTCTTCATGGAAATTTGGCTGTTACTTACCTCTTAGTATCTGGTATTACCCCCTTCGAGCTTGTATGACAGCCTGCAATCGATTTCTCATGGACTTGATTAGGTTGGCAGCCGTTTCTTGATCGATAGTCTCCCACTCCTCATAAAGCGCCTGTTTCAGGTCCCTGTGGTTCATTGGGGGCGGGTTTCGAGCATGGACACGTCTTTTAAGCTCGTCCCAGAGGTGTTCAATAATATTAAGATCAGGACTGTTGGCTGGCCAGTTGAGGGTTCGAATACCGTATGACAACCTGCAATCGATTTCTCATGGACTTGATTAGGTTGGCAGCCGTTTCTTGATCGATAGTCTCCCACTCCTCATAAAGCGCCTGTTTCAGGTCCCTGTGGTTCATTGGGGGCGGATTTCGAGCATGGACACGTCTTTTAAGCTCGTCCCAGAGGTGTTCAATAAGATTAAGATCAGGACTGTTGGCTGGCCAGTTGAGGGTTCGAATACCGGCCTCTTGGAGAAAGTCACTTACAATACGTGCTGTACGAGGTCGGGCATTGTCTTGCATTAACACAAATCCATCACCCACAAAACCTGCATAAGGGACAACATGATCTTCAATGATGTCAGTGACATACCTCTCTGCAGTTAGGTTACCTCCTTGTCCTCCACAATTGATGATAACGAGCTCTGTTTTAGTTTCCATAGAGATTCCACCCCAGAAGATACAAGATCCTAAACCAAAACTCACAGTTTCTTGAATATAACATTGATTATACCGTTCACCTGGTCTTCTATACACCCTTTTACGTCTGTCATTGAAGAACAAGCAGGGTCGGCTCTCATCCGTGGACAGAACGTGCCCCCATTCCCCATTTCCTCAATCAGCGTGTTCAAGGGCAAATTGTAAATGACGTTGTCGGTGTTGTCTGTTGAGTTTGGGTCCCGTAGCTTTTCTTCTTGGTATGAGACCTTTCTTTTTCAAGCGTCTCCTTACTGTCCAAGGGCTGACATCAACACCAGTGGCCATAACAAGCTGCTGTTGGACCTCAACACCAGACATGTCTCGATTTCTTAAGCTTGTCATGACAGCAAATCGGTCCTCCTGGGCAGTTGTCTTCTTTGGTCTGGCAGATCCTGGTCTCTGATCATAGCTACCTGTCTGCCGATACCTTTGGTAAATTCTGTTCACCTTAGACTTCGACAAATTTAGCTCCTTAGCAACATTTCTTTGCTTAACACCTTGACTCACAAGTAAAACCACTTTCACAGCTATGGAGTGCGATGTCTCCATGATGAAAAGAAAAATTCAACTGAATTTCCTTCCTCATAGTGTTGCATTTAAGGAAATTCAATAATTTACTGGCCAAAAAAGCGTTATCACAACAAAAAATCAAATTTAAAATACCCTCGGTGCACGTGTTTTCATCAACAAAATGAGGTGTTTCTGGAAAGTGGCCATTATCATTGTTGCATAGTACATAACCCGGACACATTGTGTATTTTCTGAAAGGTATGAGTACAAGCTTTTCAAATATATGCATACTTTAACAACTTCATGCCACACAAATTGACCAGGACCAACTGAAACGGTGAAATGTCCTGTCCCGAATTTATTGCTCTCAAGTGTATATCGAAAATACCGGGCCAGATTATTTTTAAGTCAAAAAAAAAATAATAATTTATAATAGAAAGTAATATAACATAATCTTTTGTATTAGTAATTTCTACCTTGACAAAACACAAAAAAAATATTCGACAAAGAGAGTGATATTTCAAAAAAATCATGCACAATTCAGTTTTTATGTCAATTACTGAAAATAAAATTTAATAAAGAGAGTGATAAATCAAAATTTACGCAAATATCACTATATTCCAAGAACTGTACGTCTCGATCCAATGAGCTCTTGGTAACAACTGATCGTAATACCATCTTGTTCCAACCTCCCTCCACTTTTTCGACATAATCAATAAACAACACTAGTGCTATCTCGGGAACGGTAAGGGCTAGAATTATAATTCTTATACCAAACGAAAGGTCTCGTTTCGCTTATTTCGATAGAGTAATAAAAAAAAATTCATGATTTTTGACATATCACCATCTAATTCTGAGGGTGCGATATATGATAACACTTGAGATGCCAAACCTACCCTTATATTGCATCATTAATATTAATAACACTCTGTAGTTCTGTACCATATATTTATTAAAACTCTTTAGAGACTGATTGATAGATAATTATTTCATACAGGAATTTAATGTCAATATTATTTTTAACTGAAGCTAACACCTAAGCTAACTGACCAAAAAGACTGGGTTTCTTATCACTGTAAACAGGAACTAGACCATTTAAATGCCTGAAGGAATTTAAACAAAGAATACGTACGCCAACTGTCTAGCTGGAGGACTATAAAGAGATCAGCAAACCCCTAAGCAGCCTTGATCTTTCCTCAGCAACAGTTTTCATTTCAGTATTCAGGATATAGTATTGTTCCAAAGCATGACTTTTAAGAGTCACTATCTTGTTCATATGGCTTTTAAATTGCTTAACACTAACATTTATTCCTCGGGGTCCACTCATAGCTCGTGAGGAAAAATGAGTGTCTGCTTTAATGTTAGCAGCGACCAGTGGCGGAATTATAGGCAAAAATAAGATATTGGGACATTAAAAATACGGAAAAGTCCTATAGTTCTGCAATACCCACTAAAATTGTGATATTATAACACAAAGAAACACATTTATTTATTTATTATTCATTTATTATTCCTGTTATACTATAGTACCTACAACTACAACTACATACATGTATAAGTCTGTTAAACAGTACATACATTACTGTAACATGAGTATACATAGAATACCACTTTAATTATGCCATTGAAGGGGCGTTCTCGTTGGCATGATCATAAAGCTGTGTCAATTTACGATCTGCGGTCTTCGCGAGGTCCGACAAGCCCATAAATCAAATCTGCAGTAAATCATAGCGGAACCCGTACAGTCTAGTTTATCTAATCTAATCTAATCTTGATCTTCAAGTCTTCAGGGGACGATACGACAGGGGCAGGAGAAACAAGGGGAGGGGGGGTACTTCAACGAGTTCAAAGGGGTAGAAGGAAGTGGAAAAAAAACTGAGCGCCAAATTTTAAAATATTACAAATAAACGTTTTACATAATACATAGTCTACTAAAGTTTTTCTAGACAGTATTAAAAAAAAAAATACGAGTAAAATTAGGATAAAGGCAAACTATCCCTCAAATCGGAGTGTCCAAAATTTCAACCAAGCACATGCACGCTGCACTATTTATTATACAGGGTGGGGCAAAAGTCTGGAAACCCCTGAATAACTTTCGAATGGCTTCTTCGGTAAAGATAAAATTTTGTACGGTAAACCGGAGTTGTAAGACCTTCTTTAAGTGTGTAGCCGATTTTTGTTACCGGACCCCATGTCGGGGCCAGGGGGGGCAACTTCATTTTTTTAAATACGAACCCCTATACTTTGCGATACATTTTTGAAAAGGTCTTTAAAAAAGAAATACTTTAATGCAAATTTTATTTTTAAATATTAACTGTTTGCAAATGGCGTCCAACTTTGTGTATGTAGTGTAAAGTCTGGAAACCCCTGAATATCTTTCGTAAGGGCCTTTTCAGTAAATTTAAAATTGTGTACGGAAATTGGTGGTAATTTGACCTTCTTTTAAAATGAGGGCGATTTTTGGTACCGGCCCCCATGTCGGGGCCACAGGGTCAACTTCCTTTTTTAAATACGAACCCCCACCTTGCGATACATTTTTGGAAAGGTCTTTAAATGAGAAATACTTTGGTGTTTAATTACAAAAATGTATCGCAAGGTGTGGTTTCGTATTAAAAAAAAAAAAAAATGAAGTTGGCGCCCCTGTCCCAGATATGGGGGCCGCTAAAAGAAAATCGGTCCTATTCTAAAATAAGGTTTAATTACCACGGATTACCGAACCTAATTTTAAATTTACTGAAACAGCCCTTACGAAAGATATTCAGGGGTTTCCAGACTTTACACTGCATACACAAAGTTGGACGCCATTTGCAAAAAGTTAATATTTAAAAAATAAAATTTGCACCAAAGTATTTCTTTTTTAAAGACCTTTCCAAAAATGTATCGCAAAGTAGGGGTTCGTATTTAAAAAAATGAAGTTGGCCCCCCTGGCCCCAACATGGGGGCCGGTAACAAAAATCGGCCCCGCTCTTATAGAAGGTCTTACTACCCCGGTTTACCATACAAAATTTTATCTTTACCAAAGAAGCCATTTGAAAGTTATTCAGGGGTTTCCAGACTTTTGCCCCACCCTGTATATTAGGTACCTATAGTCCAATATTATAATTTAGTTGAAATAAACTGAATTATACAGAACTCCTAATAGAAAAAAACCTAGAGTTGAAATTGAGGCTTGTAAATCGCTGGTTTGTGAGTTTCTAGTAAATGGAGGGTAAAACGCCTGTCGTACCATAGTATTAGAAGTAAACTTGTACCATAGTATACAAGTAAAGTTTTAGACCTTTCTCTTGGTAACCGGACATCCACACATAAATAACATTGAGAGTTGTGGTTTGTCAGATCTGGATGACTCAGATGGCTGTTTACAAGCGGTTAGGAGAACCACAGACAAGTACAAACCAGAAAGGATACAATGTCATGCGATAATAATCACCTCTTTTAAATCAGCGGTCACCGGGGACAGGTTTATAACACCTGTCATAATGAAAGCTTCTCGGTTTGCGGTTTGGGCCACAAATCAAAGAAACTTTTTCTAGTGAACTTTACAGAGGAAAAGGAAATGTCCTATAAATCAAAAAAAGTTATGATATTTGTGTTAATCACTTTCGTGATATCACAACTACTCAAACTCGCTGTACTACGCTAAAACCGGGACATGGCCCACCAACCTCCAGGTTACAAGTTCACCGACGCGACGTATCGATCAAGCCACTGGGGTCGGTAGCTAAATATAATAAATTAAACCTGTAAAAGGAAACGCACCACAAAAATATTTGTCCTGTGCTTATGGCACGGGGCACGGAAATGTTTCTACATGTTCATTTTAAATTAATATGATGAGGACACTAACATGACATACTTTTACAAAACAAAAACATCTGTTCTAATGGCTGATTCACATTATAGACAGCCTCCATCAATGTAAAAATCATAACTCCATCCTGCGGCGTTTATAATGAGGCCGGTAGTCATCATATACCTACTTACCTAGACTGATGTGGATATACAGGGTGTATCAAAAGGTCATGTACAAAAAGAAACCACGTATAGGAGAGCTCAAATAAAGGCCACTTTGCTTCACCCAACATATATGCAAAATGTACCTAACCTACTAAAAATTAACGAAACAATTATTTCTTCTTTTTTTCTGCATTTGTAATTTCTTGTAATTATTGTAATTTTGTGTAGTGGTCATAACCACCGCCTGCTATAGTCATGGACATTATTATCAGCTCATACTCATAACCACCATTAGAATAATAATATCATTGAGCTAGTGCTATCATTGTGTAGCATCTACATTACGAGAACTATTAATGCTAGTTGTTGTTGTTGTTGTAGCCAGCTTGGCTACAGCTGGAGGGGTGAGTGATGGTCTCCAGCCAACTTTATTTCAAAGTTGGCTCGTCCTGAACCACATATTTCTATTTCTATGTGCGATCAACCATCATGAGAACTTGGACTTTTCTGTACAAGCCATTAAACCCTAAGGAAACTGCAAGCTAGCCTGGCTTGTAAGGGTTGGCTAGTCTGTTCTCTGTTTATAGTCCTCTAGCGAGACACTGGTCTTCTCTCTGTTTAACGTCCCCCAGCCAGACAATTAATGCTAGTGACCGACCTCAGTAGCTTGATCGATAAGGCGGCGGACATGTAACCTGGAGGTCGGTGGTTCAAGTCCCGGTTTCAGCATTGGATTTAGTAAAGCGAGTTTGAGTAGTTGTGATATCACGAAAGTGATTAACACAAATATGATAACTAACTAATGCTAATGCATCAAGTCTTCAACCAACCATCATATTCCAATATGAGTCTCATAATCTCGTTGCCGACTAACCACCACCAAAATAATTATTATCATCTCAATAATAATATGTAAGTATCATTTTCATCAGTAACATATTCATAATTAGGTACATATCTATGTGCAAAGCATTTTGTAGATACATATGTATTTATTAGCGAGATAAGATTGTTATATTACGGTTATCCATAATATTTATCATCCATGAGTAGACTTTGGATTATGGTAATTGATATCTCGAGTGATTTTGAGAGAAGGTAAGACCTTGACATTGCTCTTGAATTCGATAGATAATAGTATGCAAGTCCTATTATCTCTCATTAGTCAGTTTTCTTTCCCCTCGTTTTTCATAATGAATAAAAACATTAAGAACTGATTCCATTTCCTATTCCATAATAATAAACAACTTTACTCTTGATCAAGCTCGCCAGGATTCGAGCACTCGTCAAGAGTGACGCACCAGCCGCCCTTTATTAACACGAAACAGAGCTTGTGTGTATTTTGATTCATTGTTTTCCTCCACTTCTCATTAACTTTTAGCAAAGAAGTATATCTGGGACCTGACCATATAACAAGTATAGGTATGTGTGTACATTTTCCTAGGGAATTTATATACACGCTCGTTTTGTTTTTTTTTGGCGTTGCAAAACTAGCGTTTTGCTTGATCTGTGCAACAGAATTTTTTCTGTTCCAACTTTCAACTCACCAGTCATCGTCTCATTTCAGCTGTTCCAACATTCACTCATCAGTAATGGTCTCATTTGCACCGCTCCAAAATTCAACTCATCAGTCATCGTCTCATTTCAGATTTTCCAACTTTCAACTCATCAGTCACTGTTTCACTTCCTCTGTTCCAACTCCTCACTCATCGTTTCACTTCCTCTGTTCCAACTCCTCACTCACCGTTTCTCTTCCTCTGTTCCAACTCCTCACTCACCGTTTCACTTCCTCTGCTCCAACTTCTTACTGTGTTTCACTTCCACTGTTCCAACTTCTCACTCACCGTTTCTCTTCCTCTGTTCCAACTCCTCGCTGTTTCACTTCCTCTGTTCAAACTCTTCATTCACCGTTTCACTTCCTCTGTTCCAACTCCTCACCGTTTTACTTCCTCTGTTCCAACTCCTCACTCACCGTTTCACTTCCACAGTTCCAACTCCTTACTCACCGTTTCACTTCCTCTGCTCCAACTCCTCACTGTTTTTCACTTCCTCTGTTCCAAATCTTCACTCACCGTTTCACTTCCTCTTTTCCAACTCCTCACTCACCATTTCACCACTTCCTCTGTTCCAACTCCTCACTCACCGCCGTTTCACTTCCTCTGTTCCAACTCATCACTCACCGTTTCACTTCCTCTGTTCCAACCCCTCACCGTTTCACTTTCTCTGTTCCAACTCCTCACTCACCGTTTCACTCAGTATAATCAGTAGTATAATCAGTATAAACAGAAAAGTGAGAAGTTGTACTAGATGTACATGAATATCAGAAATTCAGAACATACCTGGACAGCTGTTTCGAGCTTATTTGCTCTCATCAGCAGGTAATAGTTCTAAGTATCCATGCCATCAACTGACCTCTCTATTTTAATCAGTATAAACAGAAAAGTGAGAAGTTGTACTAGATGTACATGAATATCTGTTCCTTCCTCTGTTCCTCTGTCCCAACTCCTCACTCACCGTTTCACTTCCTCTGTTCCAATCCCTTATTGTTTCACTTCCTCTGTTCCAATCCCTTATTGTTTCACTTCCTCTGTTCCAACTCCTTTCTCACCGTTTCATTTCCTCTGTTCCGCAGGTCCTCCAACTCGGGCGGCGGTGGCACCACCACCAGCATCTCAGACGAGGTCTCCTCCATAGGCAGCTCGGGCGGCTACTCGGACTCGCTTTCGGAGCCGGGGTCCGCGTTCAAGCCACGGAAGCGCGCCCACTGGACCTCGAAGGGTCAGTTCATCCTGGCCTGCGTGGGCTACTCGATCGGGATCGGCAACCTGTGGCGCTTTCCGTACCTGTGCTACAAGAGCGGAGGCGGTGAGTGAATGTGGTTTCTTCCGCAATGGACAATTCTCTAATAATAATAATACTCTTTAGTGGAAGGTAACCACCAGGCGAGGTTAATGCTCAAAGCATTTTCTACCACCTAACCCTCAGAGTCATATTATTATGAGGTCACAAACTCAAGTTAATGAGGAAATATTCGTGCACTGGGTGGGATTCAAACCAACGGATCCCTACGCTACCTGGATTACCAGACTAGCCCGTTAACCACTTGACTACTCTACTTTTCACGCGGAGGACGACAGGCTTATCGCTTGTTTTTACCCACCATTTGCTGGGTAAACCTAATTACTGAAATTAACCTCACCTAGCCTTATAGCCTCAGTGGGGCCGGGAATAGCCAGCGAAACGTGGATATCCAATCTTCTCTTATATTTCTGGTTTAGTTGCGTTGGTGTAAAATGGTATTGTTTGTTTTGCATTGCTGAAGAAATGACACACTATTGTTTCAATCCATCCGCTCCAGTAACATAACGTAAATAAAACCACTTTAGACATATGTACATACATAATTACATATTATATGTTTAACATGAGTACAACACATGTGTGTGATCCATCATGTGGAATACATGTTGAGGTGCACCCAATATTTAAATGGCTATTGACAGATTTATGTCATTTGAATGGAATTGGATGTATCCTTTTGCCAGTGCTTCCTCTAGAGTTAAGCTACGGGGAACGTGGAGATGACAGGAATGACCATTGAATTCTCTGGATGGCGAATAAGATCCTAGGCCTCATTTTCCCTACTGTCATGTCCCGTTAGCTCAGTGGTAAAGGCGGCACTCTATGAATCCAAAGATTCCAGAGTTCGTGGGTTCGAAACCCAGCCGGGACATGACAAGTTATGATCCCATTTTGGATTTGTACCAAATAATAATACGTCTTGGGTTTACTGCTGGAATAATGGGACTTTATAGTCCTAATCGGGCAGTATAAATAAGGCGATATTATTATTATTTCGAATTGATCAAATTTACTGAAGCTCTGTTTGACTCTTTTTCCCCTCTCCGACTGATGACCTCTCCAAGAAACATTGTTCTGAATGGGTCATCATCCCATGGTCCTCGTGAGTCATGCAGAAGTCATGGCATGTATTGAGCATTCCAGTTATATGTCTCAGCATTTCTGTAGATATGTATAGGTATACAGACGCGACCGGTGAGAAAATTATTTGGGGGTGCTGCCTCAAAAACCGGACTAAAATGGGATTTATAGAGTCGTTCTTTTAGTATCTAAAGAGTTTGAGTTTGTTTACCATACCAATCATAATAATTATGCATTAATTATTCTAGAAATGTGTGATAATTTTCATTGTGTACGAGCTAGGAAATCCTTTCTTTTCTTTTGTGTCTGGGGGTGCTGCAGTTCCGCAGCTCCTTAGCAGCGGCCTGTAGGTACCTACCTATGTATTCCAGTTACATGACTGTGTATATACAATATACATAATGATATGTATATTGTATCTCAGTCTCTCAGTGGTTGAACTATTCTAAGAATCTTTTCGTTTTTTAAAATGAAAGCTGGGATTTACCTCAGTCTGTGGAATATTTGATCTGAAAGATTGGGTTTTACCTTCTTGACTCTCTATTCCAGAACTCGACAAGTTTCTTCTTTTCTACAGAGTGTTACAAACCGATCTATTATTTACACACTGTATACCTACCTATACAGTCACTGTGAATCGGCATAACTACACCATAGAACATAATTATGAGTTTACAAGCTGGAATTTCCAAGCAAAAAATTCTCTTGGAACTCTTGGAAGAGGACGTATTATTTCTGTTATTTAATAATAATGCACAGAAAATCAGATAAGATCGGACGGGTGAAACATTTCCGCGAAATATCACTAATTTCTGACAGTAAGCAACGTCCAGAATGGAATGGACTGATTCTCAAATTGAATTCGATTATTCAAAAGTCTGGCTGGGGGACTATAAACAGGGAGTAGACCAGCATTGGCTTGGTTCTGGGGGCCCTTGTCAATTATTAGCCTCCTTGTATAGACAGTGGTAGAAGTGCTGAGTCATTACTCCACTGTCTGGTTACCATCGTTCACGATGACGCCCCTCTATGATGATGATAATGATATTCGAAATATAATAATAACACTCTTTAGTGGAAAGTAAAATACAAAACTTTGCTTGCAGCTATCACGTCTCGTGTTAAAAAATCGACTTGAAAAATGCGTTACGTGGCCGCTTATCTGTTGGCTGCCCTTGGAGGCAAAGAATCCCCATACCAGGGAGATGTTAGAATTCGATACAATTAAGTGGTAGAAAATGATCAAAGCATTTTCTACCACCTAATTCTATCGAAATCTTCGGTTCTCAGAAATGTTCCCGCTAGCAGCCTACCCTATTCAGGGTGGTTGAGGGCGGTGTTAATGAGTTTCACTGAGACAACAGAGAGCTAATGCAGAGTAAGCAGTGAGCATCAAAGGCTCCCAGAGATAACTACTCTCCCACATAAATATTAACAGAGAGATGCAATTATTTCATGACGGATGAGCTGTCATAATAAATCACTGCATCTGCACTTGAAATAGATAACACCTCCATTTCATTTAATTTATACAGGGTATACCTACCTATTAGTTGTATCAATTGAGAAAAAAAAAATAGTTGAAGTACCTATCTATCAGTCTGAGAGTTGCTTTCATCTTATTTTTACTGGGTAATCTGGGATTGTTGGTAATTTCCTTATCTTTCACTAGAATCCCATTGCAATTCTTTGAGAAAATTCTCAAACTGAAAGTCGTGTCCACTCTTTCCTATGTAGATCAAAAATTCGACAATCTGTTGGCGAAATTTCTCGTGGTTACTGGCATCCCATTTGGACATTAGGTATTTTAACCTCACTCACTAACCTAATCTCACTCAGTTTAGGTTGGTTTGGTAATCTCCAATATCACGCCGGTTCGTACCTGAATGGGTCGTCCTGCAAGACTTAACTTTTGCCAAATTTATTAATTTACCTTAATTTTCTTCCCTTCTCATACTCGTATTAATTGAGGATTCTTTTCGGCGTGATCTTTGACTGATTACTCGTATACCTACTGTGATAATATTGGAGAATTTGAACCAGTGTTATTTCGACCAGTCTTCCTCTGAGCAGACTGGTCCAACTATCCCATTCTCCAACTGACACTCTTCAGCTACACATCATTCTTGTACTTTAAAACTTTTCCAAAGTCCTAATAAAATAATGTACAAACGTTCACATCTATTTTTCATTTCAATTTAAAGTACAAAAATTGTCGTATTATTTCAACATGGAGAAGTACCTACAACCCGAACGCTTTGCTGTAGAGCCTACTTCTACATCAGCAGACAAGCAATGGTTGCACTGGAAGAAAACGTTCCAGAACTTTGTCGCTAAAATCAAAGACGTGACGAGTGAAGACAAGCTGACTCTTCTGACAAATTTTCTTGCACCTAACGTCTACGCCTTTATTGACAACAAATCTACGTTCGCTACAGCCCTTGCCGCTCTCGAATCATTATACGTCAAACCTAAGAATGTCATCTATGCCCGACATTGCTTAGCAACGCGTCTACAGAACTCTGGTGAAACTGTCGACCAGTACCTACAAGTGTTGAAGCAAATGAGCAAGGAGTGCAATTTTGAAGCCGTCACAGCTGATACCTACACACAAGAGTATGTTCGTGATGCGTTTATCAGCGGGTTATCAAGCAACCGCATTCGACAGCGCCTCCTTGAGAGCAATACTCTCACTCTAGATGAAACTTTCAATCAAGCCCGAGCTATGGAGCTGGCTGAATTTCAATCGTCTAGTTACCAGACTAGTTGTGTGCCCAATGTCACTGCATCTCAAAATTTAGAATCCACTGACAATACTGTGGCCTTTACTTCCAAGACTTGTTACTTTTGTGGTAAACAGTGGCATCCCCGGTCGTCTTGTCCTGCCAAGGAGGCACAATGTTCTATTTGTTCCAAGACAGGACATTACGGGAAAGTCTGTCAGTCAAAGCTATTCACTCAATCAGCACATAAGCCGCGACACAACAAGACTTCTGCTGCTCTGACATGTTATACTGCTCCTGTTACTGCGGCGTCACCCAACAGTTTACAAAAGTCTACTATTGATATCACCGTCAACAATATACCTCTCAAAGCTCTTGTCGATACTGGTTCAACACTCAGTTTCATAAGCCAAGCTCTAGTGTCCAGATGTAAAATCAAACCATTACCTTACTCTGGTAAAATAAGTATGGCTAACTCTTCCTTGTCCACGGACATTTCTGGACAATGTAAAGTGACATTACAAGTGTTCAACAACACCTACCAGAATGTTACTTTGCTGATCATGTCCAATCTCTGCTGTGACGTCATACTTGGACATGACTTGCTCCAAGCTCACTCTTCACTTGAGATAGAATTCCACGGTTCACGTCCACCATTGAAAATTTGCAACTTGGCTGTTGTTAACGTTGAACCTGTCTCACTATTCTCTAACCTTTCACAAGATTGCTATCCTATAGTTACAAAAAGCAGGAGACAATCAGACGAAGACAAACAATTTATCCACACCGAAGTAGAACGCATGCTACAAGATGGAATCATTGAACGAAGCAACTCATCCTGGCGCGCTCAAGCATTCGTTGTACGAGATGGAAGACATAAACCTCGTATGGTAATTGACTATTCTCAAACCATCAATAAGTTCACACATCTAGATGCGTATCCTTTGCCGAGGATTGAAGATGTCATTGCTAAAGTCTCAACAAACAAAGTGTTCAGTGTGATTGACCTCAAGAGTGCGTATCACCAGATACCTATCATGGACTCGGAAAAACACTTCACAGCATTTGAAGCCTCAGGAAAACTCTACCATTTTCTTAGAGTTCCTTTTGGCGTTACTAATGGTGTAGCAAGCTTCCAGAGAACAATAGACCGCATCGTTGAAGATGAGAAACTCACAGGCACCTATCCCTATCTTGATGATGTCACAATCTGTGGACGAGATCAGAAGGAGCATGATGAGAATCTGAAGAAATTTCTATCAGCCACCGAGAAGTACAATCTTACACTTAATATGGAAAAATGCAAGTTTTCCATTACTGCTGTCAGTTTACTTGGTTATACTATATCCAATAACACTATAAAACCTGACCCCGAGCGTCTGAAGCCACTTGTTGAATTACCCATTCCAACCGACAAAGCTTCCCTTCAACGTGCTCTAGGCATGTTCTCTTACTACAGTAAGTGGATCTCTAATTTCTCAGAGAAAGTACGGCCACTTTTACAGAACAACTTTCCTTTTCAAGATAACGAAGTATCCGCATTTGAAAATCTGAAGCGTGACATACTGAAAGCGTCAACCGCTGCTATTCAAGACAATGTACCTTTTTCTGTTGAAACGGACGCGTCTCACTTTGCTATAGCTGCAACGCTAAGTCAACAAGGACGACCTATCGCTTTCTTCTCGAGAACTCTGAACAAGTCAGAACTTCAACACGCTTCAATTGAAAAGGAAGCATATGCAATTGTTGAGAGTCTAAAGAATTGGCGTCACTACCTCATTGGAAGACCTTTCAAGATAATCACTGACCAACGCTCCGTATCTTTTATGTTCAATCAAAAACACAAGAGCAAAATAAAGAACGAGAAAATAATGAGATGGAGACTCGAACTGGCATGCTTCAACTTCGACATAGTGTATCGTCCTGGTTGTGAGAATGCTCCTGCAGACGCGCTGTCTCGCATAAGTGCAGCTATTAACTCTCGACCTGACTTGACTTATTTGCACAATAATCTATGCCACCCCGGTATAACAAGGATGACTCACTGGATCCGAGCTAAGAACTTACCATTCTCTGTGGAAGAAGTTAGACAAGTGACAAATTCCTGTCGAGTTTGTGCGGAACTGAAACCACGCTATCACAAACATGAAGGCCAGCTCATCAAGTCTTCAGCTCCATTTGAACGATTGAGCATTGATTTCAAAGGACCTCTACCTTCAAAGACAAGGAATCGATACATACTAACTGTTATTGACGAATATTCAAGATTTCCTTTTGCTTTTCCATGCCCTGATGTATCTTCAAATACTGTTATCACAAATCTGACAAACTTATTCACTCTTTTTGGTACCCCAAGTTATATACATTCTGATAGGGGGACTGCATTCATGTCCTCTGAAATAAAAACGTTCCTCACTTCACTAGGTATTGCTACAAGTCGCACAACACCCTACAACCCTCAAGGCAACGGACAGTGCGAAAGATACAATGGCATCATCTGGAAGACAATAATGTTGGCTCTAAAATCACGCAACTCGAAGACAGAAGACTGGGAAGAAGTGCTAGGTGATTCACTTCATTGTATACGATCTCTTCTTTGCACAGCAACCAACGCAACTCCCCATGAACGTATGTTCAATCATCCGCGTCGTTCATTCAATGGAAGCTCAATGCCCACTTGGCTGACAAAACCAGGACCCGTTCTAATGAAGAGTTTAAACCGAAGAAGCAAATATGACTCTATGGTCGAGGAGGTTGAACTTTTAGATGCCAACAATGAGTATGCTCATGTTCGACTACCTGATGGGAGAGAAACTACGGTTTCGACTCGATATCTGGCTCCTGCTGGAAACCAATCAAATGATGATATTCTAAACAATGATATTCCGAATGACGATATTCCAAACAATGATATTCCCAATGACGATATTCCAAACAATGATATTCCCAATGACGATATTCCAAACAATGATATTCCTTATGACAGCCAACAGAATGATGACAATCCAAACCCCAGAAGATCAACTCGGAACAAGAGGGCACCCGTTCGTTTCGCAGATCTCAACTTCTGAAAGCTGGGGTGAATGTGATAATATTGGAGAATTTGAACCAGTGTTATTTCGACCAGTCTTCCTCTGAGCAGACTGGTCCAACTATCCCATTCTCCAACTGACACTCTTCAGCTACACATCATTCTTGTACTTTAAAACTTTTCCAAAGTCCTAATAAAATAATGTACAAACGTTCACATCTATTTTTCATTTCACCTACCTTCATATATGTATAGGTATACCTACATGAGTACATATAATTATGTATGTACCTGGTACATACATATATGTACTTATACTAACTATAGTGATGCACCAGCTGACTCATTTAATAGTTTGTAATACTAGGAGATAATTCAGGCTTGAGGTAATATTGAGGCATTACCTAGAAGGCTAGGCGGCCAGACCCATCCCAAGTACCACTCTGTCTCTTTAATATCTGAATATGTCGAGAAAGATAAATCGGAAATGACGAAGAGAAGGTGTGTTTGCTGTTTTTAAGTCTTGTACATTTTGTTAGCATTATTGTTTACTATCCAACAGAATATAATAATAATAATAATAATAAATGATATGTACTAATACTCGTCAGAGGCGGCCGGTGCTAAGGAGCTGCGGAACTGCAGCACCCCCAGACAAAAAAGAAAGGAATGTCTCAGGTCCCAGCTCATACATATACAATGAAAATCATCACACATTTCTCGAATAATTGATTTATAATTACAAAATTTGACATGGTAAACAAACTCAAACTCTTTACATACTGAAAGAGCGACTCTAGAGATCCCTATGAAAATACCATGCATAACTGAATAGGAACGAATTTATCTTTTTTGACTTTTTCCAAAGATGTACTTACTTTCCGGAAACCTTCAATGATTTTAATTTAATGTGAGAAATCTTAAAACTACCTATTGCCTAATGCCATTCCAGTACCAAAAAAAATCCGTTCAGGTCGAGATTCGAACCCACAACTTTGAAAAAGCAAGTTAAAAATTAAACTTGAAATTTAGGATTGTTTTCAAGCTTTAACTGCTAACGCGACATACCTGAATCTATGAAAAATGTTCACTCATATTGAAGCAATGGTGTTGTTGTTTGCTGGTTATGGTGTTAAAGACCAATTAAGTATCTATGAAAAACGAAACGATGCAGGTACCTATGTGGCTACCAGGCGTGGCCGGTGGGAAAATGTTTTGGGGATGCTGCCACATAAACCAGACTAAAAATATTTTTTATAGAGTCGATCTTTCAGTATCTAAAGGGTGCAATAGTTCTAAATACTGGACGCAGCACATGGGAATTTCTTTTAGAAAAGACCCTCAGAAATAATGTAATGTAAATCTAAAGAATTTGAGTTTGTTTACCATGCCAATCATAATAATTATGCATTAATTATTCTAGAAATGTGTGATAATTTTCATTGTGTGTCTACTAGCTAAGACTTGAGAAAATTCTATCTTTTCCTTTTTTGTCTGGGGATGCTGCAGTTCCGCAGCTCCTTAGCACCGGCCGCGCCTGATGGGGTACATAAGTATTACAATGGTACAGTTGGTACAACACGGTGTACAAAATAATTTTTGTAGGCTCTCATATCCGCATTTGAAATACATCTATTTTTTGCATGTTCGAATCCTAGGTTAGGTATACTTGCTAGTGTCTAATATCTATCTCAAATATTGAATCTACATCTACACTCTCTCTTGTTGAGTACCTGGGTACTCTGTTTTAGTAGAAACTCATTAGAAACAGTCAAGTCCAGGGCCGACTTGAAAATGCAAAAAACAATAACGTATAGGTACATAGTAAATTCGAAAAACCATAAACTCATTTTTTCCCTTAATATCTAATTACTAATCGTTTCTTTAATTCTTTTTTTCTGACTTTAATTCTTTTTTTCTGGTTCATTCATAATTATATGCCAAGATCATTTGTCAAATAAAATAAAAATAAAATAATAAATAAATATAAATACCAGAGCTAAATTATTACATCGACTTTTTTTTTAATTTGGCTGTAACGTCTCTTTCAACTGCATGGTCAATTGGTCATATGACGACGGGGGTTTTAGCCTCCATTCACTGGAAACTCACAAAGCACCAAGGCACTAGTTTTGTAATGGTCCCTCCATTTGCTATTCGCTGGTAAGCTGTCTCACAGCTAAAGTTATCATATTTGTGTAAATCATTAACGTGGTATCACAACTCAAACTCACTGTACTAATTTTTGTCTAACTTGTCACTTGAACCACAAACCTCCAGATTACAAGTCCGCCGCCTTATCGATCAGGCTAATACTGAGGTTTCAGCACAACTAGAAAGACGGTTAGGGACTACCAAAACCAATTCGGCTTATTTTTTACCGCTGCAAGAACAGCTACAACGGACGGACCTGTATGGAGCATGCTAAATTCACTGATTAGTAATTGCTAATTAGTAATTAGGTAGTTGGTTTTCATTATTGGAGGTACCAAATGATCTTGAATTCTCAAACCTTGAATGTTTCCACCTTGTGTAGAATACACATGTGTGATGTGTACGCACTGTACAGTTCACATGGAACCGACCTCAGTAGCTTGATCGATAAGGCGGCGGATTTAGTAAAGCGATCGTTTGAGTAGTTGTGATATAACGAAAGTGATTAACACAAATATGATAACTACAGTTCACATGTAAAAACGCTTAGAAAAAGAGGCTCAAAAATGATCATGTACCTATGTATGTTGAATTTTGAGTTTAACGTTGCTTTCAACGACATATCTACATTGGTCATTATAGTCATAAATAACCCGGTATAGGGATTTTACTCACTATTCGTTAGGCAAACAACCCAGACAATCAAGAATAATCTCTTCGTGTCTGCAATTATCTGGTTACAAACAACAGTAACTAAAGGCGAAATTAATAGACAAATTCTATATCTCAAGTCAGTGCTAAGCGTCGGTTTTCCCTATCTTACATAGTACGCAATCCGTGACTTAGCGCCACAGAGGTATTACAAGTAGTTTGAGTAGTTGTGATATCACAAAAGTGATAAACACAAATATGATAACTTAACTTTTTTACTAAACTAAATTGTGAATACAATTTTTTGTCCGCTCTGGGATTCGAACCCTGGGATCTTCCGCATGGCAAGCTGGGTAAATAATTAATCCTTGGTAAATAAAGGAAGAGGTTGGCATAGGCAATAACCCCGCCCTTTAGTTAGGACATATGTATATATTTTTTTTTTTTTTTTTTTTTCTTCTTGTTTATATTATTAATATTGTCAATTTTTATATTTAATTTTTACCATTATTTGTCTGTATATATCTTCGTCCCAAACACGAAGTGGCGTATCTTCAAAATACAAACTTTACAGGACAGGAAAAACAAAAATTGATAGTTTTTTGTTCACTTATCCTTTCTGCCCTTGTACTGGAATAATTTTCTATTGATAATCAATGTATCCAAGTTGGTCTTAAAAAAGGTTGGTTAAAATAAAAATTAAAATCGAGATACGTCAGCTCGTTCTTTGAAAGAAATATTCGAAACAATATACGCCGAAATTAAATATACCTACTCATAAAATTGGAACGCCTTGAGATAGAGATACGCCACTTCGTGAGGTGATAAAAAACCATGATTAGAACTAGATACGCCAAAAATCTCAAATGTCCATTTTTTGAGATACGCCACTTTGTGTTTGGGACGACGATATGTTCTACTAATAAAGAGTTTCTAAATAAATAAATCCCTTCACTTGGTTGCAGGAGTATTCCTGGTCCCCTACTTCATAATCCTGCTCCTGTGTGGCATCCCCATCCTCTATATGGAACTGGCGGTGGGGCAGTTCACCCGCCGGGGGCCCATCGGGGTCCTGTCCAAACTCTGCCCCATCTTCAAAGGTAAGTTGTTTCCTCTGGCACGAAGTCTGTCCCGGTAGTTCAGTGGTAAAGGCGGCACTCTGTAAATCCAGAAGTTCCAGAGGTCGTGGGTTCGAAACCCAGCCGGGACATGCCAAGTTATCCTCCCATTTGGGATTTTTTACCACATAATAATATGTCTTGGGCTTACTGCTGGAATAATGGGAATTTATAGTCCTGATCGGGCAGTATAAATAATATTATTATTATTTCCAATTTGTCAATTTTACTGAAGCCCTGTTTTGCTTCTTTTTCCCCTCTCCGACTGATGACCTCTCCAAGGTACATTGTTCTGAATGGGTCATCATCCCATGGTCCTCATGAGTCATGGCTTACTGCTGGAATAATGGGACTTTAATAGTCCTTATCGGGCAGTATAAAAAAGGTGATATTATTATATTATTAAAGATTTCACTCATTTATTTGAGGTATACATACATACATAGCTTTTAAAAACAATATGTACATAAATTAATTAATATTAAGACATTTACATATTATTATTATTACTATTATTATTATTACTCCCTCAGGCGCTGGCATCTCCTCGGTCATCATCTCCTTCTTCATGTCCAGTTACTACAGCGTCCTCATCGCTTACTCCCTCTACTACTTCTCCACCTCCTTCCGATCTCAGCTGCCCTGGACCCACTGCGGGAACCGCTGGAACACCCCCGCCTGTTGGACGCCCCCCAGCACCGTGGACGGGGGGGCTGTCGCCCTCATTCAGAACCTCACCAAGCCAAGCCCATCGAAAACCCCGAGCGAGGAGTTCTATAAGTACGTAAGTTTCGACATACGGTGAGGGGCGCCGGGCGTATCAATGCTATGCCCATTGCCCACACAGCAGAACTGTTTGATAATAACTAAGGGGACGTCAGTCCTGGCTGGGGGACGTTAAACAGGGAGAATACCAGTGTCTCGCTAGAGGACTATAAACAGAGAACAGACTAGCCAACCCTTACAAGCTAGGCTAGCTTGCAGTTTCCTAAGGATTTAATGGCTTATAAAAAAAGCCCAAGTCCTCATGATGGTTGATCGCACATAGAAATATGTGGTTCAGGACTCAAAGTTGGCTGGAGACCATCACTCACCCCTCCAGCTGTAGCCAAGGTGGCTACAACGACATAATAACTAGTCGTTTTGTGAACTGTAAACTTCACATTGATCATTGATTAGGTATCTTATCGAATTAAAAGTCAAATCAAGCATCATCGATGGGTTTCATTTAAAAAAATATATCTATCACAATACTTCCCAATTAGGTGCTGGGTCAACACGAGCGCACCGGAAGTCGTCCCTTACAAACAAATGTAACCAAGTTTTGAATACAAATTTTTGTCGGCACGGGCGATCGAACCCAGGACTATTTTTTTTTTTTTTTTTTTTACAAGTTTAACATAACAAGTCTATTGGTACTCTATTACAATGTAGACCTTAGGAAATAGACTAATAATGTATGAACGTCCGGAAATAAGTTATTCACCACCTCCCCCCTCCCCAGCCACAATGTTCTACAGCTCTCCTCCGGCATAGACGTGATGGGAGACTTCCGCTGGGAGCTGGTCGCCTGCTCTTTCGTCTCCTGGGTCCTGGTCTATTTCGTCCTGTGGAAGGCACGGGGGATCGAACCCGGGACCTTCCGCATGGCAAGCGAGTGCTTAACCACTGAGCTAATCGCGCGCTTACGCTTACACGCTAGTCAATTGGCCCTTTTTAACTAAAGGGCGGGGTTCTAACTAAAAGGCGGGGTTAATGCCTATGTTGCTCTTCCACCCAACCGTTATAAACGTCCGAAATCAATCCGAGGTTTATCCGAATAATATATAAACGTCCGGAAATAAGTTATTAGTATGTCCCGGTAGCTCAGTGGTAAAGGCGGCACTCTGTGCATCCAAAGATTCCAGGGGTCGTGGGTTCGAAACCCAGCCGGGACATGACAAGTTATCCTCCCATTTGGGATTTTTACCACATAATAATATGTCTTGGGCTTATTGCTGGAATAATGGGACTTTAATAGTCTTAATCGGGCAGTATAAATAAGGCGATATTATTATGGCACAAATCAAGATATATTTTTTTTATCCGTACATAAGATACATTAACATCTGGAATAAACCATATTCCTTAGACGTTAACATGTCAGACTGCATTCAAATTCAAACTCCTATTATTATTATTATTATTATTATTATCCACCTCCCTCCTCCCCAGCCACAAGGTTCTGCAGCTCTCCTCCGGCATAGACGTGATGGGAGACTTCCGCTGGGAGCTGGTCTATTACTATTATTATTATTATTATCCACCTCCCTCCTCCCCAGCCACAAGGTCCTCCAGCTCTCCTCCGGCATAGACGTGATGGGAGACTTCCGCTGGGAGCTGGTCGCCTGCTCCTTCGTCTCCTGGGTGCTGGTCTATTTCGTCCTGTGGAAGAGTGTCCGCTCCTCCGGCCGAGTCCTGTACTTCACCGCCACCATCCCCTTCCTCCTCATCCTCCTCTTCCTCTGCTACTCCTTCAGCCTGGACGGGGCCGGGATTGGGCTGCGCTACTTCTTCCTGCCCAACTTCGAGCTCCTGTACGACCACAAGGTAAAGGCGGAAAGATTTATTTTTTTAACATCACTTTTAAAAAGAAATTTAATCCACTCTAAAATATTTTGAGATTTTAATTGCTCTCTGGACAATCATAACTACTCAAACCAATATATTGAGATTATCTATACTTATAAAAGAGAGTTTCACTCACTGACTGACTGACTGACTCACAGATTCATCACTGTTTCTCCGAACTGGTAAATCCTGATAGGAAGCTGAAATTTGGTAGGTAGCTTTGTCTTATAGTCTAGTTGTGCAATAAGACGGGATTTTTCGAAATTCCCACTACAACACCTGCCATTGACGAGAAAGGATTTTTTGCTTTGCGGGCCATGCCTCGGCCCGCAAAGCGGGCGACAGCCCGCTAGTTTTATATAAATACTCTTTACAATCATATCTCGGCAACGTCAAACACTCCCGCCCCATCTTCACAACCAATACCACGAATTCTTCTCCGAGTTCCTCTGAGAGATAAAGAGCTAATAGTTATTTGTGTTATTAAGTCAGAATTTTTACCCGTCCAAAATCAATCTCGTAATGCATTCACTGGTTTTTGCCCACTCTACAACTACCGCTATATTTTTCACGAGGCTAGGGTAGGCCCCGACATCTGAAGTATATAGCCTAAAAAATTCCGACCCCGCTGGGATTCGAACCTGGGTCATATCGGAGTTCTAGTCGTTAATGCTACTCCTAAGACAAGTTAAATAATACTAACGTTGCTCTCAACTTCATGGTCATATCACAACGGGGGACACTTCATTCGCTGGGAATTGTAACAGCTTCCCAAATAAACCTCACCCAGCCTGGATTCTGGATTGGGCCGCAAACAGCAGCCTCACGTGTTTTTACTTAGAAGGGGACATAGTTTTTTGTGAGAAAATTCTGCTCCACCCGGGAATCAAACTCAGTATCTCTGAACCACGGGCAGTCGGGCAGTAGTCATAACCGTTACATCTGTACGGAGTCTGGCACGATGATGTTTAATGTCTGATAATAAATAAACTGCACTGGTAGTCAAGAGGTTATCGCGCTAGTCTGATAATTCAGGTAACGTAGGGATCCGTTATTTCAAATCCCACCCAGTGCATGAATTTTTCCTCATTAATTTGAGGTTGTGACCACATAATAATAAGACTTTGAGGGTCCGGTGGTAGAATATGCTTTGAGCATAAGCCTTGCCTGGTGCTTATCTTCCACTAAAGAGTGTTATTAAAGTTATCATATTTGTGTTAATCACTTTCGTGATATCACAACTACTTAAACTAGCTTTACTAAATCTACGTTGAAACCGGGACTAGAACCACCGACCTCCAGGTTACAAGTCTGTCGCCTTATCGATCAAGCTTCTGAGGTCGGTCACTAAAGAGTGTTATTATCAAGCGCGGCCGGTGCTAAGGAGCTGCGGAACTCCAGCACCCTCAGACGAACAAGAAAAAAAAAACGAGATTTTCTCAAGTCTTCGCTCGTATCGTCACACATTTCTAAAATAATTATTGCATAATTATTATGATTAGGATGGTAAAAATGAACTTAAACTCTTTAGATACTGGAAGAGAGCATCTATGAATCAAATTTTAGTACGGTTCATGTGGCAGCACCCCCAAAATATTTTCCCACCAGCCGGGCCTGGTTATTATATTATTATTATTATTTTGAAATTTATTTATGTGTTATCTCCCAGGTGTGGCTGAACGCGGGGGCCCAGGTGTTCAACTCCATCGGCCTCGCGTACGGCGCCGTCATCACGTTCTCCTCCTACAACCAGTACAGCAACCCCATCCTCCTGGACACGGTTCTCGTGTCCGTGATCAACACGGTCACGTCTCTGGTCACGGGTCTCTTCATCTTCCTGGTGATAGGCAACATCACGTACGGCACGAGACCACCGTGGAGACGTGATTCTGGATGGTGAGTGGAGAACGTGATTCTGGATGGTGAGTGGAGAAGTGATTCTGGATGGTGAGTGGAGAATGTGATTCTGGATGGTGAGTGGAGAACGTGATTCTGGATGGTGAGTGGAGAAGTGATTCTGGATGGTGAGTGGAGAATGTGATTCTGGATGGTGAGTGGAGAATGTGATTCTGGATGGTGAGTGGAGAATGTGATTCTGGATGGTGAGTGGAGAATGTGATTCTGGATGGTGAGTGGAGAATGTGATTCTGGATGGTGAGTGGAGAATGTGATTCTGGATGGTGAGTGGAGAATGTGATTCTGGATGGTGAGTGGAGAATGTGATTCTGGATGGTGAGTGGAGAATGTGATTCTGGATGGTGAGTGGAGAATGTGATTCTGGATGGTGAGTGGAGAATGTGATTCTGGATGGTGAGTGGAGAACGTGATTCTGGATGGTGAGTGGAGAATGTGATTCTGGATGGTGAGTGGAGAATGTGATTCTGGATGGTGAGTGGAGAATGTGATTCTGGATGGTGAGTGGAGAACGTGATTCTGGATGGTGAGTGGAGAATGTGATTCTGGATGGTGAGTGGAGAATGTGATTCTGGATGGTGACTGGAGAATGTGATTCTGGATGGTGAGTGGAAAATGTGATTTAGTGAGGCTAGACATTTAGTGAGGGTAGACATTTGGTGAGGCCAGACATTTGGTGAGGCTAGACATTTGGTGAGGCCAGACATTTGGAGAGGTCAGGCATTTGGTGAGACCAAACATTTCAATCCTTGGGAAAAAGTACTAAAAGGAACAAGTAAAAATTAACAAAGACTTTTCATTCACCACCAGGCGCGGCCAGTGTGAAAATGTTTTGGGGGTGCTGCCACATCAAACCGAACTAAAATAGTATTTATAGAACCGCTCTTTCAGTATCTAAAAAGAGTTTGTTTACCATCAATTGAGCACATTAATTTGGTTAAATACATTTGTGTTCCAGGACCCGGTCTCATCTTCGTGGTCTACCCTCAGGCTTTGGCCAAGCTGCCATTCGCCAACTTCTGGGCTGTGCTTTTCTTCTTCTCTCTCCTGTGTTTGGCACTCAATAGTCAGGTGAGAATTTTCTACCACATACACTGCATATCCTTACATTGGACTGCATCAGGAACTTTTCGACATAGAGGTGATCTAGTCCAACAACTGAAACACTTCTCAAGGCTGATTCTAACACCTAAAGAAGTTACCGAAATCAGTCCTAAAAGAATCTTAAACTACATCAATAGGTTTGATTTATTTTACTGTTACATAAATACCCTACCTGGTTGTTAGGCTCTCCTGAATCCAAAGCCGTATTTTTCTTTCTAACCAAAGTAGATTCAACTGGAATAAAATGAACGAACTAGAAGAAAGTAATTTTTCTTTTGGAAGAGGAAAAATCTTCTTCCAGTTTGGTTAACCAAAATGGATTTATAAAATTATTGCTTCCAATTCTCTTATAGGTTAAGTCCATTGTTTGTCTTTCAAAGTACCGAAACGCATTTTTCTTTCACGAATAGTGGGGAAGCTAACCGACCTCATTAGCTTGATCGATAAGGCAGTGGACTAGTAACCTGGAGGTCGGTGGTTCAAGTCCCGGTTTCAGCGTAGATTTAGTAAAGCGAGTTTGAGTAAATGTGATATCACGAAAGTGATAAACACAAATATGATAACTTTTAGTGGGGAAGCTAAACTGCAAATATGTGGAATAAAATGGAAATATTTGAAAATACCGAATCTGGAAAAAAAATTATCCAAAAGAAAAATACACCTCAATATTCTGTTAAATTTTTGTTCCCTAATCGCCTGTCCGCAGTTTGCCTTGGTGGAAGTGGTGGTGACCTCCATTCAGGATGGTTTCCCCCGGTGGATCAAGCGGTACCTGGTGTGTCACGAGATAGTGGTTCTGGTGGTGTGTATAGTCTCCTTCTTCTGTGGTCTACCCTATGTCACGCAGGTGAGTTCAGAGTAGTAATACAACTAGAGATGTCACGAGATAGTGGTTCTGGTCGTGTGTATAGTCTCCTTCTTCTGTGGTCTACCCTATGTGACACAGGTGAGTTCAGAGTAGTAATACAACTAGAGATGTCACGAGATAGTGGTTCTGGTGGTGTTCAGAGTAGTGTTGTTCAGGTGACATCAGAGTAGTAATACAACTAGAGATGTCACGAGATAATGAGACAGGACTGTAGTACCTACCATCTGTAGTAGTACCTACCATAATTACTGTAGTACCTACCATCAGGACTTTCAAGTCTTGATGGTAGGTACTCGGTAATTATTTTGGTTACATTTTTTTTTTTTTTTTTTTTTGGCTAAAAGTTGAAAGAATGTCTTACAATATTTCACTGGAGTTAACCAACATCATGAATATGTTGAGTATATTTTCTTTTATAATTCGAAAAGTAAGCTCACCAGGATTCCAGCAATGCTTGCTAAGCAAGGAGACCAAAATACGCTTTTTGAAAAACAGACTCATGTAGATTCAAGGTAACGTGGTTTAGAGCTGTATAATTGGTGGAAATTGATTAAGTGACGCTATATCTACATGAGCCAGTTCCTTGCAGCCGCATCTCGACCCGGCCATACAACAAGCTTTCTCTGTCTGGTTTCCAGGGCGGCATCTACTTCTTCCAGCTCATAGACCACTACACCGCCTCCACCGCCGTCATGTACATCGCTTTCTTCGAGGTAGCGGCCATCGCGTGGATCTACGGCTCGGCCAAACTGGCCCGCAACATCCATCACATGACGGGCCAGTTCCCCGGCCTCTACCTGCGCTTCTGCTGGAGCATCGCGGCCCCGCTGCTCATTCTGGTGAGACATAGGGCCGCCGCGGCCCGGGTATACAAGTAAACTTGTACCATAGTATACAAGTAAAGTTTTAGACCTTTCTCGGATACCTAGAGAAAGGTCTAAAACTTTACTTAAATAACACACATAAATAACATTGAGAGTTGTGGTTTGTCAGATCTGGATGACTCAGCTGGTTGTTTCCAAGCGGTTAGGAGAACCACAGACTAGTAAAAACCAGAAAGGATAAAGGGTTGGGTGGAAGAGATTGCCACAGGCAATAACCCCGCCCTTTAGGTAGGACATTATTGTTATTTTCTTTTTTAGGTACTTATTTATATTGTCATTTGTTTGTTTTTTCTTAATTTTATACTGTTACCATTGTACTCTGTCCACAATCAGCATACTATAATAACTCGTTAGAATAGAATATGCCTTGTTAACCGAACGCAGTGAGGGAGCGAAGCGTCCTCACTGTCTGTCTGTTCCGCTATAATTCCCGACTGGATTCTTTAAAATTGTTGAAATTTAGTATACATATTCATTGGGGTCCTAAAATTTCACCTATATTTGGACCAAATTAGGCCACTCGGGGCTGAATGGAGGCTGTTAAGGTTCTGTTTTAACTTGAGTACTGGACAATTTGGCTTTCGTTTGTCTGATGTCTGTCTGTTCCGCTATAATTCCAGACTGGATTCTTTAAATTTGTTGAAATTTAGCATACATATTCATTGGGGTCCTAAAATTTCACCTATATTTGGACCAAATTAGGCCACTCGGGGCTGAATGGAGGCTGTTAAGGTTCTGTTTTAACTTGAGTACTGGACAATTTGGCTTTCGTTTGTCTGATGTCTGTCTGTTCCGCTATAATTCCAGACTGGATTCTTTAAATTTGTTGAAATTTAGCATACATATTCATTGGGGTCCTAAAATTTCACCTATAGTATTTGGGCCAAATTAGGGCACTCAGGGCCGAATGGGGGCCGTTTTGGTGAAAATTGAAAACGATTTTTCTATTTTTATTGAATACAGAAAGGTTCTTGAAATTTGGTTTTTTTTTTTAAATATTCTTCAATGGTAGCTATTTTTATTTAAAAACGTTCAATTGAAATATTTTCTTCGCTGTCACTACTCTTTTTTCCAATGATCAATTCCATCTTCATACCCCAACAACGACTCTCCACTCCTCCATCTTCTCCTAGCTCTTCTTATGCACATACTCGCTGCACGCTGCGCAGCAATGGAAATTTTGGCTCGTACCCATCCTAAGAGAATTTGGTAGAATGATTAAAAATTATATTTCATAATCAGATATAAAATTTCGTGATCTTTGGAGCTAAGAGCTAAGGGGGCCACACTGTGACCAAAAACATAAAAAAAGGTCCACAAAAGGGGGCCGGTTGAATTTTTCATAAAAAACCATCGAGTTGAGTATTGAATGCATGGTCTCGATGTCCTGAAGCTTGATATGACAATTATAATTCGATAAGAGAATCTGTGTGAGGTTTACAGTTCACAGAACTTTTATTTCATTTCATTTCATAAAGCCAAGTCTTCTTATAGGTTTGGGTTGCCCATACACCTCAGCCACATTGGGCCCTTTGTGTGTGGAAGGGTTAGCTTCGTTATTATTTTAATCAAGTTTAAGATTTAGAAAGGTATTTTTTTTAATGAACATTTATTTAAAAACATCTATTTAAACATTTATTTAAACAATCTTGCCCTTCGGGTATTATTTATTATCCTCTTCGCGCCCATTTTCGTCGTGAGAGGACATTTATTTTATAGTCCTAAGTGCCCAAGCTATAAATTTATACTACCAAGGTACCAAGTAGCATAAAATGTTTGTCCTCGGGAGAGGCCACCGGTCACTTTGTACTGGTGTTGGGCGCGAAGAGGATAAATACTATTAAAAAAATTGTGTTTCGCCCGGTTCCAGGCCATCTGGATCTTCAGCCTGGTGGACTACGAGCCCCCCTCCTTCCACAACGGCCGCTACGTGTTCCCCCGCTGGGCGGAACTTACCGGGTGGTTCATCAACAGCCTCTGTCTGGTCGCCATCCCTATCGCTGCCTTCTGCGTCGTGCTCAACACTCAGGGCAAGACGTTCGCCGAGGTGAGTGGCCACTCGTACTCCATCAGCTGGTAGAGAGGGGAGCACATGAGGGTTGGGTGGAAGAGATTGCCACAGGCAATAACCCCGCCCTTTAGTTAGGACATATATTATGTATGTATTTATTTATTTATTCTTTATTTTTTCTTTTATTAGGTATATTGTATTTTAATTTGTAATTATTTGTGTTGTATATAATATATGTCCTATTGATAAAGTGTAAATAAATAAAAATAAATTAGTGGTTAAATGAAAATCGTTGGACTCGTTTTCGAGTCATTCACCAATCTATCCATTTTGTGGGTAATTTTCTAAATCAAACACCTCGGCCGAGGTGACAAGAACGCCCTATACAAAGAGACAACGCGGCAGAGTGTATATTAACGGTAAAGTTAGTTCCCATGTATTTCATGTACTTTCACCCAGCGAAAAGTTCAACATGAATTTCAATTTTCATTGCAGAAATTTGATTAAGCCCCAACTAATTAAAGGCGTTTTGATCATTTTAGTTTGTGAATTTTGCATACTGAATTTGATCATCGTTTAAGCACTAGGGGTTCTACCTAAACTTAGTTATCTTTTCCGGTGATAACCCGACACCAAATTTTACCCCTATATTAATTTTATTAATCATTTGTACCTATGAAAATTCAACTGGAAAAGACGTACAAAAAAAACATTTTATACTAAAGTTTGGTTCGGAAAAAATCAAATAATGTGGATTTTATGAAGGAATTTCAGTTACTTTTATTTTGTATTTCTTGCATATGGTATTTCTCATATTGATGGTTAGTGCCTTTTCCAGAGTTATTTTATACTAAATATAAATTTTATTTTATTTTTCAGAAGCTGCGTAGCTCCTTCAAGAGTCGCCTGAACAGCCGCGTCAACTCCGAGGATATCTACAACAAGGAGCTCAAGACTCTGATCCAAGACAAGATGCCGGTGTCAACCATTGTCATTCAGCCAACCGGTGGCCCCACCCATCAGCACTGATCCGCTGTGTTAAGTTACGGGAAGCTTGGAGGATATCTACAACAAGGAGCTCAAGACTCTGATCCAAGACAAGATGCCGGTGTCAACCATTGTCATTCAGCCAACCGGTGGCCCCACCCATCAGCACTGATCCGCTGTGTTAAGTTACGGGAAGCTTGGAGGATATCTACAACAAGGAGCTCAAGACTCTGATCCAAGACAAGATGCCGGTGTCAACCATTGTCATTCAGCCGACCGGTGGCCCCACCCATCAGCACTGAAACGCTGTGTTAAGTTACGGGAAGCTTGGAGGATATCTACAACAATAAGGAGCTCAAGACTCTGATCCAAGACAAGATGCCTGTGTCAACCATTGTCATTCAGCCGACCGGTGGCCCCACCCATCAGCACTGATCCGCTGTGTTAAGTTACGGGAAGCTTGGAGGATATCTACAACAACAAGGAGCTCAAGACTCTGATCCAAGACAAGATGCCTGTGTCAACCATTGTCATTCAGCCAACCGGTGGCCCCACCCATCAGCACTGATCAGCTGTGTTTAGTGACGGAGGGCATGGGTGACAGTAGAGTATTATCCAAGACAAGATGCCTGTGTCAACCATTGTCATTCAGCCAACCGGTGGCCCCACCCATCAGCACTGATCAGCTGTGTTTAGTGACGGAGGGCATGGGTGACAGTAGAGTATTATCCAAGACAAGATGCCTGTGTCAACCATTGTCATTCAGCCAACCGGTGGCCCCACCCATCAGCAGTGTTAAGTGACGGGGGGCTTGGCTAGTATCTGGATGTGTCACAGTAGAAGATTATCCAAGAAAAGATACCTATGTCAACCATTGTCATTCAGTCAACCGGTGGCCCCACCCCACCCTTGGCTAGTATCTGGATGGGTGACAGTGGAGGATTATTCAAGACAAGATGTTTAAATTTAACGATGTATGCCCTTCTGTCATTCAGCGAACCCACTCATTGATTTGCTGTACTAGAGCCTGGTATTCTAAGTAACAGAGAGCTTGGCTAGTATCTGGATTGGTGACAGTAGAGGATTATTCAAGACAAGATACATAATTCCAATACATACATTCAGTCCTTCAGACAACTCTTGCACCTACCAAGGCAATCAGCGGAATTATTATGGAAGAATATTATTTTACAAGCAATAAAAAAAGACAATAAATGTGAGATTTTAAAATGTTGACAATCAAATCGAGTTCGATTTATTATTTTTTATTCAATGAACATTACAGTCATTTCATGAAGCTACTTACAAATACTGAAATTACTATAGTACAAAAGATGAGAGACCCCCCCCCCCCCCCCCCCCCCCCCCATATCAGAACACACCTGAAGGTCATGAAACCTAACAAAAAATTACATAGGTATAATATCTTTCTGAAATATTTGTTGTAGCTGGAAGTATAGAGTATATTCTAAAGCTATTTCATTAGAATACGCCTTTCTTTAAAGATGAGTGTTTCACAGCCTTTTTTATTTCGTAGTCATGAAACAGGAGCTACTGTAGACGCTTGTGGTCTGTGTTTAGCCTGCCCATCCCATAGAATGGCTCCTCTCTGATGGATGAGAAGTGACACAATACTTCCCATTTAGGTGCTGAGTCAACACGAGCGCACCGGAAGGTATCCCTTACAACACAACTGTAACCAAATTTTTAATACAATTTTTGTCGGTGCGGGGGTTCGAACCCGGGACCTTCCGCATGGCAAGCTAGTGCTTAACCGCTGAGCTATTCGTGCGCTCCTGTTGACTAATTGTATAATGACTTGGTGCAGTATAAAGCCAGCCCAGCCCAGGCTAGGTGAGGTTAATGTGCGTAGCAGGTTTGTGAGTTTACTGCGTTCAGATTAACCAGTCAGTGCGTTCTGTGACTCTTGAAACGGAGATTTGGAGAGTATGAGAGTGGAGAGCGTTTTTGGAACGGGCTAAAGATTTGCCAGTCCATTTCCAAATCATAGAATCCTTTTAACCAGGTGGCTGATTCATCCTGGCCTAGGGAACAAAACAGTGCAAGGGATTCACCATTTGACAAGTCTTTGAATTGCGATCGTCTGGACGACCCAGCCAGCTTCAATGGATTCCATATAGCTGTTTAATGTATGTCAGCTAGCCGTTTGATAAATGCCAGGGAGCTTTTCAATGAATGTCAGCTAGCTTTTGTCCAATGAATGTCAACTAGCTGTTCAATGAATGGCAGCTAGCCATTCAATGAATGACAGCTAGTCGTTCAATGAATGTCAGCTAGCGGTTCAATGAATGTCAGCTAGCTTTTGTTCCATGAATGCCAGCTAACCGTCCAATGAATGTCAGCTAGCTTTTGTCCAATGAATGTCAGCTAGCTTTTGTTCCATGAATGTCAGCTAGCCGTCCAATGAATGTCAGCTTGCCACTCTTCTCTAGTAGTCGATATCGCCGTCTGCTGTCCTCACAATACGGGGGGGAGGACCGTGGGGCGGGCGCCCCCCATGGGGGGGACCTCTCCGCCGCCTGGTACTGGGGACTGGTCGACATCTTGAGAACCTGGGAGAAGACAATGAAACAGTCAATAATAAGAGCAGCTGGGTTGAGAATAAGAGGAGCAAGAAGGCTCATAAGAAGCTTACCCTACGAAGATGGAGCGAGGATTCCTCATTTTATATACAATTATTATTTTTATTTTATGATAAAAGAGTGTGTTAAATATTAATAAAAGTTTAAATATTAAAGACAATGAAACAGTTATATCCCGTGGCGTAATGGTTGTGACTACTGCGCGTAGTCTTAAGAGTCCCCGAGTTCGACTCCCGGTCGGGACAGACTTTTCGACGAAAATTCTGTTCCATCCAAACAAGTGAGGCGAGCATTTCCGGCCCTATCCAGGCTGGGTGAGGTTAATGTGCGTAGCTGGTACGATTCCCACCGAATGGAGAGTAAAACCCTTGTCCTGACTAATCAGGACGTACATCAGAATTAAAATCAACTGGTCACAATAGATCTGAACAGAAGATGGTGTGATAGTAAAATTGGTGCTTCCCTTGTGGAACTCCAACCAGTCTATTATAATGATACATCCATATTACCTGAAATTTTGTAATAAATAAAACAGAAGTTCCTTTCTTTGGCTATCTTTTAGGATTTTTTTAATAATAATAATAGTTAATTAATAATGATTTCAACCGACCTCAGTGGTTTGATAGTTCCGGCGGTGGACTTGTAACCTGGAGGTCGGTGGTTCAAGTCCCGGGTTCAGCGAAGATTTAGTGAAGCGATTTGGGGGTTTCATGTAAGATTTCTATGTTTATAGTCTTCTAGCCACATTTAGGTAAAATGTCAAGGTCCATTCATCATCATTGAGTAGCAGCATTGTGTTCGATGGTCACCAAACTTGATGTTCATCAAGGTCCATTATGGAATAATAATAAAAAGTTAGTTAGTTATCATACATGTGTTAATCACTTTCGCGATGTCACATCTTCTCAAACTCGCTTTACTAAATCTTTGCTGAAACCGGGACTTGAACCACCGACCTCCACCAGGTTACAAGTTCGCCGCCTTATCGATCAAGCTACTGAGGTCGGTAATATTTTTTTTTTTTTTTTAGCTGTAAGCTTATCTTTATGTTAAGATTTAAGTGTCTTTGAATACAAAGACACTTAAATCTAAACATAAAGATAAGCTTACAGCTAAAAAAAAAAAAAAAAAAATTGGAGACTCCTCGTAAATTCATAAAATAAAAAAAGTAAAAGGTTACCTCTCGCAGTGCCATGGTAGCGTACACACTGGGGGGCAGACTCAGCTCCACCAGCACCGCCTTGAGGCTGGCAGTCTCGGGATTCGCCACTGGGGGGAGCGTCTTGCCGGCGAGGATATCCGCGTCACTCAGCTGCAACTCCGCGTCTGGTTTCTCGTAGCGGACGATGGACCAGGAGACGTCGCCACTCTTGAGGATCATGCGGCGGTAGCTGCCTGCAAGCCGGGGAGGACGTTTTTCGAATGATAATAATGATAATAATTCCGTGTCCGTGAGTTAGGTATTGATACCTAAATCACGGTGGTGAGAGGATTATATGGACGCCCAGATCCAATGTCTAGGCTCCTTTCATGTCCATTGATTCTATTTGGTTTTAACGTCCTGACTTGAGGTAGACGGACGGGGTTTTACCCTCCATTCGCTGGGAATCGTACCAGGTATCCAAATTACTACTGCAAGTACAGTCGAATATGGATATAAGAGAAACCTGGATATAAGGGGAGCCTGGATATAAGAGAACACTGTCCAGGTTCAATTAACAAGGGACATGTTAACCCCCCCCCCCCCCTTAATAATAATAAGTGGAAGGTAACCACCTTATCCACTTGACTATCAGTGACTACCAAGTAGAATAGAATAGAATATACCTTGTTTAAACTGCCGAGGTAAGACTGAAAAGTTCCTTTACTTCAGCAGTCAAACAAGATAATCTGCATGCTTATTTATTTATTTATTTATTACACTTTATTTATTTTTACAAAACAATCATAAACAAAGAATTAATAAACAATAAATTTAAAAAAAAACTTAGAAGTATGTACAAAAAATAATAATAATAAAGATCAATATTAATTTCGAATTACAATTGTTTTGTAATCCGGGGCGAAGTTAATGCCTTAGGCATTCTCTGCCACTTAATTTATGCTTATTTTATGTTGTAAGTTGCTGTAACTCACCTCCCAGAGAGAAGAGCTTCACCTTCTTCTGGAAGCTCCCGAGCGTGAGTCCGTCCTCCTTGAGATACTCGTAGTACCACGTGCCCACCTCGTTCTCCTATGGCACTCTCTTCCACCCAACCCTCTATGTTGTATGTTGTAAGTCCCTGTAACTCACCTCCCAGAGAGAAGAGCTTCACCTTCTTCTGGAAGCTCTCCAGACTGAGCCCGTCCTCCTTGAGATACTCGTAGTACCACGTGCCCACCTCGTTCTCCTATGGCAATCTCTCCACCCAACCCTTTATGTTGTATGTTGTAAGTTGCTGTAACTAGCCTCAATTCGCATGTATTGCAGCTATGCTACTTTTCAATCAGTATTCATCACAATTGGATCTAGCAATGAAATCCTCTCACTATAAAATACTATGTAAGGATATGCTAGGATTAGTACCAACTTGATTTTATTGTTATTATTGTATTTTTTTTTCTTTATATTTTTTTTTTTTTTTTTTTCTTCTTCTCACTTTCTTAACTTCTTC
The DNA here is from genome assembly GCA_024516035.1 of Bactericera cockerelli. NCBI lineage: Eukaryota > Metazoa > Arthropoda > Insecta > Hemiptera > Triozidae > Bactericera > Bactericera cockerelli. The sequence continues at coordinate 16,157,948 of CM044965.1, forward strand.
CCATTGTTCTTGTAAGTGGAGCTTGTAAAATTGCTTCGTTGGAACAGTGTTAAAAAAAAAAACTCACCTCCCAGAGAGAAGAGCTTCACCTTCTTCTGGAAGCTCTCCAGACTGAGCCCGTCCTCCTTGAGATACTCGTAGTACCACGTGCCCACCTCGTTCTCCTATGGCAATCTCTTCCACCCAACCCTTCATGTTGTATGTTGTAAGTCCCTGTAACTCACCTCCCAGGGAGAAGAGCTTCACCTTCTTCTGGAAGCTTTCCAGGCACAGCCCGTCCTCCTTGAGATACTCGTAGTACCACGTGCCCACCTCGTTCTCCTATGGCAATCTCTTCCACCCAACCCTTCATGTTGTATGTTGTAAGTCCCTGTAACTCACCTCCCAGGGAGAAGAGCTTCACCTTCTTCTGGAAGCTTTCCAGGCACAGCCCGTCCTCCTTGAGATACTCGTAGTACCACGTGCCCACCTCGTTCTCCGGCAGTTTCACGTCGAACCCGGGACACGGGTACACGACATCCGACACGCTGTACTTGCCCGCCGCCTGCTCCTCTTCGGTCACGATGTGCACGTTCGCCTTGCAGGAGGGAATGTCGTACAGGACCTCCTCCTCCTCGGGATCGTGGTCCTCCTGGGGCACAAGGGGACGGAAGAGGGATAGGGGAGTTATTATTGTTATTATTTAATTCTTTATTGGTCAACTACATACATTCAACAAAATAGGACATGTTAAAAAAAAAATTTAAAAAAAAAAATAGAATATGTAGTGAACCAAGGGGCGAGGTTAAAGCCTGGGGCTTTCTCTTTCACCGAACCCCATGGGAAATTATAAAAAATTATATATAATAATAAATCTTTGTAAAAAAGTAAAAGGAAACAAACGTTAACAAAAAAATAAGAGAAAAGAAAAATTTAAAGGTACAACGCAAAGTATAGAAAATAGAGGAGAAAAAGAAGAAGGAGAAGAAAGAGGAGGAGAAGAAGAAGAAGGAGAAGAAAGAGGAGGAGGAGAAGAAGAAGAAGAAGAAGGAGAAGAAAGAGGAGGAGGAGAAGAAGAAGAAGAAGAAGAAGGAGAAGAAGGAGTTCAATTTTTGCCGACCTCCGTGGCTCAGTGGTTAAGAGCATTGGTTACTGACCCGGCCGGAGGAGGTTGCGGGTTCAAATCCCGGCCGGAGTGGAAATTTCTGACCGAAATTTTCCGTTTCCGGAATGGCATGGATGTAAAGAGGTAAAGTGCCCTGAAGTAATGCAAAAGCGGTTCCGGGGCACACTGACCTTTAAAAAATATATATATATATATATAAATTTATAAAATAATAGGCGGACACATAGAGGACCCTGGAAAACTCTAGAAAAGACCTGTTTGACTGCTGGAGTAAAGGGACTTTTCAGTCTTACCTCGGCAGTATAAACAAGGGATATTCTATTCTATTCTATTCTAGTCTCTACATCTAAATATAGACGATTTTTGGAAAATTTGTTACCGTCTGAAACAAGCAAATTTGTATTTTGTAATGGACTGTCAAATTCTTAACGACATTTGGAATGTCATGTCGTTAAGAAAGAAAGAAATTCCAGCGGAGATTTGGATTATTAATTTTACGTCGCTTTCAAGTCAATGGTGATAGTACGTCAGGGGATTGACCCTCCATTTGCTGGAAACTCGAGAACCAGCTACTCAATTTCTAATAATAGAAACCGGAAGCATTGTTTTTTTAAAAAAATGTGTCTTGAAGATTTTCTTTGAAATCATTTCAACACCAGTGATTGAAAAGTTCATATATTACACCGTTTGGACTGTTTTTTTTTTTTTTTTTTTTTTTTCATTAAATAATGAACCCAATAAATAATATAGGATGCAACTACTTTAAATAACTACACCGTACCTCGTCCTCATCAGTAGGTTCTTCTTTACCATCCTCAACTTTTGGGGGAACAACAGTCTTCTCCTGGTCAACACCTGAAATAATAATAAATATGTTCCTTTGTGTTATTACATTACAATTTTATTGGGTAGCGCAGAATTATAGGACTTTTCAATGTCTTGAAAACAGTCTTCTCCTGATCAACACCTGAAATAATAATAAATATGTTCCTTTGTGTTATTTTTTTTTTTTTTTTTTTTTTTTTTTTTTTTTAAAGTGGGGTTTAACGTCGCTTTCAACTGCCATGGTCATATGACGACGGGGGTTTTACCCTCCATTCGCAGGAAACTCACAAACCTGCTACTCACATTGACCTCACCCAGCCTGAGTGGGGCCGGGAAAAGCCAGCGTCACGAGAATTAGAATTTGAATGGTCACCCATCCAAGTCTTAACCTCGCTGGATGTCGCTTAACTTCGGTGTTCTGAAGGGAACCGGTGTATTCAACATGCCATCGACGCTGGCTTTTTTTTGTGTTATTACATTACAATTTTATTGGGTAGCGCAGAATTATAGGACCTTTCAATGTCTTCAATATCCCAGTATGATTTCTTTTTTGCCTATGATTTCACCAATGGTCGCCGCTCCCATTAAAGCAGTTACTCATTTTTCCTCACGAGGTATGAGTGGACCCCAAACAATTACAGAGTAGAAAAAATCCTACCCCTCTAACCCATGTCACCATGCGTGCAATGCCTAGCGCGCTAACTCGCTCGGCCACGATTACTATTATACCTATATTCTAAATAATGCAATTACAATTGTGTGGACCTAGAACCTAAATGGGAAGTATTGTGAGGGGAGGCATACTAGGGGATGGGCAAGGTACAACACAAACCACAAGCGTCCACAGTAGTTGCTGTAGACGCTTGTGGTCTGCGTTGTAGCTTTAAAAACGATCATCTTTTTTTTAATATGCATTGGGTAGGTTTCGAACCAACGAATCTCCCACGCTACCTGGATTACCGAGCGTCTGAACCACTTTCACCACAAATGTATGATGTGTTTTTGTAAACCATTTTTTGTTAACGTTGAACAATAAGTAGAAATTAACGACCTATGTTGCTCTTAGAAGACATGAGGTACCTCTATGTGACTCAATACAATGTATTTCTTATGTGGATCCCACTGAGTTTTTCGGTCCGAGACACTTGAAAATTGGTGCGAGACACTTGAAATGATAAATGAGCTTTAGGGTGGTATGCAGAGTCCTCACTGTAGGGATGTCTGGGTCATTTGTCCCTTCAGCTGATTTTGCTATGCAGAGACGTTTGTTTGAAGCACCTGTGCGCATGCGCATTCATATGTTTCTTTAATAAATACTTGTCAAGGTCGAAGTTTTCCCTATAGCAAGCTCGGGACCACCCTACAGTGAACCCTATAGGGATAACAAAAACGTCTCTGCATACCAGCCTTGGTCCCTCACAACGAATCTCTAATATAGGCTCGGCGCTAAACGTGTTAAAGAAAAACTCCACTCACAAGGTTCTAGCACGAGGTCCCCGGCCAGCACCTGGAGTCCGAACTTGCCGAGTCTGGCCGAGACTACCCGATTCCACACGAGGCTCTGGTACGCGTGCATGTACAGCGTGACTGTGTTGCGGTTCAGAGTCTCCAGAGATCATCTTTTTTTTTCAATATGCATTGGGTAGGTTTCGAACCAACCAATCCCCCACGCTACCTGGATTACCGAGCGTCTGAACCACTTTCACCACAAATGGATGTATGTGTTTTTGTAAACCATTTTTTGTTCATGTTGAACAGTCAGTAGAATTTTTTCAGTTCAGTGTAATTTTTTTTTTTTTTTTTTTTTTTGGGTTTTAACGTCGCTTTCAACTGCATGGTCATATCACGACGGGGGTGTTACCCTCCATTCGCAGGAAACTCACAAACCTGCTACCCACATTAACCTCACCCAGCCTGGGTTGGGCCGGAATGCCAGCATCACGAAGTTGAAGTTTTTAGTAGACATTTTTTAGTCAGTATAGTTATTATTTTTTGTTTCTCTCTGTATTCAAGTAATTAATAATTTGTTTTGTATATTATTGTGCCAACAATTGTAACAAATTTTCTAAAAATTTAATACAAATATACATAAATTCTAAAAAAAAATTCAATAAGTAGAATTTAAGGATTAAAGAAAAAAAAAATCAAATATACATAAATTCTATATACAAACATACATAAATTCTAAAAAAAATTCAATAAGTAGAATTTAAAGATTAAAGAAAAAAATCAATACATAAATTCTATATACAAATATACATAAATTATTCTAAAAAAAATTCAATAAGTAGAATTTAACGATTAAAGAAGAAAAAAAAAACTCCACTCACAAGGTTCCAGCACGAGGTCCCCGGCCAGCACCTGGAGTCCGAACTTGCCGAGTCTGGCCGAGACTACCCGATTCCACACGAGGCTCTGGTACGCGTGCATGTACAGCGTGACTGTGTTGCGGTTCAGAGTCTCTAGAGCGTTCAGGTAGGCGTTCTCCCCGCGCCGCGCCAGACAGGAGAGAATGCGCGCCTCAATGCTGGACTTGAGGAAGCTTGGGTCGTCAATACCTGGCGGCACGGAAAAAAAACACTGCCAATTATGGACACAATACTTCCTCGTGATTGTTTCACATTGTAAAAATGTGCCAATTTTGAGATTTTATACAAAATTACTTGTATCTCCAAAACGACTGAACCGATTTTCTTCATTTGTTATATTTGATTTTGTTATATATGGTAGAATACCGTTTTTTCTACATTCTAGATTCTACAAAAAATTCTGTATCGGCAAGTCGTGGTCGTTATTTTTTTACTTTTTTGTCCAAAATTTCGGATTTTCTTAAATATCAGAGTCAAATTATAATTAATTAAAAAATAAGTATAAATTACTTATGTAAAACAATAATATACATATACATACAAAATTTCATCAAAATCGGGTGTACCGTTCACGAGATATAAGCGTTTCTCTTTCACCCAGAACCGCTAGTACAAATTTGATTAATTTAAAATGGGACCATCTACAGAATGTCTCCTATATGTGTGCAAAATTTCATCAAAATCTGTCCAGTATTTTACGAGATTTGCGAGTTACAAAGAATATTTTTAACAGACCGACAGACGGACAATTTGCTCAGGAGGTTATGAATCGTCCAGAAATATAAAAAAAATTGAAATCGGAGCAAAAAAATATTTTTCTTTACAAAAACGAACACAATACTTCCGATTTCTAATATTAGAAATTTCTCGGAAGTAATATAATAATCACAACAACGTCTTATTTATAGAAACAAAAGAGGCAGGAGAGAATGCGCGCCTCAATGCTGGACTTGAGGAAGCTTGGGTCGTCAATACCTGGCGCCACGGGAACAGTATAATAATAATATCGCCTTATTTATAGATGTTATAATGTGTGCGTAATATATGTCCATAAACCAATATTTATATATATGACTGATAATATTAAGAAATATAAAATATATTAAGATGCCAGCATACTTACCCAACAGGTAATAAAAAGCCATCAGGCCCAACCAACAGTTGGCACCGCAGCTAACAAGCACGTGGTGTGCTCAACACAGTGAATCTCTTTAAATAAAACAGAAAAAAGGACTACCTACCTACCTACCTATGTTTGTTTGTTTGTCCGGAGTTGTTTAGCCAAAACGGTAAGAGATAGCGAAAAATGTCTCAGAATTGACCCCCCCAAAACCATTATCGCTTTGTCCAGAAAAAATATAAAAAGTTCAAAAAGGCATTGCTGTCCAGCAGTACGGTCATGCCTCAGTAAATTTGAAATTTAGTCCCGTTGCAAAGCACGGGCAAACGGCTAGTAAACAAATAAAGGACAGACATTGGCTGGTATAAGCAGCCATCATCTCAAGCGCATTATTTGAAAATTTTATTAGCTATTACTCTAGTTATAATTTAAAAAAAACTTAATTCAACTGCTGGGTTAGATACTAAGGGATAGGTACCAGATAAAATTGTACATTTTCTTATTAATGTCTTGTAAATAAATCTCTATATATAAAAGAGAAATATGGACGGGCTTTGTATCTTTGTGTGCGGGAATTGTTTAGGCGAAATGGTAAGAGATAGCAAAAAATTGATGGGAGACGACCCCAAGTAAAATTGCCGAAAAACACCAGGAAAACTATCAAAAGTCCGAAATTCCAAACCGTCCTTGAGTTATGACCTTCCTCAAGTATTTCCTTGAGGAAGGGTTCGATTTTAAGACAGTCTTTGCCCTGGAACTTGAAATCTATCGCGAGGACCTATATTTTTTATTATTTAATAACAAATAAGACAAAATTAGCTTTCATTTAATTCATTTTAGGCCACATTCTGACGTACCGTTCTGGAGATATAAGCCAGAATGTTCGAAATTTCGACCTTTTTTTCAGACTTTTCACGTTTTTTAGCAGATTCCTGCGCGGAACTTAAAATTTGTCGTGAGGACCTATATTTTTTATTATTTAATAACACATTAGACAAAACAAGCTTTCATTTAATTCATATAAGGCCACATTCTGACGTACCGTTCTCGAGATAGAAGCCAGAATGTTCGAAATTTCGACCATTTTTTCAGACTTTTCACAGATTCCAGCACGGAACTTGAAAGTTATCGCGAGGACCCATATTTTCATTGTAAAAACTGTCTGAGAACATCACATGATTTTATTTGAGCCCTTTGTTGCCATATTCTGACAAATCGTTCTCGAAATATGGGCCAGTTTGCTACATTATCAATATCCGCTATGATAGATTTGGCTCGGGATTTTGAAATTTACAGCGATGATGGTTTTGTGTGTGTGTGTGGATGTGTGTGTGTGTGGATGGGTGTGTGTGTGGATGGGTGTGTGTGTGTGTGTGTGGATGGGTGTGTGTGTGGATGGGTGTGTGTGTGGATGGGTGTGTGTGTGTGTGTGTGTGTGTGTGTGTGTGTGTGTGTGGATGGGTGTGTGTGTGTGTATATGTGTGTGGTGTGGTGTGTTGTGTTGTGTGTGTGTGTGTGTGTGTGTGTGTGTGTGTGTGTGTGTGTGTGTGTGTGTGTGTGTGTGTGTGGTGTGTGTGTGTGTGTGTGGTGTGGGTGGGTGTGTGTGGGTGTGTGTGGGTGTGTGTGGGTGAGTGGGTGTGTGTGGGTGAGTGGGTGTGTGTGTGTGTGGATGGGTGTGTGTGTGGGTGTGTTTGGGTGTGTGTGGATGTGTGTGTGTGTGTGGATGGGTGTGTGTGTTGATGTGTGTGTGTCAGGTGTGTGTATGTGGTGTGTGTCAGGTGTGTGTATGTGGTGTGTGAGTAATATGGTGTGTGATGTATGGGTGGTGTGTGTGTGATGGCTTGGCGAAGCGGGTGCAGCCCGCTAGTGAATATATAAAAGAAAAAAAAAAGAAAAACTTATTTATAGAAACAAAAGAGGCAGGACAGAATGTTTTTATTATTATTTTAGTCCGGTTTATGTGGCAGCACCCCCAAAACATTTTCCCACGGGCCACGCCTGCTCTGTACGTTGGATTCTTTCACTCACCCCGCAGTGTGAACTCGGCGGACCCCGTCTCGTAGTACTTGTGGCTTGATGTATTCCACCTTCTGTATCTTGGGTATGGCGGCTGCGGCCCCTAGCACCGGGCCCGGCTTCAGAATGAGCTGCACCGCGGCCCTCCAGTTGTCCTGGATCAGCAGGCGGCCTTTAATTACAAGGAATAATAATAATTATTATGCTGACTGAGAATATTTTTTTTATATATGAATAGTTGTCTAGAAGAACCACCTACCTATGTGAAAATTTCGATTTTTTTTTTTTTTTTTTTTTTTTTCAAAAATGGAACCTAAGTGTAAGTCTTGAATCACTAGAGAAGTCAGCATACAAAATTTTTGTTCCTACTCGTTTTTAATTGTATTTTTTCGTCAAAACAGAGCAGAAGAAATCTCATGTAAAACCACCTATGTGCACTTGTTGAAGTAAAATCAGTCTCGCCACGTTGGGGCATAGGATAAGAAGGTAGTTGCGCGTGATGGTATTACTAAAAGTACCCTACTGAAAAGTGTATTACTAAAAGTGCTGCATTAATGGTATTACTAAAAGTACCCTACTGAAAAGTGCCCTAAAACACATAGGTGGTTCTTCTAGACAACTATTCATATGAAATTACCTTCCAAGGAACTGTCATAAGAAAGTTCAGTCAACAGTCAGTGAGTAATAATAATTATGCTCTTTGAGAATATTATTTTTATGAAATTACCTTCCAAGGAACTGTCATGAGAGAGTTCAGTCAACAGTCAGTGAGTAATAATAATTAAGCTGTCTGAGAATATTTTTTTTTTTTTTTTTATGAAATCACCATCCAAGGAACTGTCATAAGAAAGTTCAGTCAACAGTGAGTGAGTAATAATAATTAAGCTGTCTGAGAATATTATTTTTTTTTTATGAAAGTACCTTCCAAGGAACTGTCATAAGAGAGTTCAGTAAACAGTAAGTCAGTCAGTGAGTTCATCAACTTTTTATAATGAGCTTAGAACATTATAATAATAATACTCATTAGTGGAAGGTAACCACCAGGCGAGGTTAATCCTCAAAGCATTTTTTACCACCTAACCCTCAGAATTATTATTTTGTGCTCACAAACTCAAATTAATGAGGAAAAGTTCATGCACTGGTGGAATTCGAACCAACGGATCCCTACGCTACCTGGGTTACCAGACTAGCATCCTAACCACTTGACTACCAGTGCACTTGAATTTGTCAAGTGCACACGTCTGGATATTTATTTTATTTTTACAAATTTACGGGGTCCAACCCCATTCGCAGAAGCTAAGGAAATCTCCTTTGGCAACTGCTTAAGGTAAAAATGTTAATAATATATGTTGTATTACTTTGTATTTCTTCCATTTTTCCCTCTCTTTTCTAGTCGAAAACTGTTGTGGACTGGAGTGGAGTGGAAAGGTCCATAATTTTTACAGAGGTTAAAAAGGGAGGATAGATTTTTCAATTGGAGGATCTTGCTCTTGATGTTGCTCATGCTATCACAAAATAAGTGTGGTGTGCTCACTCATAACACCACATGGATACTTTAAATTGGGTATTATTTCAGCTCTATGCATATCATTGCAAAATATTATCAAGGGTGGTGATAATGCAAAGGCATTATCACCACCCTTGATCAGGCTTTGTTTATATTTATTTCTAACTTGTTACCATGTTCATTGTATATAAAAGATGTAAATAAAGCTTGATCCAAATGTTTATAAATAAATAAAATAAAATCCCCTCACCAACATCATGCGTGGCAGCTAGTGGGTTGTTGCCAAACCTCTGCAGGCCGAAGTAGTTGACGAAGCCATTCTCCTTGAAGAGGCGCAGGGTTTCGTTGATGTTCTCGTCAGTCTCTGTCACGCCACGAATCGCCAGTCGAAAATGATTGCCCTAAGAAAATGGAATAAACATTGTAAATATGATTTTACTGCTGTTAATTTTCTAAGGGTTGGGTGGAAGAGATTGCCATAGGCAATAACCCCGCGCTTTAGTTAGGACTTATGTTTTTATATATTTTCTATTCTTTTTCATTTTCATTGTATATATTGTTTCCATTTTTTTTTCATTGTTAAATTAATTATTTGTTTGTACATAATGTCCATTTATACCTAATAAAGCGTTATATAATAATAAGATTAGAAATTGTATGTACCAAAAAAATGAAATGCATAAATTAAATAATTGTGTACCCTTGCTGAACATTACTTGATTTGGGTGATCCTACAGGAACTGGTGCATATTCAATGCACCTTCAATGCTGGCTACATACCATTTAGTATTTCCTTTCCATGAGCACATCAGAAAGAAAACAGTACTTGAAAAAATACTTATATTAATAAGTAAGACAAATTGTAATGTCACAATAGATCAATTTAAGGTTGCAGTGACAAAGAGCTTTTGTAGACAATTTTGTTTTCTTATACCAATACCAAACTTTTTTTTTACTCGTAACAGCAAGTTCCACCTTTTACCTTCAGATCTCCCAGATTCAGAGGATGGTCCTTGTACACATAGTTGCCCAGCTTGACCCGCTGAAGTTTCACGTGGATGATGTCTGCGTGGTTCAGATATCTGCAGCTCACTTGCTGAGAGGTGACGGCGCGCTTGTCCTTGGAACCTAATGCCACAAATTAACACTTCTTTTAGAATAAAAAAGAATATACCTTGTTTATACAAGAAAGTCCCTTTACACTAGCAGTCTAACAGATCTTATGTACTTAACCTATTTAAAAAAATTAATGAGTATTTCACAGATTTTTTACATCACAGCCATGAAGTGTGAGATCTACTTTAGTCCATCCAGTATTATGCCTCTCCTCTGATGAGTGAGAAGTGACACAATACTTTCCATTTGGACGTTGCACCAACTTGAAAGGACTCCCTTACCAACAACAGTAATCAAATTATTAATACAATTTTTTCAACAACTCTGTGATTTGAAGCTGAAATCTTCTGCACGAGGCAAAGATCTTACCACTGAGCTAATATTGCACATTTAAGATGTTATGATGTTGAGATCACACATGTCTATAACTTCTAGTGGCATAGAAAGGATGATAAAATTATTTGAAGACTCCTAAAATTAACTATAAACATGTTTATCTTTAAAGTTAAATATAAAAAAATCATTATTTTAGTTGATTTGCTGCATGCATAGTTGACTAAGCTAAAGTGCTAATCTGGTAAGTCCCAGTATTCACTATAATTATGATGAAAAAATATTCACACAGAGGACATATTTATTTATTCATAATTGAATTATTAAACTGTATTAGACAATTAATTAATAATTTACCTGCAATTGTAAACTTGTTGACCTTTCTACTTAGTTGTTTGCCCAGGAGAAACAGCATCTCTGAAGTGTCAGTGTTGGTTTTGCAGACCGTGAAATGCAGATACTTGATGCGGCTTGCATTGGAGCGTCTCATCTCTTGTCGTCCTTTCTTTTTGTTGTTCACCTCAATCCATTTAACACCCGACTCATCTAGAGTATTTGTGTTGAGTGCTTGGTTACTCACCTGGAGAATAAATAAATAAATTACCAAAGAGAAAGAACATTTTTGAACAGAATGTCATGGGCAAGTTGGGCATTAGTAACATCCTTAATCAGGACGTAAGAAAATAAAATTAATAAAACTTAATCTAAATTGTTTAAAATTTAACTAATTATGTGTTGTTGTTTTGAGAAACTAAAAACTAGCCCAGCTACTTCAGGTTGTCTAGTCTATTTTCTGTTGTTATATTCATAGATTCTTTCCCACAGGTACATTTTTAAAGTACTAAGTTTTCTATATTATTTACTCACCCACTGAACATACTTGTGCAAGTATGTCCTCTGTTCTTTGGTGAAACTTGTAACTTCAATTTTTATACTATCTTTCTTATCTGGTGGAAGTTCTACTAGAGCCTTGATTTTAGCAAGTTCATCTTCAGTGATTAGTGTATGAATGATTGTCTCATCAATGTCAGGTTTGTCCAACATACTAGGATATATTGGGGGATCTGAATTTGTCAGACGTACTATGTTCCCCTCAAGGTTAATTTCATTCACAATAAAGTCAGTGTATCTTTGCTTGATAATTCCAGAAAACCCTGTGAAAAGTAGAATAAATAAATAAAATTAGTCATTAATATTTTCAAAGTGAAGACAATCAGACTGCACTGTCAAGAAGTTCACCAAATCACACTTCCAGAGGATTCAGAAGAGATTTTTTTTTAACAATCTAAAATTTAAAAAAAAATAAAGTTTTAAGTTTAAAATGTTATTTATGGGTTAGTTCACCATGTTTATGGGGGATCAATGACAAGATTTTTTTTTTCTTTTTCTTCTGATAAGTAATTTGTATATTTAAGATAAAAATACAAGGTACATAAAACATAAAATTACAGATTGTAGACCTCTACAAATTCAGCTCAGGGAGGAGCTGAAAGAATACTTGCCACATTCCCCCTCTGCACCGCTGGGTCGAGATGCTGTTTCAGGTGGATTTTTGATCTGGGATCCCCCATTATATCAACTAATTTCCTCCCAACATCTTGCACAAACTCTTTTGTCTTGATTCACCAGGCCCCATGGTATAATAATAATAGAAAAACTTATAAGGTCAAAGTAGTAAAGCTATTAAGCCCAGAACTAATGGTGTCAAATGCTAAAGGTTTGAAGTGCCATCAACCATTGTGAGAACTTAATTTTCTTTAAAAGCCATTAAACCCTTGAAAAACTGCAAGCATGGCATGTTAGGGTTGGTTAGTCATTTATTTGATTAAAGCCCTCTAGACTTTTTTTGTTATTGTTGATAACTGTTAAGGTTTACAAGATAAAATTGACAACCAATGTTTGGAAGGGCCAAAAATGTTTATATAAAACTATAGACTTTTTAACACTTAGATGACCGGCATGGTTTTTTTGTGAATTCTCTTGTGGGACCGGCGATAATGCGGCTATACCGACCATGTGTACCACCGGTGGTACACCCGGTCGTCTAAGTGTTAAAAAAGAAAATGGGTTTTTTAATTGTTTTCTTTTTATAATATTGTGTCTCTGCTGCAGCTACAATCTACATATCTGAATCAGTCTCCTAAGCACAGTAGAAGTTGATATGAACCAGGGTGTCTTCTAAATGTCCAAAGTAAAATTCCCTGACTTTTCCAGGTTTTCAGAGCATTTTTCTAGTCTGCTTTTTTTACATTTATTTATTCTATCTATTTATTTATTTACAATTTATTTTCTGACAAAACAATCAACAATAAATTAATATCAATAAATTTAAAAAAAAATATATAGAACAATATTAATTTATATTTACAATTATTTTATAATCTGGGGCCAAGTTAATGCTTTAGGCATTCTCTGCCACTTAACTGAGGTATTATATCATTTAAGACCTCAATCTGCAACTTTACATGGATAAAATTTACAGTATTAAGCTTTTTGTATGGACATCAACCACCTTTGGCAAACTGCAAGGTATCCTAACTTGTTAGGGTTGGCTATAAAACACCTTGGCCGAGGTGTAAAGAATGCCTATACAAAGAAAGAGTTCTATTATCTGTGAATAGTTCCTTCTGTGATACTATTCTTCTCACTGTTTCACGTCCCCCGGACAAATGATCTTCACTGACAGATAGATATTACCTTTGTTATCCTTGTTGACATATTCCATAATGTACACATCTTTCTCACTCAGTTGCTTCCTCATCTTCTTGAAGGAATTTGGTCCCTGTTGACCATCTCCAAAGGAGGTGTACAGGGGTCTCTTGTTGTTTTGGTTGAAATGACGGTGTGCCATCATGTGTGCTTCAGGTTACACTACCTACAGACACTGCAATAGGATCTGATTTATTCAAGTCTAACAGTAGGTATTCAGGAAAGGTGGGACCTTAGTGTAGAGCTAATATTAATGATTAAACATAATAGTAAAAGGATTTTTTATTTTCTTCTAAAAATTCAACTTCTGAGTTTCAACTTCATCAAGACACACTTGCCGCAAATCGCAAAAGTCGCACTGCAATCGCCGCATTATTTTTTGTTTATATTTTGATTCCTCACTTCCTCTAAAAATCTGTGCATTTTGTTTTTAACAATTTGCAACACTGGAAAAAGTGTAAACAAACCGGAAATCAAATTAAGCCCAGAAGATTTTTAGAAAACCGGGATCTTCTCCTGAACACTTTTCAATACCTACTGATTACATCTACGGAATATTACTTCTTTTGTATATTACTTCTTTCAAGTGTAGACTGTAGATTTGTGAGAGAAGAAGAGTATCTATATTTTCAGGCGTGAGAAATGGTCGTCCGGCAGTACAATGATGAACTCAAATACTTGGAGAAGATTTCATCACATTGCTGGAGAATCAAGAAAGGGTTCCAGCCAAACATGAATGTAAGAGTTTTATGGTTTTATTCCTCCTCTAGAGATTTACATCCGATCATTTATGCTTGATCTTTGACAAGGAAGAGTTTTGGGTCCACTATTTGGAAGCAAACAAATCAGCTTCCCAGACTACCATAATTTGCCCTGTGAATCATGGATGAATATTCACCATGTTAGATGTTGCTCAAGTTTTTTGGTTTTTGTTCTTGATAGCTCTTCCTACTTATCAGTAATCTTCTTATTACTATTAATCATATAATCTAGAAAAAAATTATTTTTTTAACCTCCAGAAATAAATGGTAATAATAGACACCTGCTTAAAGGCATCAAACTGAGGCACTATCAACTTTGCAAACCACAGACACATTAATCTCAATTTGCATGTTTGCGCAGTCTTAATATTCACAAATAAAACCAGAGGATTAGCAAAATTGCTAATTTGGATAACTACAACATTTTTCTTTAACTTTATCACTGTCAGCACCAATTATTGTCAGGTATTAGTTAAATGTGAAAATCTATTAATCAATGTTATTATTCAAATCAATTTCCATAACAGGTTGAAGGTGTTTTCTATGTCAATGATCACCTGGAAAAACTTATGCTGGATGAGCTCCGCAATGCTTGCCGTCCTGGTATGGTTGGAGGTTTCCTGCCTGGAGTCAAACAAATAGCCAATGTAGCAGCCCTGCCTGGTATTGTGGGAAAATCTGTAGGATTGCCTGATGTGCATTCTGGTAAGTTTCCCTATTTTTAAACTTAATATATCCAAAAGAAATTCTAACTCTGGAAATGTAAACAAGTAGTAGATAGTCAGCATAGGACTAAAAGAGTAGACCAGCAATTTGGCTTGAAAACTATAAACATTGAGCAGACCAGCAGACTAGACTGGCTGTAGAACTATTTAGAGTGAGTCAAACTATAGCTTGGCTAGGGTACTATAATCAGTAAGGAGATTATAAATTCCAAACTGATCTTATCTTCAAGGTTGAGTTTAAAGAGCGTCCACTCCAAAAACATGTAGGCTTGCTAACTTGTTTAGAGAGTAAAAGGTGAAAAAAATTAAGGATTGGTTCTGAATTACCTATCTATCCCAATTTATCATGGAAACCCCTGAAATAAATAACTACAAACATTAAGACGTAAATTTTAACGTTTTAATTGACAAGAATTAGTCAGAGGATTGAACTGAGTGAAATCAAAAGTAGTAATGATGAAATAGAAGTTTTGACCAGAGAAATGCATTCTGGCCGAAATCTCAGAATACCACAATCTATCATTGATGTAAGAAAAGCTCACATTTTATTCATTTAACAATTTTCAGGTTATGGTTTTGCTATTGGAAACATGGCAGCTTTTGACATGGGTGATCCCAAATCTGTGGTATCCCCAGGGGGTGTGGGCTTTGACATCAACTGTGGCGTGCGTCTGCTGAGGACCAACCTGTGGGAAAAAGATGTTCTACCTGTCCAGGTATTCAAAAAAACTTGATTGTATAACAGGCACCACTGAAAAAACTGATTGCTATTGTGTGGTGTGGTCACATGCTAAAAAGTGGTTGAATAATAAAGCCATGTATTTTTTGGAATACAAATAATTTTCCCAACTAATCCACTGTGTTGCTTTTCACATTGAAAATTCCATTTCTCTTAAAGTTTATCTTCTAGAATGAAATTATTTTATTTGAACAAAACAATGTTGAAAATTGTTTTAAATGAAATTGATTCAAGAATCTATTCACATGAATTCAGTAACTTCTGGGAGTTCTGAGATTGATTCAGGATTTAGAGGAATGCATAGAATCAAAGTTACCTAAGAGGTTACAAAATATGAAGGGGAAAAAAATTGAAATTGGTGCACAAAAAAATTTCATTTCACAAAAGAACACAATACTTATGATGTGAAAGTATTATATTGTTTCAAAATGTAATTGATAACATTCTCAAGTTTTTATTTGTAAAAAAATAAAATAAATGTAAATACCTAATTTTTTTTTTGTGAGTAGGAATCTCAACTAAAGAGCAATTCATGTCTAGTTCATTTTATAACATGAATTTCCTTTCTTTTCTAAATTTTCTCAAGACAATTGTGGCATAATATCCAAATTATTGTAAACAATCATTACACCTTGAGTTTTTTTATCCTGTTTATACATTTTAATAGTTTAAAATTAAAAAGTTATCATACATGTGTTAATCACTTTCGCGATGTCACATCTACTCAAACTCGCTTTGCTAAATCTTTGCTGAAACCAGGACTGGAACCACCGACCTCCAGGTTACAAGTCCGCCCCCTTATTGATCAAGCTACTGATGTCGGTTATACATTTTAATAGTTTACCGACCTCAGTAGCTTGATTGATAAGGCGGCGGACGGCAGTAGAATGTGCAATGCCCAGCGCGCTAACTCGCTCTGCCATGGTGACTACTCCTTACCATGAAATAACTTAGTCCATACACAATACACACATTCACCTACCTCAGCTGGTGCATATGACGGCGGACTTGTAACCTGAAGGTCGGTGGTTCAAGTCTGGGTTTCAGTGTAAATTTAGTAAAGTGAGTTTGAGTAGTTGTGACATCACAAAAGTGATCAACACAAATATGATAACTTAACTTTTTTTTACATTTTAATAGTTAACAATGTTAACACTTTGTACGCCACGTCGCTCAATATGAGCGACAGCGACTTCCCGCTGGGGCCACGTCTCTCATTTTGAGAGACACTAGACCTCACTTTGAAGCATTGTCTCTCAGTATGGGCCACAGAGGTAACAAAGTGTCTCTGAATACGAGCGATGTGGCCCCCCATGAAAAACAAACTTGCTGGGGGCCACGTCGCACATATCGAGAGATAATCCTTTGTATCGTGGCCTCAGGGGAAAATCACGATTTTGGGCTTGGCGTACAAAGTGTTAAACCCTAATAAAACAATATTTTTACCCTCACAGGAGCGTCTGGCGCAGTCCATGTTTGATCACATCCCGGTTGGGGTGGGCAGCAAGGGAATCATCCCGATGAATGCCCGGGACCTAGAGGAGGCCCTGGAGATGGGTATGGACTGGAGTCTGCGCGAGGGATACATCTGGGCGGAGGACAAGGAACATTGTGAGGAGTATGGGCGCATGCTCAATGCAGACCCGAGCAAAGTGAGCCCCCGGGCCAAGAAACGAGGCCTGCCCCAGGTATGTAATAGTCAGGGAGGATGATAGTCAAATCAGTGGAGCCAGCCTCCATGGCGTAATGGTTGTGACTACTGCCCGTGGTCCAGAGGTCTCGAGTTCGACTCCCGGTTGGGGCAGACTTTACGAAGAAAATTCTGTCCCCTCCAAACACGTGAGGCTGGCATTTCCGGCCCTACCCAGACTGGGTGAGGTTAATGTGGGTAGCTGGTACGATTCCCAGCAAATGGAGGGTAAAACCCCCGTCCTGACTATCTCAAATCAGGACTTTAAAATCGAACAGAATCAACTGGTCAAATTAATCTAAATAAGTCGCAGTGTTAATTGTAAGGGTTTCACTGAACACTCTGCAACCAGGTCAGATAATTATCATAGTCAAATCAGGCTGGGTGAGGGTGGTGTAAGTTGTTGTTATGACCAGCTTGGCTACAGCTGGGGTGAGTGATGCTCTCCAGCTAACTTAAGTTAAAAAGTGGGCTTGTTCTGAACCACATGTTTCTATATGCGATTAACGTGAGAATTTGGGCTATGTCTCTATAAGCCATTAAACTCTTGTAGAACTGCAATCTAGAATAGCCTGGCTTGATAGAGTTTGCTAGTCTGTTCTCTGTTTATAGCCCTCTAACGAGGCACTGATTTTCTCCCAGTTTAACATATCCCAGCCAGACGAGGTAGTGTAAGTAGCTGGTAGAGCTTACTCGTAGAGGTGTGAAAGTTAACTTCAGTTGTAATATTACGAAAATAATCCCAAATTACATAATTATTAGGTTTCTGTGCTGCTGGGAGTCGAACACAGGTCACCGTGTGTGTATGCCTAGTGCTCTACTCCACTCGGCCACATAAAAAAACCTCCAAATTTCTTCTTTTTTAAAATCCTAACTGTAATGTTACATTTTTCTGGGGGTTATTTCTTAAGCAAATGGGCTGCGTCCATTATTTAAAACTATTGCAACCCAAATCCTAACCCTAACCTTTACTTATTTATCGATCTACAAATTTATCCAGTCATCATCATCATAAGGTGGCGTCATCGTAAACGATGGTAGCCAGACAGTGGAGGAATGACTCAGCACTTCTACCACTGTCTTTACAAGGAGGCTATTAATTGACAAGGGCCCCCAGAACCAAGCCAATGCTGGTCTACTCCCTGTTTATAGTCCCCCAGCCAGACTGATGGTCTAAAGTAGTATGACTGTATGGACTGATGGTATTTGCCCAGTACTAATACAATTTTGCACTGAGTAATGCTTATGTCCTCTTCACTCCAGCTGGGAACTCTGGGCGCAGGCAACCACTACGCCGAGATCCAGATAGTGGATGAGATCTACGACAAGTGGGCGGCGAGCAAGATGGGGATTGAAGACGTGGGTCAGGTGTGTGTCATGATCCACTCGGGGAGTCGAGGCTTCGGACATCAGGTGGCCACGGGTAAGACATATAGAATAGAATAGAATATACCTTGTTTATACTGCCGAGGTAAGACTGAAAAGTCCTTTTACTCCAGCAGTCAAACAGGTCTTATATATTTTATAGGATAAACCGATATAGGGCCAAATAATGAATAAAGGGTTGGGTGGAAGAGATTGCCTAAGGCAATAACCCCGCCCTTTAGTTAGGACATATTATATTAAGTATATATTTATTTATTTTTCTTTATTTTTTTCTTCTATGTTATTGTATTCTAATTTGTAATTATTTGTGTTGTATATAATATGTCCTATTAATAAAGTGTAAATAAAAAAATAAATTAAATACATAGGGCCGAATAATACAACAGGATTGAAGCTAAGAAAGTTTTCGTTCTGTCACTGAAGTTAACCATTAAAACAATTTTTTGTTGGCTCTGGGGATCGAACCCGTGACCTTCCGCATGCCAAGCGAGTAACTAGGGCCGAATAATACAACAGGATTGAAGCTAGGAATGTTCTCGTTCTGTCACTGAAGTTAAGCATTGAAACAATTTTTTGTTGGTTCTGGGGATCGAACCCGGGACCTTCCGCATGCCAAGCGAGTAGCTTTCCATTGAGCTAATTTTGAATTTAGAAGGTACTTTTTAATTAAACAAAAAATAATCGTGTTTCTTTTCAACTTTTTTTCATCTTCTTAATGTCCCGGTAGCTCAGTAGTAAAGGAGGCACTCTGTGAATCCAGAGATTTCAGGAGTCGTGGGTTCGAAACCCAGTCGGAACATGACGAGTATTGACCAGTTACCCTACCATTTGGGATTTTTAACCACATAATAATATGTCTTGGGCATACTGCTAGAATAATGGGACTTTAATAGTCGTAATAGGGCAGTATAAATAAGGTGATATTATTCTTATTCTTAACTCGCAGATGCCCTGGTGCAAATGGAGAAAGCAATGAAGAGGGACAACATACGTCTTGGGGGTACTCCTGGAATAATGGGGCTTAATAGTCCTAATAGGGCAGTATAAATAAGGCGATATTATTACATATTATGATTATTATTCCTAACTCCTTTTTCTTAAGTCAGTCTCTTCTTCTCTTCTCTTCTTTATTTCTTACCAACTTAATTGTTCATTTTTAATTGAATTTTAATGAGAAAAAAAAATGAAAAAAATGTGTAAAACGTACAATGTATAATTATCACACAATAAAATATTTGATTGATTGAACTCGCAGATGCCCTGGTGCAAATGGAGAAAGCAATGAAGCGGGACAACATACGTCTTGGGGGTACTGCTGGAAAAATGGGACTTTAATAGTCCTAATAGGAGTAATAGGGCAGTATAAATAAGGCGATATTATTATTCTTAACTCGCAGATGCCCTGGTGCAAATGGAGAAAGCAATGAAGCGGGACAACATAGAAACCAACGATCGTCAGCTGGCCTGCGCGCGCATCCACTCCCCCGAGGGACAGGACTACCTCAAGTCCATGGCTGCGGCCGCCAACTTCGCCTGGGTCAACCGAAGCTCCATGACATTCCTCTGTCGACAGGTGCGGCCGAGTAGTTATAATAATAATAATAGAAAATCTTATAAGGGCAAAGTTTTATAAGTAAAGCTATTTTTTTTTTTTTTTTTAAGCTTTATTAGGAGGACAAAGTACAGGTAACAGTATAAAATTAAGAGAAGAAAAAAAAAAAAACAAACAAATGACAAAATAAATAATTTAAAAAAAGAAAAAGAAAAAGAAAAAAAACAATAATGTCCTACCTAAAGGGCGGGGTTATTGCCTGTGGCAATCTCTTCCACCCAACCCTTTTAAAAGCCTAACTAAAATTATTAGCAAAAAACAAAATTATGAGGTTATGTTATACAATTGATGCATTATTTAATAGAGAAAAAATCATCAATTTTAGCTTTGAATGAGTTTGTGGATGGAGCATTAATCATGGTATCAGTTAATGAATTCCAGTTACAAAATACCCTGTTATTAATGAAAAAAAATTCAATTTTTTCAGTTACTTTTTTTCATCTCTGTTTACACGCAACAATAATGCAATTACGTAAACAGGTTTGAGGGACACTGTATACAGACTAAAGACCTATATCCAGGCCCTGTCTACATTTTTGTTTAAAATGTTCCATAAATCTTAAACGTTAAGATAAGAATAGTATATTTATTAAACAAACAAGAACACTTATCTTCCTCGCATTTCTATTACAATACAATGGATAAGAGACTTCGAGGGACCGGAATGTTTTTCTCTCTTAAAGAGGTTCTGAAAAAAAAAAAAAAAAACGGTGCCACCTTTGGCGGACTTTTGACCGCCATTTAGAGGTTCTGGCTAACAATCAGAGATATGATTTTTTTTTGTACAAGTTTTTCTTGTAATAAAAAAAATAATAGGGGTCTATTCTGATCATTTTTTTGATATCTTGAACTTTTCGGAACCCGGGCTTAATTTACCGGTATTTTTGGGGATCCCGCTTGGACTAACTTTTTTACTATTCATACTAGATGGGTTCTGAAATATCAAGTGCATAGATTTTAAGGTGCTAAGTACGATTTTGACATTAATTTTTTGCTATGTATTACCGTTGATTCACCAGTGGTGGTGGAATTGGACTTATTTTCGAGTGATAAGGAAAGTCGTGTGGTGTTACACCAGTTTATTTATTTTCAATATAATCCTATCTGTAAATGGTCCGCCACAAAAAAAGTAAATTCAGGGCGGAATTAATAGACGTTTTTGTAATACCTCTGTAGCGCTGAGTCACGAATTGCGTACTGTGTAAGATAGGGAAAACTGACGCTTAACAATGACTTGTGATATATAATTTGTTTATTAATTTCGCCTTAAATGAGTTATGGCTCTACTGCTTCTCTACATTGAAGGTGTTTCTTCCTTTATTTTACAGGCGTTCGCCAAGCAGTTCAACACAACCCCGGATGACTTAGACATGCATGTCATATATGACGTGAGTCACAACATTGCCAAAGTGGAAGAACACATTGTGGATGGCAAACAGAAAACCCTCCTGGTGCATAGGAAGGTACGTGTCACACAAATCTAATCCTAAAACTAATATTATAGTTGAAGGGAAGCGTTGTATGTAACTATAAAGTTGAAAAACACCACTTTGATATAATAGAATATAGATAGATAGTTGAAGGGAAATTCAGATTTACTTTTCTTTCCATTTGTATTCTCTTTTAAAGTTCCACATCTTTTTCCTGTATTACTTTTTTTTGTATTATATAGGTAATACTGGTAATATGACTGTGATATAACATAAGGAAACACATTACCGTCTCAAAAGACCTTAACATTAAAACAGACGATTAGCTCAGTGGTAGAAGACAAAAAAAAATGTATTGAAAATTTGGTTTCAGTCATTTTTTGTAAGGGATTACCTTCCTGGTGCGCTCGTGTTGACCCAGCACCTAAATGGGAAGTACTGTGTCATTTCTCGCCCATCAGAGGGGAGGCATACTACGGGATGGGCAATCTACAACACAGACCACAAGGCTGTGAAACACTCATCAAAAAAAGTAACATTAACAAAAAAAACATTCATTATTTTTTATTGGCCAGCCTCCGTGGCGTAACGGTTGTGACTACTGCCGTAGTCCAGATATCCCGAGTTCGATCCCCGGTTGGAGCAGACTTTTCGAAGAAAATTCTGTTCCCTCCAAACACGTGAGGCTGGCATTTCCGGCCCTACCCAGGCCGGGTGAGGTTAATGTGGGTAGCTGGTACGATTCCCAGCGAATGGAGGGTAACACCCCCGTCCAAATTAGGACGTTAAAAACCAAATAGAATCGTTGGAGTTAGGAAGGGCATCCAGCCATAAAAAACGTGCTCCAACCCTCATGGTTGAGGTTGGACCATGAGGTTGAACAATGCCGACCCCAAAAGCAACATAAGCTAATATGGAATAAAGGCAAGGGAGATCTATTATTTTTTATTTGGCTTTTCCAGGGTTCCACCCGCGCTTTTCCTCCCCACCACCCGCTCATCCCGGTGGACTACCAGCTCACCGGTCAACCGGTGCTCATCGGTGGCACCATGGGCACCTGCTCCTACGTTCTGACGGGCACCCAGAAGGGAATGCAGGAGACGTTCGGGTCCACGTGTCACGGCGCGGGGAGGGCACTGTCACGTGCCAAGTCACGCCGCAACCTCGACTATCAGGAGGTGAGATTAAGTGGCAGAGAATGCCTAAGGCATTAACTTCGCCCCGGATTACAAAACAATTGTAATTAAAAAAAAAAAAAAAAATATTGATCTTTATTATTATTATTTTTTTTTTTTTTGTACTTCTAAGTTTTTTTTAAAAAAAATTGTTGTTATTAATTCTTTATTGATGATTTTTTGTAAAAAAAAAAAAGTGTATATAAATAAAGATTATATCACTCCGGACAAGTTCGAAATCCATAATAAATATCTCGCTAACTCGAAAGAACTGTTCGGCCCTTGTCGAACTTCACTCCTTATTAGGAATCCAAATAACTCTAAACGTCAATGTTTTGTTTTCATCATCATAGGGTGGCGTCATCGTGAACGATGGTACCCAGACAGTGGAGGAATGACTCAGCACTTCTACCACTGTCTTTACAAGGAGGCTAATAATGGACAAGGGCCCCCAGAACCAAGCCAGTGCTGGTCTACTCCCTGTTTATAGTCCCCCAGCCAGACTGCTGGTCTACTCCCTGTTTATAGTCCCCCAGTCAGACTAGTTTTTTTTTTTTTTTTTTTTTTTTTTTTTTTAAAGATGAGTGTTTCACAGCCTTATTTATTTCGTAGCCATAACAGGAGCTACTGTAGACGCTTGTGGTCTGTGTTGTAGCCTGCCCATCCCGTAGTATGTCTCCCCTCTGTTGGGCGAGAAGTGACACAATACTTCCCATTTAGGTGCTGGGTCAACACGAGCGCACCGGAAGGTATCCCTTACAAAGAATTGTAACCAAATTAAGAATACAAATTTTTGTCGACACGGGGGATCGAACCCGGGACCTTCCGCATGGCAAGCGAGTGCTTAACCACTGAGCTAATCGTGCGCTCTTTTTTTTTAAGATGTTATTAACACCGAACGCATCACCTACGAAGGTGTTAAAATATTTACTACAATTTCACTATACGTTTGATTTATCTTCTTTCAGGTGCTCAACAAACTCGAGGCCCAAGGGATTTCCATTCGTGTGGCCTCGCCTAAGCTCGTCATGGAAGAGGCTCCCGAGTCCTACAAGAATGTGACGGATGTGGTGGACACGTGCCATGCGGCCGGGATCTCCAACAAAGCTATCAAGCTGAGACCCATTGCTGTCATCAAGGGTTAAATTTCACTCTCTCAGAGACCCATTGCTGTCATCAAGGGTTAAATTTCACTCTCTCAACACAGGGCCGGGATCTCCAACAAAGCTATCAAGCTGAGACCCATCGCTGTCATCAAGGGTTAAATTTCACTCTCTCAGAGACCCATTGCTGTCATCAAGGGTTAAATTTCACTCTCACAACATAATCAGTATAAAAAAATAAGGTCTGTGTGTTAACGTTTTATGCTTCACAAAGCAAAAACACACATGCTTCACAAAGATTTCCAACAAAGCTATCAAGCTGAGACCCATTGCTGTCATCAAGGGTTAAATTTCACTCTCTCAACACAGGGCCGGGATTTCCAACAAAGCTATCAAGCTGAGACCCATTGCTGTCATCAAGGGTTAAATTTCACTCTCTCAGAGACCCATTGCTGTCATCAAGGGTTAAATTTCACTCTCTCAACACAGGGCCGGGATTTCCAACAAAGCTATCAAGCTGAGACCCATTGCTGTCATCAAGGGTTAAATTTCACTCTCTCAACACAGGGCCGGGATTTCCAACAAAGCTATCAAGCTGAGACCCATCGCTGTCATCAAGGGTTAAATTTCACTCTCTCAACACAGGGCCGGGATTTCCAACAAAGCTATCAAGCTGAGACCCATTGCTGTCATCAAGGGTTATATTTCACTCTCACAACACCTGGGCCTGTGTGTTTACGTTTCATGCTTCACAAAGCAAAAAATCACACAGGCTAAAAATGGCCGTATCACAATAATTTTACAATATGCAATTTAAAGCCAGGTTGTGATAAATGAATGTTGACTCAAGATCATGAGTCTGAATTGTATAATTATTGTGCAACAGCTCCGTTACCATGAAGTTTTTAACAATAAGTATTGTGTGGCCATGGAGATTATTATTGGTCATCAAAAGTTTGGACCACATTATAAAAAAAGGATTTCGAAGAAGGAAAAAATACTAATTTTTTTTCCTTTTAATGTTCTTAAGCAGGTCCACTAAGGACAACTCTACATACTTTGTACTATATAAATGTGCTTCAGTTTTTTTTTTAAACTCAATCATCTGTAAAAAATAAATTGCTACCATGATCTGAACCGTCCCGTTTATACAAATCTGTATTTAGTCTGTACCTTGTAGGTAATGTTTGGAGTTTACACATGGTGGTGTAAGACAGATCTTTATTTTAACAGTTCTTATGCATTTAATAATTACTAAAATCAAAGCTCAGCAACCTAACTAGCAATGAACATTAATTTGGAGTTAACATAGGTATCACTCACTTCTAGTGCTGTAAACTTTTTTTTAATTTTTATATCAATTTTTTATTCAGTCTTTCATGTCTTTTATTTTAATTTTCAACATTTGTGTGCCAAAAACACGATAATTTTATCTACATACTCGGGAAGATAAATTTGAATAAATACCTACTTGATAAAAAAAAAAAAAAATCTTTGTTTTATTGATCTCTAATACAGTTTTATTTGAATCTCATTTTAAATTCTAATTAAAGTTATACCTACATTTATTATTATCTGACCTGGTTGCAGGGTTTTCAGTGAAACCCTTACAATTAACACTGCGACCTAATTAGATCTATTGTGACCAGTTGATTCTATTTGGTTTTAACGTCCTGACTGAGATAGATAGTCAGGACGGGGGTTTTACCCTCCATTCGCTGGGAATCGTACCAGCTACCCACATTAACCTCACCCAGCCTGGGTAGGGCCGGAAATGCCAGCCTCACGTGTTTGGATGGAACAGAATTTTCGTCGAAAAGTCTGCCCCAACCGGGAGTTGAACTCGGGAACTCTGGACTACGGGCAGTAGTCACAACCATTACGCCACGGAGGCTGCTCGTGGCCTACATACGATTATAATTTTATTTTTAGGTACTGTGCAAGTCATTTACCTACTGGTTTTGAAGGTACATGAAAAGTGCTCATCATGAAACAAACTGGATTGAGCCACTTTGTTCTCAATTCACCTTTGATAACACAAATAGTTAGTTGTAATTTAAGTTATTGAAATTTTACAAGAAAGCTAAAATAAGTTTTTTTGTGAATTTATTTTCTGTTAGCAATAGTAAAATGAACACTTCCCTTTGCCTGTGAATGGCCACATGAACTTTTTCTGTTAGTAAATTTTCTAACTCGAATTTTCAAATTCTATTTACAATATTGTCCTTATTTGATCTATTTCAAGGATATGTCTGATATCAATATTTGCTCTATCTTTTGTTTGGATAATAGTTGGATTAGACCTTTAGGTGAGAACAAAATATAGCACAAGTAGACTATATCTAACTCATAAACCCCACATCAAAAATAAAGCTATGCCTCTTTGTGTTATCAGAGGCAAATTATTTAAAATCTTCTTCCTTTGGGTGAAGTCTGAAGTGAGGTCTGATTGGTTTGATCAATAGGTTTTAACATCACTTTAAAACTACATGATCATATCAAAACCATTGTCTGGCAAACAACCTAGCTACTCAAATTAATCTCACCCAGCCTGAGTGGGTTTGAGAATAACAAGCAGAACATAGATTGCAATGATAATAATGCATTGGAAACCAGATTGGTCACCAATCTATGTCCTTTCCATGCTGGGCATTATCTGACTTCAGTGATCAGATGAAAACTGATGTACTGAATGTGCTAGCTATGAATCCTATACAATTTTTTAATAAAAAACCTATCTATTTTAGAAAAGTACATTAGCTAGTTGATATACTTGTCCAAGTATCATACGCATACCACACAATACACAATCTTAAATGAGCTGTTGATTTCTTTTTTTTCAATTCCCATTTTATCAACATATTAATCAGTTGACCAACCATCCTCACTCCTATTTCTCTCTCTCCTCCCTCTCTGCTCTTTTTCCCTCTTTTCCTGTTTTTTCATCCTCTTCACTCTCTTCTTATGCTGCTTGTCAAGCTTTTCCAGCTTCCTGAACACTTTCATCTTATCTTTCTTACTTAAACTCAAAATTAATTCAATGTCAGCTTTTTCTATTTCAGCTAGAGTTGCCTTGCTCTTGCTGATATTCTTGATTTCCGATATGTTGGTGGAATGTTCTTGGAGAGAAGTCCACATGGCAGACTTTTTCATTGCCAGCCCATCCACTTTCATTTGATAGGCCAATGAGAGCGTGTTCAACTTCTTGCTCTTCTCTCCTGATTCTTCTGGCTCTCCGTTATCTTCTTTATCATCTCCATTTGTTTCTTCTTCAAGTTCTTTGTCTTTATTTTGATTGAACAGAGGACATTCCTTGTCTGTGTTGATATGTCCCCACTTGTGACACTTGATACAACGCACATTTCTTACTTGAATACCAAAAGGCTGATCACGGATTTCTGTATTATTTTTACAATAGTCTTCTCGGGGAGCATTGAATTTTCTCTGCCATTCAAACTTGCACTCCTGCTCTGCCTCATCTTCTTTTTCTCTTTCTTTTTTCAGACCTGAAATATGAGATAAATTTGTTAAAAAGTGAATTTTACAGGCTGAACAATTTGTAAATGTAACAATGGGATGTCTCGCAAAATGTGTTGAAATTAATGAAGAGAATGATAAATAAATAATAATAATAGCACTATTACCAAACTAGCGCATTAACCACTTGACAAAGATAACCACTTTCTACCCCCCGCGGTCTTATTATTATGTGGTCACAAACTCAAACAATCAGCCAATAGAAAATTTAAGTGTTAAACCTAGATAAAAGACTTCAAACAATTTTGGTTCTATGTGTATGGTTATTTCCAAGGAAAAATAAAAATATTAGAAGTTTTTACTCAGCTGGAAATAAAAATTATGTCTGTTGGTTCATTATTTTGATACCTTGCAACAAACAAATCTCAGGAACAAGAGAAGAGATATCGAAGGAATTTTGAACAAGTTTTGCAAATTAACAGCTATCATACCTGGTGGAGGTTCATACATGAAGTTCACACTCAGTTTGTCACTACTCTCCTTTGACAGCATTGCCTTGTTGTTATAGAGGTCTTGCTCCTTTTCATATTGAACCCGCAACTCTTCCTGCTTCTTCTTGTATGCCTCAGCTTTCTGCTCAGCCATCCATACTCTCTTCAGATTGTCCCGAGACGCAGGGTGGAAGAATTTCTTACACATGTAATTGTTAAATCCTTTCCCCATGATGGAAAAGTTCTAGATATCTTTACTGAGGAAGGTCGATATTACACTGAATTGAGAAAAACGTAACCTGAACGATTTCTGTAATCTTTTCTATGGATACAATTACAAGACGAGTATCTGATCAACGTGCATAGAGGAAAATTGCGTTATCACTGAAAACATTAAAAGCTTTTTTATTTTAACTGATAAAGGATAATCCATCAATCATCAATCCAGAATTTATAGAAATGATGAATTGTTTATTTGTTTACACAATATTACAACGCAAAAAATTAGTTGCTGTGAACACACGACCTTGGATTCAAATAATGATAGCCTCTCACACATGAAACTTGAAGTTGCTCAAAGATCAATAGGTTTTGCTGGCTTCTCATGTATCAACACCAATGGCTCCGTCAACAAATTACAAACAATTCTCACGTGCAATTATTCAAATTTTTGCACAATGACAGGACCTCAGACCAAGAAGAAGAAGAATTGCACGAATAAAAGGTCTATTAAAACTAAAATTCGAAAGAGAGACCTGGATGAGGTAAGTACTAAAGCAATAATAAATTATTACTTTCTTCCCAATGATGCATCAAAAACCAGGTTTCAAGTGCACTGCCTTATTGATCAAGCTACCGAGGTTGTTTGCAGGAAAGAGTATTTTACTTAAGTACAGTTAGTGGGTAGCAAGTGAGGCTTGCATACACAATGACCTAAGTTCAAATCGCAGCAGAGTCAGAAATTTTTTACTACACAACACACTTAGTGAGGACTCATACCTTGTGAGGAAAAATGAGAAGCTGCTGTTATGTGAGCAACAATCAGTGGTGGAATTATTGGCATAAATAAGATGGATGTTCAAGGAATAAGATTAAGTCCTATAATTCTGTGCTATCCACTGAAATTGTGTTATCATAACACAAACCCATTTATAAATAATTCATGCTATTAGTTTATTTGGCTTAGCTTCAGGACATAATTATTGACAACGTAAGATTTAAGAGATTGGTACTGTGTTTATTCTGCAAGACTGAGGCAAGAAACCAATTTACATATTTCACAGTCAATCAATTTAAATGTACTCTAAATGTTCTGTTTTTGTTTGCAAGTTATTGTGACTTCTAAATTCCATTCTGTTTTTCAGATTGATGTTGACTGTGAAGAAAAAAATGCCAAGCAACTTTTGAATCAGGAAATTGATTTTGACAAGCCTGGAGAGGCTCAGTTTTACTGCATTCACTGTGCGTAAGTATATGCTCTAATTATTATTTGAGATACTCAGTCTATGGGCAAATGAAAGTTGGGTTTCATTTTCTTTAAATTTAAAAGAATAAAACATTTATGCCGGGATATTATTTTTTTTAAAGAAACATTTACCATGTTTAACAGTTTCTCAGTCAGGCCCCATGCAGTTGGTCAGATTTATAAAGACAGTTTTGTCCATAATATTTTTCTCCTGACAGAAATTGGTCACAATTAAATTGGATACTTGTTGGTTCTTTTTGTTGACTCCTATTGATGCAACACTTCTCACCCATTAGATGAAAGTACACATTCTATGAATTGAATGATCTAATAGCTTAATATGTACACAAACTTTTACTTTTTTTCTTCTTTCACATTTCCTTTTAACTTTCAGGAGGCATTTCATTGATGAGCGCTCACTGAGAGAACACTTCAGAACCAAGGTGCACAAGCGCAGATTGAAAGCCCTGGAAGTTGAGCCATACAGCATAGAAGAATCAGAAAGAGCTGCTGGCTATGGAAGCTATCAGACTCCTAAGATAAGAAAAATTCAAACACAGTCTCTTGACAAGTCTGCAGAATATGTACCTCCCTCTATTGCAATGGAGGAAACATGATATTCTGTGGAAGCAAATGAAAATTTTAACAATGTCAAGTTTATACAGTGAAAAGTTGTTTAGTACATTTGGCCATGGTTGTCAGATGTTGAATCAAAGTAAATCTATTGGTAGTTCTATCAAAAAAAGATTCATTAAATTTTCAGGCCAAGAAACAAGAAATTATTTCTCAGCTAAAACACCTTTAATTTTATTTAATTATTCCAGTGTCTTCAAATGTCCTCACTCTAATAATTTGTCTGCATACTTTAAGTCCCAATGTAAAATTCAACTTGCTAGAAATTATTGCTCAGCACTATTCATTACAAATGATAAGTTATCCAAGCTTTGCAGCCTTGTTTCACCTGCTTTAGATATCACTCATGTATTGAATAGTAAGGAAAATATTTTAAATAATTTGTATAGAAGGAAACTAGACTCTAGTGAGTATGATTTCTCCCTTATTCAAGAGTACTATGAAAAGTATGTATTGATTGAAAAAACCATCACAGAATTAGAGTACAAAAATTATTGAAATTGAAGATTTCTTGCTTCATAATAAAGCTAATCTAGATCCTCACCATGTAGAAGTGAAGAATCAAGAACGAAGAGAACTGAGAGGTGAAATAAAAAAGTTTGATGACTTCATACTAGACTTTCAAAAGAAAGTTATTATTAAAGTTTTAAAGTTACCAAACGAGTTGGGCCCAAACACTCCTGATGTGTTAGAAACAATAGATCTGTTTGATCCTCAACCATCATTAAAAAAGAAAAAAACAATAGATACTGATGTGCTGAAAAACCATGTTAGGTTTGCAAATAAACTTGATGTTAACTTCCTTGGCTGTGCTGCAAAATTCAAATATTTGTTTCCTATTATCCTCAAAAATTATTTCACTACAGAACACCACTACATTCCATTCACCAACACAGATCTCTGTAAAGGCATTATCATTGAAGGTTGTGGTACTCCATACATGTGTCCATGGGAGAATATAGTGCTTGTGAACAATGAGAATGACCCAGGAGAGATTGGTCATGATGAACACCGCTATCATCTTGTTGGAAGCAGCCATATGAGCATGTTCTGTGCATACCACACAAACCACAGTGTCAACTATAAAGACTTGCCAATCAAATATGTAGCAAGTGGTAACCAATATGGATTCCAAAGTCTCATACAAGAACATAATTTCTTAAAGAACAACAGACAGCCCAGTATTGAGCATCTCTACAATAGTGTACATAAAGAATCAGTTAGTTTATTTGTAGGCACAGATAGTCATGATAATCTAGTTAAAGAGCTTGAGAACCTTAAAAATATTTTTAAATCTTTTCTTGTCAATCTGAAAACCAAGCATCGTATTTGTAGAGTTCCTGCCTCTAGTCTACATCCAAGTGAATCAGAAAGAATTGCATACCAAGTATTCAGTGATAGCATGCAGACCTGGGTCACTTGTGCTGATATTTCTGTGAGTGGTGATTATGTGAGTAAACGTTTGAATATGTGCTATCACAAATCTGTGACCACTTATGAAAGGCAGTACTGTCACACTCTAAATGCTAGTGTCTATGTGAATGTATTGCTTGTGAGCTTGATTGAGAATGGTGAGTCATTGGATGTAGATCATTTTAAAAAAGGTCTTAATTAATATTGTTAATTGAAAAATCAAAAATGTATTTGAGCTTGAATGACAGGATTTAGCCTGGGTACAAGTATATTTATGTATACTACAATCAGATCTGTATACTACAAAGTTTTAATTGATTGGTGAATAAAAAGCCAACTAAAGATGCCCAGATTTCCAACCACTAATAACCCTATCATTTAGGAAACACCATGTAAAAAAGAAGAAGAAAAAATTGCTTTTTATAAGAGAATGTTATAATACGTACGCACCATGGCCAAGTGAGTTAGCGCGCTAGGCATTGCACGCAAGGTGACCTGGGTTCGATCCCCAGCGAGACAGGAATTTTTCTGCTCTATACTTGGATGTTTGGGGTCCACTCATATCTCGTGACGAAAAATGAGTAGCTGCTTTGATGTGAAACAGTGACCAGTGGCAGAATTATAGGCAAAAATACAAGATATTGTATATTAATGTGGTAAAGTCCTATGATTCTGCGCTACCCACTAAAATTGTAACATATATAACAAAAAAAGCATCATTATTATTATTAATGTTATAAACAAGTTTTTAAAAAAAACTAATATCTGGTTCAAGAGATCACGTTTGCTAATCAAAGGGAAATAACATAATTTCAATTCAGATGCTCCAGCTCCCTCATAATAAATGTATGGACCAATTTCAGGAGGATGATAAGTTAACATTATTGAAATATAAATAAATACTGTTACTTGAAACTTTAAAACCTTATTTAGCCTTTTATTATTCATTGCTTTATACATTTAAATTGGGTATTTCTTGAAGCTGCAAAATTATTTTTTTTAATAGAGCAAAATTATTCCCTAATATGTAATGCAAAAACACTTGGTTAATCATGTTTTGACATGAAAGATGTCAGTCTGGAATGATTTTTCGCCGATAACGGTCGAACATTTACAAAAAGCATGAGTTTCCGTTAATAATTCGAGACATATGGTCTGTTGAGCAAGTAGCCAGAATATTAAATTTAATACATTAAGATAATAAGATTCCCCTATGTCTTCAAATAAGGGAATATGAAATTTGAGAGGGCCACTCTGAGACTAGAACTTGGGGACAGGATTACAGCCCAAAAAGTAGTTCGTACTCAAATGACATTTTACTCCCGAGAAATTTCTAATATTAGAAATCGGAAGTATTGTGTTCGCTTTTGTACATAAAAAAATGTTTTTTCGCTCCGATTTCAATATTACTTCCGATAATTTTATATTATTAGAAATCGGAAGTATTGTATTCGTTTTTGTTAAAAATAATAATATTTGTTTGCTCCGATTTTAATTTTACTTCCGAGAAATTTCTAATATTAGAAATCGGAAGTATTGTGTTCGTTTTTGTAAAAAAAAATATTTTTTTGCTCCGATTTCAATTTTTTTCATATTTCTGGACGTTTCATAACCTCCTGAGCAAATTTGGTTTTGTGTCTGTCTGTCGGTCCGTCGGTCTGTCTGTCGGTCTGTTAAAACGATTCCTTGTAACGCGCAAATCTCGGAAACTACTCGACCGATTTTGATGAAATTTTGCACACATCTAGGAGACATTCTGCAGATGGTCCCATTTTAAATTCATTGAATTCGTACTAGCGGTTCTTGGTGAAAGAGACCATGCGCCTGACCACTAACTTTTTACTTAAACGCTGATATCTCGTGAACGGTACACTCGATTTTGATGAAATTTTGTATGGTTATGCATATTATTATTTTACATAGGCTTTTTATAATTACTTTTAAATTAATTAAAATTTGACTCTGATATTGAAGAAAATCCGAAATTTTGGACAAAGAAGTCAAAAAATAAGGACCACGACTTGCCGATACAGAATTTTTTGTAGAATCTAGAATGTAGAAAAAACGATATTCTACCATATAAAACAAATTTGAAGAAAATCGGTTCAGTAGTTTTGGAGATACAAGTAATTTTCTAAAAAAATCTCAAATTTGGCACGTGTTTACAATGTGAAGCAATCACGAGGAAGTATTGTGTCCATAATTGGCAGTGTTTTTTTTTTTATTTCTGGACGTTTCATAACCTCCTGAGCAACTTTGGTTCTGTGTCAGTCTGTCGTCGGTTAAAAACATTCCTTGTTACGCGCAAATCTCAGAAACTACGGAACGGATTTCGATGATATTTTGTACGCATATAGGAGAAATTCTTTAGATGGTCCCATTTTAAATTCATCAACTTCGCACTAACGGTTCTTGGTGATAGAGACCATACGCCTGACCACTAACTTTTTACTTAAACGCTTATATCTTCATATTATAAATGTACAAGTCATCCACTTATAATATTCATCTCTATTTCTCTGTTCTGGTACGTCCTAGAAAGCTGAAATTTGACATGCAGATGCGCTCTGAGGATTTTTAAATATTTCAACTAGGACGTCAGTGTTTTCTGTAAATTTCCATTGGCCGAAATTTTATACGTAAGAATAATAATATCGCTTTATTTACATTGCTCGATTAGGACAAATGAGTCCCTTTATTCCAGCAGTAAGCCCAAGACGTATTATTATGTGGTCAAAATCCCAAGTGGGAGGATAACTTGTAATATCCCGGCTGGATTTCGAACCCTCTACCTCTGGCTTACCAGTCAGACCACTGAGCTACCAGGACAGACTATGTAGGTTCGTTTTATCTTCATATAGAAGTGCAATGAGAAAGGATTTTTTAATGATCCACCTGGGACCCTAGCCGCGTGAATAAACGCCACGTTCACACACTTTCCGGTAGATTCCGTAGCGAAGCACGGGTTACTCAACTCAGAATAAAATACCTAGGTACCTACACAGATTTACGTGCGCAATAATTATTATTTTCCTGAATAGTACAAAGTATTCAACAATTTAGATCAATCTTTATTTACAATTTTTTATATACAGGTACAGTCAAAAGGTATAATTAATCAAATATAAACAAAGTTTGATCAAGGGTGATAATGCCTTTGGCATTCTCTTCCGTAGGTACTTATATGGGAACAGTAGGAGAAGAAAATATTTTTTTCAATAAACTTATTATTAATATTCGTTACAAAATAATGGTATAAAGTATGCTACCGTCTGGTTTACCTATAACTACATAAAAAATCACGGGAAATTTGACACTAGTTTCTTTTAAATACAGTCAAAACCTGTCTGCATATAATTAATTAACTCAAGAGACAATAGATTTTTTCTCTTGTATTCAGGTTTCTCTTATAAATATGTTATTTTCCCTTAGGTATATAAAGGTAAATGTGACCTGAAAATCGTTCTCTTAAATCCAGATTTGACTGTATTCGTACATAAAGTGACTGTGGAGTTACCAAATATACATGATTGAGTGGAAGTGACTTATGCGTAAATAAAATACACTTTATTATATTTCCCTATAATAGGACTGAGTGTGAAATCAATAATAGACAAGTTCGAGCCAGAACTCACATTTCTCCAATTAAAGCAGCGGTCTTCAAACTTTTTCAGTCTCTGGGCCATATTTCTTTTCCAGAAAAGTCCGCGGGCCACTATTAGAAACATAAATTAAGGGGGGGGGGGGTTTCAGGATTTTTTTTTTCTAATTTCAGGAACAAGTGTTGGTATTTTTATTTTCAAAATAAAATTATCAAAAGAATTTCCAGGCAAAGGAATGATTTCCGCCGTTGGATAAACGAGGAACCCGACGCTCGTTAGGGCATAAGGGAAAAGACAAAGAAGAAGAAGAAATAAAATTAAAAAGAAAATTGTTTCACTCATTTTTTTAATACAAAAACTAGAAAATTGAAAAAAAAAAAAAAAAAAAAAAAAATGTACAGCAGTCTCTGATCAGTTTCTGTTTTTTAAAAAAAATCAACTCTGTGAGGGATCGAACCTAGGTCTTCCATGGGATGGTTGGCATTGCATGGCATCCACCGATTTGACAATATTGGCTTGAAGTTTTGTTGTAGCAATCCGGAGGGAGTGTTGGTCAATGCACTAGTCTTGTAGGTGGGAAACACAGGTTCGATTCCCATCGGATTTGTCACTGCTCGTAACTTTTGCATAACAAAAAGAAAAAAAAAATCTTGGCCAGCTAGTGCTGGAAAAAATAGTAGTAGTAGTATAAATATGATTGTATTAATTATAAAGTAATAATTGTTACAAAGGTTGGCAGTTTTAAATAATAATGTAGACAGTTTCTGCTTAATATTAATACCTATTTTATAGAATTCATGAGAAAATTAAACTATGTATAACTAAAAAGGTTAATAGGGGGAAAAAATAAAAAATATAATAACTTTTGAATTTACTATGCCTAAAAAAGATTTTACTATGCCTAAATATTAATTCACAACTGTATTTTTTATCACATTACTTCTTTTCTAAGTTTTTCTATCCATGAATAGAAATCTCTGTACATACCTAATTATAATTTACCGATTTATTGACTTCAATTGTCAGTTGTATACAAGTCTATGTCTATTGTCTATATTATTAAATTTTCTCTTACAAGATTTTTCTTTTTAGGCTTAGGGGGGAAAAAAAATATCTACTCATTTCTTAACAATGAACGTAATTTCAATGCTGTAGTCACATAGAAAAACAAATTATTAATCATTAATCTAGTTGGGTTTCTGCAGAGATCAGTAAGACTTATTATCTGAGGGCACAAGCTAGTGATAAATTTCTGACGAGGGTCCAAATACTGTGGACATTTAAATATGAAGTGCTCCAAACTATCTTTTTCTTGTAAGTTACAGATACTACAGAGTTCGTTGGGGTCCCACTTGAAACTCGTGTTGTTCACGTGCTGGAAAAAATAAGAAATAAATAACATGAATGAGCTCGCGGGCCACCAAAAATGACTCGGCGGGCCACAAGTGGCCCGCGGGACACACAGGTTGAAGACCCCTGATTTAAAGCAATACGCAACATCTAGAATTGAGTACGCAGAGTTGGAAGAAAAAGTCAATTTAATTTTACCATTAGTAATTTTTCACACTATAATGGCACCAAGAACTGTCGTAGTGACATTATTTTGGGGCAAATTCTCAAATGTATGAAGAAAAATGATACTTTGGGTGGGATTCGAACCAAAGGATCCTTATAATATGCTACCTGAATTATCAGACTAGCGCCTTGATATGGTTTAAATTTAAATTCTTATTTTGACGGAACCCTATCAATCAGATTTGTTACGCTTGGCTATCTTCTTTCACATCTAATATAAGAAAAGTTGCTCCGTGACGTGTTTGCTCAGTTTACTAGCTTCTGATACGTTAAATAAGACTTGAAATTTTCGGAAAACTCCTTTCTGTTTTTCCAGCCTTTTTCGGCCTTTTCCCTCAGCTTTCCCCTTTGCTCAGGTTGCATTCTGCATTTCATCGACTTTACTATCCGTCGGGAAAGTCCATTCACTGATTTCCGTAATTTTCCTTTATCACAATTTCTTATCAGTAATTTAATAAATCCCATGTTTTAAGCTTGTGATATTGTTGATAAGCATCAGAAGTGTTTTTTGGTGTGCATTATTCATTCTTTTTTGACTTTGAAAAAAACTTTTATCTTGGGATTTTCCGTGGAAAGTGCACTAGGAGGGGTGGATGTGTTTGTCATATATCTGGGTTGAAATAATTTGCAGACACGCAACGGTTTTTTTCGTCATCATGGAACACGAATTTTCTAGGAACTAGAAAATTACTTCATTCCTGTTTGCCACTAAGTTAAACTGCTTTCACCTTTTCATCTAAGCTCTACTGATTGGAAAGTTACAATGCAAGGTAAGTGAAATGTAGATTTTTGCTGTCAAGTAGAAGTAGGGTTTCCTACTGCAGTATTATTGAAATTATAAGTAGTTTTTTTTTAGCTGTTAGATTTGTAATTTTACTGCAGTATTTTGAAATATTTTTCTAATACAATTATGATGCTAAAGTTGAAGAGTGGGTGAGATGAAGTTCATGCAAGTATGTACCTACAATTTATTTTATTTATAATATCAGACAGTCACAGTCCTAATGTCAGGCAAACAAACACTAAGCCATAATGAAATTAATGAACAATTTGTAGTAATCAAGAATAAAAGCATGCTCTTTGTATTATTTATGAGTCATCTCTCAAGTTAATATTCACTGATCACACCCATAACTTTATCACTCCTGTATTAGTATCAACAAAAAAAATTCATACAGGGTCAGACTACTCTAATTTTCCCCTTTTAAGTTTCATAAATATCACAATGAACCACTAACCATAATAATGTACAGATAAAATATGATCTATAATTACCCTTGAGGAGGTTTTGGTTCCCTTAGGCCCTATGGTAAACCTCACAGTTCTTACTGCAATCTA
This sequence comes from Bactericera cockerelli, assembly GCA_024516035.1. NCBI lineage: Eukaryota > Metazoa > Arthropoda > Insecta > Hemiptera > Triozidae > Bactericera > Bactericera cockerelli. The sequence continues at coordinate 16,195,663 of CM044965.1, forward strand.
GCAGTACAAGAAAAACTGCAGCACACACATTATTGGCCTTGAATATATAACAAGGCTTGTAATTGGAACAATTTTAAGGTAGGATTGGTATTGATGCTTCAAACCTGATGTTTTTTTAGCTTTCATTATTTTGATTAATACCTTTCTCAATTAGCAGAATGACATATTAGATAATTTTAGAATGCATTCATCTTTCACAATACTCTTGTTTAAAAAAATCACTCAAATGTAACCACACAGTAGCAGGTACTTGTTTATTGTGAGTGTTTTTCATTAATTCAGTGTGAATGAATTTTCATTGCTAAAGGTCCATTGAATGTCATAATTTTTAAGCTCATTGAATTATTCCTTGGGTCTTTTTTAATTTCCTTATCCTACAATAAGGAAAGTATTGTATTTGTCAAAAATTTGACCTACCCAGTTTTTCCTTGAGATACCAAAAAAGTTGTTTTTGCCATTGGTCTGTGCATCTGTCTGTCTGTGTGTGAACACAATATCTTGAGAACGGTAAGAGCTAGAGACTTCAAATTTGGTATATAAATTAATTTTATACACCAGGCAAACCCCGAAACTTTTGGTATAAATTGGCCACAAAGAAGTCCCACAAGAGCCATTCCTTTGAATTGGTTACAGATACTAAAAAAGTTAGAGAACAACAGTTTCTTAAATCATCCTAGATGGGGGTTGTGACTTATCAAATCCAATGTTTTTGAGGTGCTGATAATGAATTTGACATTGATTTTTAGCAAACTGTTACCTTTGAGTCACCAGTGGGTTTTGATCCCATTCTCATTCCTAATAAGATAAGGAAAGTCATGTGATGTTTACACCAGAATTTTCTTTCATTTGTTATAACTAATATGTACCTATTTCCAAACAATGCTTTTAGATTTTAATGTTTACGTTAGGATTTATTCTATGACTCTGTGTTCTTACAACTGCAAGAAAACAAGGTCATAAGAAATTGTATATTGATTTATTATTAATAAAATTCTACCTTCTTCTAAAATAAATATCTAAATAAAGGAGCATGGCAGCACTCTATTCCACCAAGTCAATAACTTGGCATAGCAAACACTACCACAACATACCATAACTAAAGGATTATCAATTTATTATACAAGAAATATTGATCTAGAGTTAACAACCAAATTCTAAAAGAGCAAATTTTCTACAATATGCAGTAACATTGCTCTTATCTGTCTTTGTAAAGGAAAACCTGATTGAATAAATGACCTCTTTCACACCATGGACATTTGAAAATAATTAATATTTCTTAAAATTACCTATTTAAAAAACCAAATAAATGAAATACTGACATTGCTATTATTTTCATGTATGTGTCATTATTTACATATTTTTCAGAACTCAACATGAAAGACTCACTGGACGCCAATCTTGTTCAAATGTCCACCAACTATTGTCTTGTGTATGTTGCATTCAGCACGGCACTGTTTTACCGACTCAGCACACATTTCCTCCCTATGTACATTCCTTTCTCCGTTGTGGAAAAAAAACAAACAATGGATGTTCAAGAACATCTGTAATTCATTCCTACATTCTTCAATATCAAGTGTGTGGATAGCATTCTGGTAAGCAGGATATAGGTTTCTTTTTGCTGTTCATTAATCATTTATTCAGTTACATAAGTTATAATCTTCTCATTGTGAAATTTTAAATTTCAGAAAAATTGACGAAAAATGTGAAAATGAGCTTTGAAATTTAAGGAAAATGAACCAGTTTGATCAAGTAAAAGTGCACTAAAACAAGTTCTAATAAAATATCTGACAATAAGATTCTGTAAACCTTGTTCAATTGTACATATCTCCCAAGTTACCTCTATCTTCATAGATGTCACGGGATCCTATATGGATTTTAGGAATTGGGTTAACTCCCCAATCCCATAAAAAAATATTTTTTAAAAAAGTTATCATATTTGTGTTAATCACTTTCATGATATCACAACCACTCAAACTCACTTTACTAAATTTACGCTGAAACTGGAACTTGAACCACTGACCTCCAGGTTACAAGTTCACCACCTTATTCATCAAGCTACTGAGTTCGGTCCCATAAAAAATATGTTATTATTATAGGATTTTTTCTGCTCTGTACTTGGATGTTCGGGGTCCACTCATACCTCGTGAGGAAAAATGAGTAGTTACTTGTATGAGTAACGACCAGTGGCGGCATTACCAGAGTAAAAAGAAATTAATGTAATAGATTAATTCGAAATGTAAAGGAGGCTCTTAGTAATGCTGCGCTACCCACAAAAATTGTGAAGAGGCCTTGTGCTTCACCACAAAGAAATTCGTACATATAGAAACCATTAAAAGAAAGACTGGTTTGTGTAGGTTTTGGGCTCTTGTGGCCTGTTACAACCCATTATAAGAAGTAGATTTAGGTTATTTTTTTGCACTTTTGGTAGGTAGATTGATATTTGCATCAATAATCTCACTATATTGAAAAAATCAAGGTGCAAGTGAATTGCTTGCCATATAAGAAGCCATAGCTTTGAGACTCAGAGCAAACAAAGTTTTCAAAGTTAGTTCATTATTAAATTTGTTTAAGGTAAATTTTTTGCTGAACTTGTAATGATTCAACAAAGCAATTTATTGCTAGTTCCTTCTAAACTGTTAGAGCAAGATAGTAACAGAATGGTTATACCACATGCCACAACATAATAAATAATATATTTTTTTTTTTCATTTCAGTTTATGGAACTATCCAGCTCACCGCTATGACCTCATCAATGTTTATTCCAATCAGTCATATCTGCTCATTTGTTTTTCTGTGGGTATGTATCAACTACAATTTTATTTCCTTCTTGAAAAAAAAACTTGTTTTAGAATTTCAAATTTCATATTTATTTTCCCAACTTTACAATAATAATTATACAAAATTTAGGCAGGCTTATGACAAAAAATCATAGTACATCTAGTTCTAGCAAAAAAATATAATATAAAAATATTGTTTGGAGATTTATCAGCCATTCCAGCTGCAGGCTGCCAAAATCTAATGTTAACTAGACCTCAAACAAGAAAATATTGTTTTTTTCTCTTTGTTTACTAAATTGAGTTTTATTATTTAAGAAAATCCTTATAAAGTAGATAACTTTTATCTACACTTGCGAGCAATGAAACTAGGACACTTGTCTCCTTCTAAATTCTACTATCGCTGTGACGCGATGTATGCTTTTTAGGCAAAGTGTTATACCTTACTGAAAAGTAATTTTTTTCATCTCTCAAACACAGTTTGTTTCATTCGAATCGGCTTTATTTTTACCGAGTTATGGCAATTTTAGACAGACAACTCCAAATAAACAAGAAGGTACCTTTTTTTTAAATCTGTAGAATACGTAAAAATTTCATTTTAAACAATTTTGGCCAGTATTTTTCTTTCTTTTGCTATTCAAATGATGAATTCTCTACATCATATCATTATCATTTGTTCTGTGAAAATGGACACAGCTCCTGAAGTAGCTTCAAGTGTGGTTGCTTTGCTTGAAAGTGGTTTATCAGTGAGAAATGTTGCAAATCAGCTCAACATCAGCAAAGCTACAGTCAGCAGGCTATTTAAGAGGTACAGGTAGACCAATAGCTTCAATCGCAGACCAGGATCAGGTCGCACCCGCAAAACAACAGCTCGAGATGACCGATTCATCATGATGACCTCTCTGAGAAATCTTCACATTTCCGCAGTTGGTGTCCAGCACGAGCTGCAGAGGACACGGGATGTACCTGTTAGCGAGTGGACAGTTAGGAGAAGACTGAAGGAGAAAAACTTGACCCCCAAAAGAGCTGCTACAGGCCCCAGACTGGCCCCACATCACCGACAAGCACGCCTGGACTTCGCACTCCAACATGTCAATTGGACCCATGAGCAATGGAGCCACGTATTGTTTACGGATGAGAGCCGGGCATGCTTGTATGTGAATGACAGGCGAGAAAGAGTATACCGAAGACCTGGGGAGCGGTTTGCTCAATGCTGTATCAAGGAAACTGTGCCATTTGGTGGTGGTTCCTGTATGTTCTGGGGTGGAATTACATCAGAAGTTAAATCGGACATTGTTTTCATCAATTGTGGACTAGTGGGGGGAAGTTTGACGGCAGAAAGGTACTAGAGGAAGTGCTGGAAGACCAGGTGATACCTTTTGCTGCATTTTATGGAGAAGAATTTGTCCTCATGCATGACAACGCCCGACCGCACAAGGCAATCATTGTCACTAGTTACCTAGAGGATGTTGGAATTGATAATTTGGTCTGGCCTGCAAACAGCCCCGGATCTAAATCCCATTGAACATTTATGGGATATGATAAAGAGAAAAGTTCGAGCTAGAAATCCGTCTCCTGCGACCACAGTGGAGCTCAAAATGGCACTAAGGGAGGAGTGGGACAATTTACCTCAAGATGTTGGTAAAAATCTGATCTTTTCAATGAAAAACCGACTGGAAGCAGTAATTAGGGCCAGGGGGGAAACACAAACTACTGAAAACCTTGAAAATGTAATAAATTTGTAAAAAATAAAATGTTTACAATGACTTTGTTAAACCCAAATGTATTCTTTTTTTGACATTTTTTACATTCCACCCTGTTACTTTGAAATGAGTTATCCAATCTTCCTAATTTTTTCTATAAATAAAAGAAAACAAAATTACCTTTCAAATGAAATCAATATGTTTCAGGAGAAAATTATCGGAGAGTTTAAAACTTGGAATTTTAAAGTGTCCTAGTTTCATTGCTCGCAAGTGTATTTTAAATAATCTTAATTCCATGTATGTTACCTAAATCATTCCAATAATGAAAAAAAACTTCAACACCCTTCCATCTAATAACTCTTGAATTGTAAAATTTCATAATTTAATTTTTTCTTTATAATTTCATTGTATTTTACTGTATATATTTTGTCTTATCTAATAAAGCATAATATAATGATAACAATAACAACATAAATTGAATGGACCGGCTCCTTGATGGAGTCGGTTATTCTACTTGCTTATCTGAAACTTGCTTGCTTATTGAAAGGAAAAGAATAATTTCTATGTGATGAGAATGTCTTTATTGAGAACAAATTGGTTTGATGGTACTTGTGGAAAGCCTAAATTTGAACTGGTTCGAACTGGAAGAACTGAAAATTAGAGAGAGAGAATGTAAAAATATTTATTAAAAATACTTTACAACTGGTGCCACACGGGCACTTGCCTAAAGGACTTGCCTAAATTCTTCTCAAAGTACTGGCCGTATGAAAAGCGGATCGTAGGCCGCGACATAAAGTGACCATAGAGTGTCTCTCTCCCTGCAGGCTACTTCCTGTACGACCTCCTGGACATGTACTGGAATGACCGGGACAACTCCCTGCACCTGTTAGTGCACCACCTGGTGGTGATAGGCGTGTTCGGGGTGGCTCTCTACTCCCGCTTCTACCTGGGCTACGCCATGGTGGGCCTCCTGGTGGAGGTCAACTCCGTGTTCCTGCATGTGCGCACGCTCATGAGACTGTCTGCGCGCGCAGCCTCCTATCCGCGCATCTACCGGACCGTGTGCATCCTCAACTTTGGTGAGTTTTTTATTTATTTACCCTCTTCCGTCCCAAGCGCTTTTATCATTTGTAGTGGTACCTGTCCGATGTGCATCCAAATGCACATTCGCAATATAGGGTTTGTAATGGTATCTTCCCAAGGTGCATTCAAATGCACAAACACTTTTCTGAACTCATGTTGATTTTAATCTTTAATGTGAACGGATCTTTACCACAGAGGTTTTTTCAAAGGAAGGAGAACTATGTGCGTTATTATAGGCGGGACAATTTTGTCTTAGTATGATAGCATTACCAAAAAAATGTGCATTCAGTTCAGATGCACATTGGGAAGGAAGAGGTTAAACTTTATTTATTTTTACAAAACAATCATCAACAAAGAATTAATAACAATAATTTTTTTAAAAATATTTCGTTACATAATTTCGTCACATAATTTCGTTACATAATTTCGTTACATAATTTTGTTACTTAATTTCGTTACATAATTTTGGTTATGTGCCAGAGCAAAGACATGAAAATGTCAAAAAAACGCTTGCATACGAGTCTGCAACCATTGGGACATTTTCATCTTTACTATTCAAGTTTCGTTACATAATTTCGTCACATAATTTCGTTACATAATTTCGTTACATAATTTTGGTTATGTGCCAGAGCAAAGACATGAAAATGTCAATTTAATATTTCGTTACATAATTTCGTCACATAATTTCGTTACATAATTTCGTTACTTAATTTCGTTACATAATTTTGGTTATGTGCCAGAGCAAAGACATGAAAATGTCAAAAACTTAGAAGTATGTACAAAGAAAAAATAATAATAAAGATCAATATTAATTTATAATTACAATTGTTTTGTAATCCGGGGCGAAGTTAATTTTTACATAAATGTTTCATTGTTGTAAGCTGAACATTATTAACACAATTTCACACATAATTAACAAAATATTCTGTATTGGCAAGCCGTGGACATTATTTTTGCTTTATTTGTCCAAAATTTTGGATTTTCTTAAATATCAAAGCTTAATCAAAATTTATTAAAAAACAATGCCAATTATAGACACAATACTTCCTCGTGATTGGTTAACATTGTATACATGTGGCAATTTTGAGATTCTACTAACAGTCGATTCTTCACTTTTACCAAAAACACGAACCACCTAACCTCAAAATCAGCGTTTCGCTCGAAATACGCTTACTTTTTGCAAAATCAGGGATTGGCAAGAATATAAACAAAATTGTGGCGGTAATTTAAAAAAAAACCTTCATTATGTGAAATTGAGGCGTATTTGGTGTTTGATCATTTGTCAAATAATTAAATATAATAATCTTTACTCTATAGAAATAAACAACGAATTTAATTATTCAACAGGGTTCAACAAACAACCATAAACATTATTTACGAAAAATTCTCTAGAATAATTCATTTTTAATTCTCATTAAACTATCCCTTTTTCTCTTTTACTTTACTACAGTCATTGCTTCCCAGCTTCATTTTTTTTTTTTTTTCTTCATCTGTTAACTTGCCGATGAGGGCGATGAGGTAAAGTGAAGTCGCTGTTTTGGAGATCGCGCATGGCACTTGGTCTATTTTTGTGCATAAATTTGCATAAATCATCGAAATCGAAATTTGTTTCAACGAAATTCGGATCGCCCTAAAAGATTATTGCTTTAAACCTGGCGGGACGCAGTCATATATATATTATATACGAATGTCAAGGAACCAAGGTCTGTCGTAATCTAGCTTGTGATCAATTGTATACTATGGACATGAAAGGAGCCTAGACATTGGATTTGGGCGTCCATATAATCCTCTCACCACCGTGATTTAGGTATCAATACCTATCTCACGGACACGGAATTATGATTATATAATTGTATACTATTTGTAAAATATTTTTGTTGTTGTAATTATTACTAAGTTACGCGCGCCCTAAAACTTTTTATATTCTTGTTGCAAATAATATTGAATGTTATAGATGGCGGCATGCAGTCATATCCGACATTGAAGGAACTAAGATTACGACAGACGATTACAACAGACCTTTTGGTTCCTTCAATGTCGGATCTGACTGCGTGCCGTTAGATTATAATCGAGTTATTTTGCCTTAAATTAGAGTCAATTGTATTTGCAACAATAATAAAAAAAGTTTTAGTGCGCGTGTAAGTTTATAAAAATTACAAAATTGATTTAAAAATTTATATCATAAAAATAGAACGCAAATGACTTCTGCTAGTAGTGGGATTATATTTACTCTGCGAGAAAAAAACATCTTAGTTAAAAAATCTTGTGACTGAGGTATGTATTATTAGTACCTCTTTGGTAACTTCAGCAATAAGAGTTAAAATATTTTGCCGTACCCTGTAGAAATTTCGATAAAAATTTCAAGACGTTGGTAGCTTCGGGTACATTAGCTTTTCTTGTTTTTATGCTTTCTGTTTATGTTCTTGAATTTTTAAATTTTGGCGCTTTTACTTTTTTTCTACCTTTGGCGTATATCACAAAAAATACGCCAACTCCGTTTCGCGAGAGAAAAACTCTACTGGCGCTATCTTGGAGAATCCTTTGGAACTAACATTTTTCGAAAAAACACGGTGTTTTTTTGTAAGTGAAGAACCCATCATAAATCTCGATATTGCCACGTGTAATGTGAACCAATCATGAGGAAGTATTGTGTCCATCATGGGCAGTGTATTTTTATCTCAAATTAGTTTCTAAGAAATCATTTTGATGTACACACTCTGTTTTATTGTTCATTTATGTATGTATGTTTGATTTTAGTTTTGGTGAAGCACAAGGCCTCTTTACAATTCTTGTGGATAGCACAGCATTACTAAGAGCCTCCTGAACTTTTCGAATTCTATTACATTAATTTCTTTTTACTCTGGTAATGCCGCCACTGGTCGTTACTCATACAAGTAACTACTCATTTTTCCTCACGAGGTATGAGTGGACCCCGAACATCCAAGTACAGAGCAGAAAAATTCCTGCCCCGCTGGGAATCGAACCCAGGTCACCATGTGTGCAATGCCTAGCGCGCTAACTCACTCTGCCACGGTGACTTCTTTATTTTTATCTCAAACTAGTTTCTGAGAAATCATTCTGGTGTACCACTGAGATCATATAACATAGAGGAAACCCTATGTATCAGGATTTGCGTCCAAGAGGGACCATCAGCTGATTTCAAAATCAGTGTCAGAGTATAGTAATTTTTCTCTCGCGAAGGGACCGGGTACCTAAACTACCTAATTCTTCTAAAATAATATTTTTACTTTTTTCATACTTACATATTAGTTATTTTTGTCTTTGCTTCTTATTTTACTTTCATTATTTTCTTCTTATTATGTATTAATATAAGGCTTGGTAAGTGACGTGAAAATTAAGGATGTTTCGGTATCCGTCACTGCATGAGGTAAACAAAAAATTCAAATAAATTGAACCAATCAGAAGCCGGGATTTGTTGAAAGAGGGACCATCAGCTGTTCAAAGTTGGACGCTTAAATTTGTTCAATTTGATAGGTAAGGTTCCCTCTATGTTATATGATCTCAGTGTGGTGTACACAACTACACACTCTGTTTCATTGTTCATTTATGTATTATTCCAAATGAAGGTTTGTTTATTTATTTAATCTCCGCCCGCCGCCGCAGGCACCTTCATCGTGTTCCGCCTCTACCTGCTGGCGTACCTCACCCTGTGGCTCCTGCGGCACCGTGCCTCCCTCCACCCCAACCTCTTCCTCTTCACCCTCCCCTGTCTCGCCACCATCAACGCCATGTCCTGGCTCCTGTTCGCCAAGCTGGCGGTGGAGGACTTCGCCGCCCGTCTGATCCTGGCGGGCCGCCTGCTCGGGGCCGCCCGTCTTGTGCGCCACTTGGAAGCGCAGGCGGCCCTCGCGGAACGGCGCTGCAGTGAAGGTGCGCGCTCTCTTTGTCCTTTTTTTTTGAAGGCAGGAAAATATCTGTTTTAACAAAGTTAGAGGACAATAGTTTCTTAAATCATCCTAGATGGGGATTGTGACATAACAAATCCAATGATTTTGAGATGTTGATAACAAATTTGACATTGGTTTTTAGCTATCTGTTACCTTTGAGTCATAAACTGTTTCATGGCTACGAATCATTTATAAACTGTTTTAACATTTATAAGCTCCTGTTTCATGGCTACGAAATAAAAAAAAAGGCTGTGAAACACTCATCTTTTAAAAAAAAAAAAAACGCCCAATTCCAACTCATCTTGACCTAGAGTGTGGAATTTCCACGCACTTAAAACCCACCTTCTCTAATAGCTGACCGCACTTAAAACCAAAAAATCTCATTACTTCAAGGTTCAGCTACAAACTGTGTAGCTGTAACTTATACTTTTTTTATAGGCTTAAGAATAAAATCTTTCACAGTGCACGATTAGCTCAGTGGAATGCCAAATACCTTGCTTGCTATGCGGATTTTCCCGGGTTCGACCCCCAGAGCCGACAAAAGAAATGGTATTACAAATTTGATTACATTTCTTAGTTAGGGATACCTTCTGGTGCTCTCGTGTTGACTCAGCACCTAAATGACACTTCTCACCCATCAGAGGGTAGGCAAACTACGTGGGGACAAGCTACAACACAGACCACAAGACAGCTGCTGTTTCATGGCTACGAAATAAAAAAGGCTCTGAAACACTCATCTTTAAAAAAGAAAAAAAAAAAAAAAAAAAAACACCTGGAAAATATGGGGAGTGGGATTTCTACCCATGAAAAAACCGAGGGCTCCCTGAGGGAAGATAGTGTGCCCTGAACCGTTTTATAACATTAAAATTTTGATATTAATAGATATTGTTTTAATAATGCTCCTGCTTTACACTCTCCTTTATTCCAGCTGTAATTTTTGCGTTTTAGAAGAAATCATGAGTTACAAAACTATAAAATTTATATGCTAAATTAAATAAAAACAACAGATATAGATCTTTTCAGGTTGCCGAGATATGATTATAAAGAATTTTTTTTATGAAATAATCTCAATATATTGGTACCCCTATCATCTTCACAGATATAGATCTAAATTCTAGTTCAATGATGGGGTTGGTTGAGACACCGGAAGGATTATATTAGTAGAAGATATATGTATTTGGTAAGTCAAGTTTAAAATATATTTTAAAGCCGCCCTATTACATGTAACTCCCCACAAATCAAATGGTTTAATCTAACATCCACTTATTTCCAGCAGATCAGAGCAAGGCAGAGTCCTCTCACTTCCTGGAGAAGGATCCTTACTGCACCAAGGGGGGAAACATTCATGCGGAGGAAGAATTGTGCTTCACCAAGAAAGGAGAAAGCTCCTTGTCCAATAAAGGAGAATTGAAAAGCTTCAAGGGCTCGCCCATCCCCTCTCGGCGGCAGCGTCATGGCATTGAAGCAGCTGAGAGAATTGTTACGGAAGATAGATTGGAGAGAAACTTAGCTCCAAGTGGAAGTGAATCAAAAAAATGTGATAAAGAGTGTGAAGAAAGTGATAGTAGTAGTGGTGAGAAGAGAAAAGAGTTGAAAGTGGATAGTGTTAGTCATAGTGGTAGAGAGAGTGAAAAAGACTTAAAGGTAAGCAGTGCAGATGAGAATGTAAGTGACTTGGATAATGATAAAAGAAAAAACGAAACTAGTGATAGAGAAATCTTACAAGACTTGAACATTATGGGTAGAGGATCAAAGAAAGACTCGTTGGTAAGTGACAGCCAGGGTAGTTGTGATAGATTACTGTTTGCCAGCGAGCTGGAACTCACCAAAGGAACCGGTGAGACAAACCTTTCACACCGAGTGTCCACGGGTGAGAGTTTACCCAGGACGTCTTGTAGTGATTTTCTTGAGACTGAACTGGTGTGTCAGAGCAAGGTGAAGGCCTCATAGAATTTCAGGATGGAAAGGTTTAGAGCTCATTTTGTTTTTCAGGTTTGCTTTTTTTATTTTTTTAAAACAGAAATGAAGTTTTAGTTTACCTAGGAGGGATTAGTGTAATTCCAACTTTGTAAGAAAAATTTTCAGCCTTAGTAGGATAAATTATTATATGTCTTAAATATAATATAAATATCTTGTTTTGTGCTTCTTAAATATAACTTTAAATTACACTTACTGCAATAATTCGGTACCCAGTTGTATGAAACAGGGGAGAGACACAAAAAGTGTTAGTTCAACCAACACTAACAGAGAGTCTCCAAATTCTCAGTCATGAATACAAATAATCACAGATAAACCATTACCTGACCCCAAAATCTAAAAAAAGCCGTGAAAAAAGTTTTAGAACTTCTGATACAAATATCGCGATCGAAGTCATTTATTCAAAGTGTTGTCTTTCTTACAAAGTTGGGTCCAAAAAAATCAGTACCATAGAACTTTAGGACATACAAAAGTTTTTCTTAATTTTTTTTAAGTACTTAAAAAGTAGTCAAAATAAATAGATGTAATACTAAATTTAACTTTTAGTATCAATCACTGGTTGAAGTAATCAATAAATAGTCACTTGTGGGTTGACTAGCGGGTTTATATGACGTGTAATAGTTTGCAAAACTCAAATGACTAAGGAACGGTGCTGATGGTAATAAATATTCTACTCTTGGTGAAATTAATTTCGACCAAGAACGTGGAAACAATTACAGATAAAAAAGTTCGTAACAATAATTGAATTTGTGTCTCGAAAAATGATCTACATAATTATGTTACAAAATTTGGAAATCGGTTTTACGAAAATAATGATCTGAGAGAGGTTTAGAATACATAACTCTTCAAAAAAAAATATATAAAAATGTTTACAACACAATCTTGAAAACATTTTTCCAAAAAAATTGAAGCTATATATTCTAAACACCTGTCAGGTCAATATCTTCAAAACGGTTTCCAAAATTAGATTGTTTTTCGAGACACGTATTCAATTACTGTTAAGCCCCGACATATAACTTAGGGCCGAATTATGAAATAGAATTATATTAATCCAAGTGGACACTATCCCTTAACACGCCCTCTAGTGGGAATTCAACCAATCACAGCGCACTATGGCCTTACGTGATAGTGCCCACTTAGATCAATCTAATCCTGTTTCATAATTCGGTGTGACCTGCTTAAGAACATAAAAAAATCTTAATTAAATCTATAATTTTGTTTGAAAAATATTTTTTACCAGTCAACATCGGCTGATGATTCAACTCGAATTTTGTAAATATCATTTAATGTTAACTAGTGTGTAATAATATTATGTCCGTATACATACCTGTTTTAGTGCTCCATGGAATTTTTACTTTTCATTGATCCCCTCGCTTATTTAACCTTGAATTTTTTTTACCTTCCTTTGAAACTAGCATTTATTAAGTACTTACCCTTGAGGATTTTGAATATCTATTTATAGTTTTATTTTATTTTTCAAATAATATTTTTATTTTTTAAACTATATTATCAAGGTGACAACTTGAAAATGTGGACGACTGTGTTTTGATTTTGATCCCACGTAGCGCCATTATACACTCGAACCTGAATAAACAGGAATTCATGAGACCTGCAATGTTTTTCTTCTTATAGAGGTTTCCTGCTTAGAAAAAGTTTTTTCAAGCAGAAATTCTCTCTAAGTAGCACAAGTTTTTCTCCAGGTCCAGGTGTCCTGCTTACACAGTTCCTGTTTATCCAGGTACGACTACATGTTATAATCATACATATTGTTTTAGTGGAGATCGGACCGACCTCAGTAGCTCTATCGATAAGGTGGCGTACTTGTAACCTAGAAGTCGGTGGTTCGAGTCTCAAGTACGGCAAAAATTTAGTCAGTCATGCTTGAGGAATTGTGATATCCCAATTGTAATTCACAAAGATATGATAGTTTTATTAAAGAGCCAATATGTACTTAAATAAATCGTACTGTACTTAAATATATCGTACTTAATACCACCACAATGTTTAATAAGTCACTAGCGTTACTTACAAAAGGATTCTCTTTTCAAATTACCAACTCGAATTACAGCTCTAGTCTTCAATGAAACTTTTTTTTTTTTTTTTATATACAAGAATTTATTTAAAAGTTAGAAAAATGCTATGCCCGGCCCCACACAGGTTGGGTAGGGTTGATGTGGATAGCTGGTTTGTGTGTTTCCAGTGAATGGAGGGTAAAACACCTGTCTTGAATGAGCTAGATGTTAGAGAGACATTAGGAAACAAGAACAAAATATCTTGACTAGAAGAATTTCTTCAAAAAAGAAAGAAAATTTATTGTTTTTATTCCATGAACATGAACAAATCTCAAGTCAAGAACTTTTTTCATTAAAAAAAGTACATCCTCTTCAAGGTCATTGTTTTATCAAATCCCATATTTATGCTCCTCTTTTTTAGACTCCTACTTTTGGTTTATTGATCCTTTTCCAATGTTTCTTTCGCCAATTACATTTGCAGTATTTTATTTACAAAAAAATCTTTGCAATGTGAAAACGAAGCTATTGTCTTCTATTGAAAAGCTTGATCCATAAGTCAAGTTGGTTACTGGAGAAATTTGAGTGTAGTTTACATACCTATGCTCATGTCATAGGTAAAATCCATGTTATAGTCGCTCCGGGTGACATGTGGATGCATGCTTTCTGAGAAAATTATCCAAAACCCTTTGCGGTCTGGCCCTATTACAAGCTCTTAGGCCCGAATTATGAAGCAGGATTTGTTAATCGTAGTGGACACTATCCCTAAACTTTACAACCTTGACAACAACTGTAGAGGGCATATCCAAGTCGGGCTTTGTACCTGTATATTACTTTTGTGGCGTAACGGAGCTATGGCCAGCCTTCGTGACGGAAAATGTTATATTAGAATACCTATCGCTCAGCTGATAAAATCTAAGGGTCGGCTTAAATTTGCTAATCCTGTTTCATAATACGACCCTTAGTTTTACACGGTCATGCCTTGAATTTTTAATTTGGTCTTGTTGAAGTAACAAAAAAACTGTTAATTTGTAAATAAAATACGCGCATTCAATATACTCAAAAAAACTTGCATCACTTGTTCGTAACTCACTGTACTAATAAAATTACTTATAGTTTATTTAGTTCGAGTTTTTTTTTTTAAAGCTATTTAATTTGAGGTAAAAAAGACAGTCAAACCAATGTATTTATTAAGTTATTTTTTTTCACATCTCGGTGAACCTAGTTTTAGAAATTGTTTAGGATAAATTATTTATTTATGTATAATGCGGTAGTAATTTTATTATGTATTAATTTATTTCAATATTACATTGAGATATAGTAAATTGTTCACCATAGTTGTTTTTAATCAGGTTGGAGGACTAAGAAATCAGAAAGACCCAACGAGACCAGACTTCCTCGATGATATTTATGGCATAGTATTTAATTAAATATTTTTCAAAAAATCGAGAGGAAGATGGTTAAATTAAATTAAAAAGTCTCAAGTGCTCTCCAATAATCTAACTGACGATTTAGCTATGTGAACCTAAGGCGAGTCTATAAAATCCTGCCGAAAGATCAACTCACTTTTTATAGTTTCCCAGAGCCCTCTTTCCTTGATATTATAGGAAGAAACCTGTGATACACACATGGAGTAAAAATTAAAATAAAATCTATTTCAGAGCACTTATAATTAAGTGTGCTTGTTTACCATTCGACAGATCACTTGTTCGATATCGAGACTCCACAATATTTTAATTGTAATATATATTTGGTTTTCATTTGTTGCAAATATTATTCCTTAAGTAAGGAATTAATGTCTTTGGGTGCTCTTGTGTTGATCCACCACAAATAAAATATTTCTGGTCTCTTTATCAGTAAGAGACATACTATGGTCAAGCTAAAAACAATGGCTGTTCTTTCATGTATACAAAAATAATAATAACAAGTGTCTCTGCTGTATCTCTTGTATGTTATCTTTTGATTCCTAATCATTTAAATGTCATAATTTTCATCAGCTTTTAACGAGATTATAATTTAAGCCAACGGCACAAACACCATGTCCCAGATGGTCACCCATCTCATTTTTGCCACGCACAGCGTTGCTTGACTTTCGTGATAAGCTTCATGAGCTACCAAGTAATATTAATTTAATAGAATCTTGAAATGATTTTTACAAAAAATTGTATATTATTCAACATGTTTTGTTTTTTGTTGGACTACTTTCATCATTCTCTATTCTTTACTTCCTCATTTCAATTCGCTTCTTTTGTACTTTTGCCAAAACTATTTTCATGATAAAATAATATTTTTAATTTCCTAGTACTTACATCAAATTTAATATAACATGTATGAAAGTAATCTTGCTCTTAATTTTCCACTGTTTTGAAATGCTAAGAAATGAAATGAATCTCCTAGTTTTCACAACTTTTGCGCGAGTCTTATATTTTGTATGAAAATTGTATCTCATCAAACTAATTATTTTTTCTAAATTTAACAGCTGACCAGATCAAACACATTTAAGGTTGATGAAGCTACCTACCTTTTTAGTCAATATTTCCTAAATTGACTTTCGTACTTATGTGTCGTGTATGTACCTATGTTTATGTAGAATAGCTTACCTACTCTCATTTTTGGAAAGACAATTCAAGCTAAAGAGCTATAAATGTACTATTTTATTCTCTATCAATAACCAAATATACATCTAAATAGCTATTCTATTGATTTTAAAAAAATACTGTAACAAGAAAACTAATAACTGTCAAACTATAATATATATTCCTACTAAATTATTTCGAACTATGTATAAAATATTGTAAAGCAGAAAGCTGTGTTGTACCTAGTTATAAATTTACCTACCTAGTTATTTATTTATGTACAATAATATTTTTTAACAGTTGGAATTCTGTCTGGTCCTGGCGCCATGATAGGAGAGAATAGTAAAAATTAATCTTCATATATTTAAGTGCTTTGTGTTCCTATAACTATGTGGATAACACAGCACTCCTGATAGCTTCATGAACCCTTAACATCAATAGTACCCAGTCAGTATTCGAACACAGGTCACCGTGCTTGCAAGGCTAGTGCACCACTCCACTCGGCCACGGTGACTAAAGATATTATCAAGAGCTCAAAAAAGATTTGCTTGTAATGACTGTTCTGCTATGTTTTAATTATTATTATTATCATAATTAAAATTCTATCGTTAAGTACGTGAAAACAACCACTTTATTAATGGGCCCATAGCTAGAAGCTTTTGGTTAGTATGTAGGTAGATCCTTAACCAAATTCTAAAGAGCTGGGTTTTAAAGAAAGCATGCCCGTCGTGATATGACCATGGCAGTTGAAAGCGACGTTAAACCCCACTTAAAAAAAAAGAAAGCATGCGATAGCTAAGTGTATGAGGCAGGGCCTTGTTCCAAAAAGCTTTCTAACTCTCATAATCCACAAATCACCCATTCAAATGCACTCTGATTAGGTTTTTTTGGTGAACAACACATTCTTTGGATTGGGTTATTTGAACAAAATGTGACAGCTGAAAGGAAGATTTGTGGATTTTGAGAGTGAGGCCTAGTTCCCTTTAGAACACTGAAGTTAAGCAACGTCGTGCTTGTACCTAGATATATTCATGATCATAGAAAAATAGGTATCATACGCAGTCTCATTTAACTCATTGAGAATTTTGTGAGTCATTATTGTGGGTTTTACCTATCTAGCCTTCCAGCACAAGTTACTCAACTGCTGTTTTTATATAATTATATATTATGTATCTCTTTCCAAAATTAAACAATTATGTATCACAAGTTGATCTGATTATTTCATAGGATTGATAACTACTTCAATTGTTAAATTTACATTTGATATGTTTTATGCTCGTTCCTTTCAGAAAGTTTAGTTTAATTATAAATTTAGCATTTTTTATTTCATTTTTGATATTTAAAAACCCTAGTATCTAAAAGCTAGAGACAATTAATAAAAAAGCAGGAGATTAATTAATTTAAAACCAATAAATCTGTTTTTATTTTTGTGGAATGGTTACAATTTGTGTAGTCATGCAAAACTATTTAAAATATATTGTAACAATAAGGAAACTGACTTGTTGCCACTGGGTATAGAATCTGTTGCATGATACAATCACAAGTATGTGAATTAAATGTGGATGGTAAAAAAAAACTCTGTGTTGTTGGGACAGCTTAGCCGACATCTGAGGTGATTAATTAAAAATTTATCTAAATAAATATGAAAACACTGATTGCTGTATCTCTAGAATGGATATACACCTACAAAGCTGATATGATGTAGAAAGTTATGGTATGTACTGAATACTTACTGCACCAAAAAATACTTTAAAATAACATTTAAATTGCTACACAACCTGTCCCATGAAATATACTTTCCTCAAATAGAGTTTTAGTACTACGTATTTGATAAAATGGGGAAAAATCATCAAAAGTAATTCTAATCCATAAATGAAAGAGTTGCTTTAGTCTGTTACTTCTGTACTCTCAGTATTGTGATTTTGAAAGATATAAAGCAGAGCATATTATCTGAGTCCCAGTTCCATTGCTTTTTGTAACAGCAGTGTTCCCAATTTAAAAAAATACAAATAACTGGTGCCAGAACAAAGATGAAATAAAAATGGAACTATGGCAAGCTTAAAACACTTTCTACACATTTGTATATTTAAAAAAATAACTTGGGATGGTCTTTGAGCACAGATTGTTTCATGTGGGTAGTCTTATCCAGATAGAGATACAGAAAAATAGGTACTTAATACATTATCTATATTTTTTTATATTCACACAGAGAAAAAAAAATGTTTAGATATTTGGTAAATATAAAATAGACCTAGATCAAATCTGTGTTACAAAACAGTTTATAGAAGGAACACAAGTAAACCAGTTATTCAATCTAGATAGGTATTGTGGTATGGGCCCCCGGTAGATATCTTTGATTGACAAAAAGTTAGTTGTATCAAGTCTGATACTCCTTGTCTATGATTTCATTCAGGTGGCTGTTTGTCCAGTCAGCTGTCAGGTTGTCCAGGTGATTGTCAAAGTCCACCAGCTTCTGACTGACATGTCTTTGAATGAGAGTGGACACAGAACTCAGGCTAGTCTCATCCACAAGTATGCTGGAAAGAGAAGATATTTTTTGAAGAAAATAAACTTGAATGTTTTTCATATTTTCTCACATGGCTGTATGCATTGTTTTTGCCCAATGATAAAGACTACTTTTTCTTCACTGGTTTTATGCTTTAATAATTGAAATGAAAAAATTAATTATTTGGATATTGAGAAAGAAGAAATACTTTTTAAAAAATAATATAGTTGCTACTTAATAAAAAACTCATCTCCTTCATCACAAAACTGGAAACAGTAGGAGCCTAAACATTGAATTTGGGCATCCATACAATGTTTCCACCCCTAAGAATCTTTCCTCTCACACAAACATTGGAAAAAGTACAAGTAGTGCTCTATTTCGACTCAGCACAACACAGGTAGTCATGCAAACATTTTTCTTCTTTTTCTAAAATATAATACATAGGTGTTTCTCATTTATTGGTGTTACCTGTCCATACATTACACAGACAAAGGGAACTCACCTATTTTTGTTCACTGATTTCCATTTGCCATCAGAATTCTGGGCTATTAGGAGACCTGACTCTTGCATGGTCTGAGTCAATTTTCTGTTATCCAGCTGAAACAAAAAATTAGAAGGTTACTTAATGAGCACATGAATAGCTTAGAGGTATGATACTCACTGACCATGCACAAGGTCCCAGGTTTCCCCAAAGCCATCAAAAGATTGTATGTATTTATAAAGATTTTTTGCAAGGTAAACTTTTGGTGACTCAGCATCTAAATGGGAATTATGGGAGGCAAGGCATACTACAGGATGGGCAAGATACAGCACAGACCAAAAGTTTCTACAGTAGGTACTGTTTTAGGGCTATAAAAATAAAAAAGACTGTTAGAAAAAAATAACCTGAATTGAAACCATCAAAACAACTTGCCAGTATTAGTTTATACTGCTACTATAGACAAACTACCAAACTCTTTCTATTTTATAACAGCAGAAAACTTAATCTAGATTTGCAAATTGTGTAGCTAAGCTGCTTGTTATAATATATCTTGAACTATGAGTAAAATAAAAAACAATGATTTTTATAATAATGTTGAATCAATTGAGAACAGGAAAGCTTTCCTCATGATATTTGGAAACCATATTAAAAAAATATTGGTCTTTTTTTCCTAGTAAGTGCTAGTGGTTTCCACTGTCATAAAAGTAAATATTAATATCATAACTAGTAAAACTAATATTGCATTCAAATTATCATTAATTTGATCTGAAAAAATATATTATAAAAACACAAACTTACCACCACAAGACAGGCTGAAGGAAAATACTCAGCAATTTTATCTGCTATTCTACTCTGGTAGGGTTTATCATAACTAACATCCCGAAGGTTTTCATTGGCTAGATAGTAACCAGCTATGACTAGACCATTTGACTGGGCATATGAACTTATCTGAAACAATTAAAGGTGATGTAAATTTAAGAGCTTACAGATGAAATTTTAGAAATACATTTAAAAAAATGTTTAATTCTGTATTATAATAATTTGTTAATGAGTAGCTCCTAGACAAGTTTGTCTACAGCTTTTAGTGGGGCTGCTTATACTAGTCTCCTGACATCATTGAACTCAAATCAATTAAGATATTTAATTAAATACTAACTCAGATTCAAGTTGTTGTGTTAAACTGCCGATGGCAAGCATTCTAGTTTCAGAAAATCCTTTCTTGTAACAATGCTAGGCTAGACCTCACAAACAATTCAGCTATTGCCATGATAGATAAATAAGTGATAACTCAGTCAATCAATCAAGAGTGAGGAGTGGATTCTTCCTTAAATTTAGATTATAATGTGGAGTTAAATATAGATTATAATGGGGTGTCACAATCTTCTTGGTAGCTTAGAGGTTAAGGCATCTGACTGTTAATCCAGAGGTCACAGGTTCAAAACCTAACCAGGATATGACAAGTTATCCTCCCATTTGGGCTTACTGCTGGAATAATGGGACTCATTAGTCCTAATCGGGCAGTATGAATAAGGCAATATTATTATATTACCTGAGTCAAAGCAATTTCAATCATAGGGGTGACATGGAGACACAAATGGAACAATGGAATGGCGTCCACAAAGGACAGTTTCTTTGGGGATTCTTTGACCTGTTTCGAGCTGGCTAACAGAACACCATTGACTGAGCAGTGAGGATATTTCACAGCATGTAAAATCATTTTACAATAGGCACGCTCATTGAATGATATTTCTGACATGGTTAAAAGTTGTTTTTTTACTTTAACAAACAAGATGATGATCAAGAATTAGCACTATTAACACCTTTTCTGTTAAAACTAATCCTTAGTTTGACAATGCTAATAAAACATGAAAGACAGAAAATTAATAAGTAATCCTCATTATCTGATAATGATAATCATTTCTCGAAACTGATAGCCAGGAGTTGATAGGGATTTGAGGAAATGTAAACAAATCCAATGCACATGCGTCACAAATACAAAGAGGTTTCGTACATTTTTTTGCAAACTTCGGAAAGTCGTTGACCTCAATTTTTGGGGAAATCATAGCGTGTCACGTTATGGGGAAATGTTGCAAAAATGTGGTGGCTCGTGTCTATTGTACATCGGACCGTGAATATTTGTAGGCCAAAAATAAAATTTGAGAGTTTAAATTTTCCGCTAGTTTTCCAATATTCAGTATTTCATACTGATTTATATAACAAAGTTACAAGTAACAAACTGTTTACGATTGGATATTTCATATTTTACTGAATGGTACCGTTAAACCCATAATACTTACATCCGAAATTATAATATATTTTATGTATATGAAGAAACTAAAACTTAAAATATTTAAATTTTCCTCTTATACATTATTTTTTCCCAAAACCATAGTCTGGCTGGGGACTATAAACAGGGAGTAGACCAGCATTGGCTTGGTTCTGGGGGCCCTTGTCAATTATTAGCCTCCTTGTAAAGACAGAGGTAGGTAGAAGTGCTGAGTCATTCCTCCACTGTCTGGCTACCATCGTTCACGATGACGCCACCCTGTGATGTGAAAATTATTTGTTCTATTTCCAATAAAATTATTCAAATAACTCAGAATGGTGTTTCATTTTCGAAAAAAAAAACTTGCAAAAAATGGCATCTTATTTTTACCTCCTTGGATTTGCAAATTTTGAAATGTAGAAATCACTGAGATCATAATATAACATAGAGGGAACCTTACCTATCTCGAACTGAACAAATTTGTGCGTCCAACTTTGAACAGCTGATGGTCCCTCTTTCAACAAATCCCGGCCTCTGATTGGTTCAATTTATTTGAATTTTTTTGTTACCTCATGCAGTGGCGGATATCTAAACATTCTTAATTTTCACGTCAGATACCAAGTCGTATATTACTACATAATAAGTAGAAAATAAGGAAAGTAAAAGAGGAAACAAAAACAAAATTAACTAATAGGTAAGTGTGAAAAAAATAAAAACATTTTTTTAGAAGAAATAGGTAGTTTAGGTACCCGGTCCCTTCGCGAGAGAAAAAATACTACAACTCCGGCACTGATTTTGAAATCAGCTGATGGTCCCTCTTGGACGCAAATCTTGATACATAGGGTTCCCTCTATTGTTATATGATCCCAGTGGTAGAAATACTACGTACATAATTATATCACATAAACAGGTATAAAAATATAAAGGAAAAAGATAATAATAATAACAAATATAATTAAATTGCACAGACTGCACAAGACTAGACTAGCTTGCGGTCCTGAGGAGTTTTTCAAGTACCTCTCCTTATCTATTTTCCGTTACTGATGTCTGGTACTTTTATTTACATTATCTTATCTACATTTTACTGCTTATTTATTTATTGATGAATTTCAAAGTTTAGTTTTTTTTATTTGTAAGTTAAATATGCCTAAAAATCATAGTGCTTTGAAAGTGTTTCTAGGCTTTTTAGGTATACCTATGAATTACCTAGCTATGAGTTAAACTCAGATTAAATAGTACTTTTGGTGTTTTTCATATTTAAGAAAGATCTCCTTTCAACTCTCAAAAATGGATCTCCAAATGGGCCTGGCAGAAACAATGAAGAACATAGCCAAAGGAATTCAAACGGAAATCAATAATGCTCCTTTCAATGGAGTTGGATATGTGACAGAGAAACTCTACATGTTGTTACAGTTGTACATTCAGAACAAGGGCTGGAATCCATCCGTAGAATTGTTGCAATGTTTTACAGAGTTGAAAGAGGCTTCAATGCTGCCAAGTGCTTCCTATTTACAGTAAGTATTATGATATGGTGTCCTCTGTTCTAGTCTAGCTATGAGACAGTAAACAAAATTATGGAGACAAGCAGTCTGACTGATGGACTTTAAACAGGGAGTAGACTATCAGTATGGCTGAGGGGCTATAAATAGGGAGTAGACTAGTACTCTGACTGGAGGACTATAAATAAGGAGTAGACTAGTTGTCTGGCTGAGGTGTAATAGATTTGATCTAGAGCCTTATTTAGTCTGTTATTGCAAGATGTGGAAGTAGTGTGATTATAAGTTCCCAGTCAAATAATAACCAGTACACCAGGAATATTGCTCAAGTCAAGAAGTAAGTTTATTCCTATGGTTTATATTCTGTGAAAAAGTCAGTCTGCACTCAAAGATTTTTACCTGAAGAAAATGAAAGAGTAGTATTATCAATGATGGTGTGCTAAGAGAAGATGAATAGATGATGTTGCTAAAAGACAACCAGAAGATGATGAAAACAAAATGAGATGAGGCTGTACTAGAAGTTAGAAATGCTTTTTGACATTTTCATGTCTTTGCTCTGGCACATAACCAAAATTATGTGACGAAATTATGTAACGAAATTATGTAACGATATTATGTAACGATATTATGTAATGATATTATGTAACGAAATATTGAATTGTAAAGGGAGTCTTCTAATATCGGATATCGATATTATGGTTTCGATATTATCGATATACCTAATATCGATATTTTCGTTTTGATATTGCAACCCTAAGAGAAGAGGGAAAGTGTGTGTCATGCGCACAATGGCGAAGTATTGAATTGTAGAGGGAGAGAAGAGAGAAGGTATGTGTCATGCGCACAATACGAAATTTGGTCAGTTGGGTTTTGGACCTTGAATAGTAAAGATGAAAATGTCCCAATGGTTGCAGACTCGTATGCAAGTGTTTTTTTCACTAGAGAGTCATGAAGATCAAGTAGATGAGTATTAGCTACCTGTATAGAGGCAGAAAAAAAGGAGGGAATAATAATATGTACAGTAGGGCTTGATGATTTGTAAGAAGAGAGCAGCCAGTGAAGTTTGGGAAATAAAAGTTCAGTTTTAGTTTGACCACTGTTCTGGTCTGTTGTTCCTATTTGAGAGACTACTATCTGTTAGTGCCAAAATTCTATGTTTGGGCTTTTTCCAATTCCATGAATTTAAATAATGTGTTAGAGGATTATGCTATTCCCACCTTAAAACAAATTTATGTAGAACATAATACCTGTCATTTAACATTCAAGTTCCAATATTCTTCTTTTACTCTGTCTTATCCCTCTCAAGCAGGGTTGACATTGTTCAGCCTCATGGTTGAGGTTGGTTGGTTTTGGCACATTTTGCCAGCCTCACATGCATGGAGGGAATAGAATTTTTCTGTTGGAAAATTCTGCCCCAAACCAAAAATAGAGAAAATTCTGTTGGAAAATTCTGTCACAACCGTTATGCCACAGAGGATGGTTGAGATTCAAGTTCCAATATTAAGTCTCATCAAAATACTAAATTCATCTCAATTTTATTGTTTTACAGAATGCTTGCTTCCCGAGTAACCTTGGACTCTCAAGGAAGATTAATACTAAGAGAAAACGGTAAAATTATTTTACCCTATGAACATTTTGCCAATGCTGTTATGTTGAAGCATATGAATGGACCTCATGGCTTACATTTGAATGTGGATGCTACAGTCAGGGCTGTAAGTAATAATCAGTTAATCAAACAACTAGTAGTTGAAGCATTGAAATTTTTCAATAGGTATCTACCTTCTTGTATTTTTACTTTCAAAGACTAAAAGTAATATTTTTTATCAATTTTGCTTTTGTTTAAATGCTTTGAAATTTTTTACATCAAAATGTTTCCTGGTGTTTGTCTATTTTTCTGTGCAACAAGGAGTGGATAAAAAAGGTAAGTCATTAATAAACACCAATGATGATATTAAGCTGTAGAAATTGTAGATCTATGATTTTATGAAGGAAACTTTTTCTCATGATAACAATTGAAAAGAAAATCTTCTATATTCCAGGTCATGGACTCATACACTATAGGCCGGGATGAGTTTGGTATGGAGAAGGAGTTCATTGTGGAGGTTGTGCAAAACTGTCCCAATCCAACATGCCGCTACTACAAGACACAACTTCCTGCAGCCTCAGCGGCATCCTCTAGTCACAGTAAATCCAACTCCTATATCAGTGAATCACACTCCAGTAAAGGTATGATCAATCTTTGAGACTTCAATTGAAAAACAGCTAAATATATGTACTCTATATTCTATTTAATATCAAACAATTATGATGGAAATCCTTCTTAAAAAATGTTTGTTTTAATTAAATTAATCTCATAAGTTTAGTATTCAATAACAACAACAATGTAATAGATTAACCAAACTTTACAACCTTTAGCTATTTTTTAAAAACTTTATTATGTTTTAAAGCTTTCAATTAAGGCCTTATGGTACATGATTAGTTCCATAGACCAATTGAAATCAGAGGATGTGGTTCAGCTACATGGAATAATTTCTTAGAACAGAATGAATCTAGAGATTGATAGAAAACAATTTGTTGTATAGTTTTTCTGTTTATTTCATAGCATCAGTCAACTCTTCTGGCACCTCCAACAACCCCAACTCAACTCCACTGGCGGTGTTTCAAACAGAAGCGCCACACCCAACAACAACAACAATGCCCCTTCCGAAACTACTGCCTCACTCCCTCAGTCTTCCACCGCGGGGGGAAGCAATAGCACCCCCAGCACCGGAGCGAGCACATCGCTCCTCTCGCTCCCCATAGATCTGACCAATGTGTTCGAGGCTAACTTGCGAAGTGTGATGGCTGCCTCGGGCGCGGCTGATCTGGCGAAGCTGAGTGCTGTGGTGAAGGGCGGAGGAGGGAGAAGCGGACTCTCCATCACAAGGACCTCGTCTAATGATATCCTACAGCAAGGTGAGGTTTACTTTAATCTAGCTAGAACTACCACTGTCAACTGAGCTAGCTCAGCTAACTGACCACTCAGCTAACTGACCACTGTTGTTGTTGTAGCGACGTTTCCCCTTTGAACTATACCTCTTCTTCCTTGTTTGGTAGGTCCAGGAAGTATGCGACCTCTATTGGATGGGACCACAGATCTGAGATGGTCAGATGTGTTGGATTTTCAGTGCATGAGAATAGATGATGCACGTCATGTGGGCCACTACCACATTAGGGCAGGTGTTGTTTACTGCTAACTGATCACTCAGCTAGCTCAGCCACGCTGACTTTTTTTTATCAAGTGAAGAACGCCCTATTTCTTCACATAACAAGTTCTCCCATTCGGGATTTTCCCACATAATAATTTATTCATCTTGGGCTACTGCTGGAAAAGTGGTTCTCAGTTGTCCTAATCAGCAGTATAAATGAGGTGATATTATTATTGTTATTATTCACTCCTTGGCCGCAGTGTTAGATATTCAACATTATTGACATTATCCTGGTGACCAATCTATGCCATGCTATTTTCGGACAAACTGTTCGAAGTTATATGATTTTTATAATTAATCACGTCACCTAGGGCAAAAGAAAGATTAACTATTCTAAAACAACATTTATTAACATGTATCCTTCTCACATCAGTGCATTCTCATACGCAGGTTGCGATATTTTTCGAAAATCTGCATCCTCTCGGCTAATCTTTTACATTTACCCTAGGCATATTATACTATTCTAAAACTGTATCCTTTTCACACAGCCATCCGAAACGAGGCGAACAATCGTCGCCAGATGGAAAACGAAACTCGCCGTCAGTTGGAGGCGGAAACGCGTCGCCTGGAAAGTGAAACCCGGAGGTGGAGAGTGAAACACGGAAGAACAACAGCAACACTAGCAACAGCACGGGAGGAAACAGCAATGAAACAGATGAGATGAGCTCTGTGACGTCACACAAGCTGAGCGACTTTCTCAAGGCGAATATCGAGAGCTTGGATAGTCTCAACAAGGTAAGACTTGTGTTTTTTTTTTTTTTAATTAGACATTAAACCCTTGGGTCACCGTGGTAGAGTGAGTTAGCGCGCTAGGCATTGCACGCACGGTGACCTGGGTTCGATCCCCGGCGGGGCAGGAATTTTTCTGCTCTTTACTTGGATGTTCGGGGTCCACTCATACCTCGTGAGGAAAAATGAGTAAGTACTTGTATGAGTAACGACCAGTGGCGGCATTACCAGAGTAAATAGAAAATGAATGTAATAGAATAATTCGAAAAGTAAAGGAGGCTCTTAGTAATGCTGCGCTACTCACAAAAATTGTGAAGAGGCCTTGAGCTTCACCACAAATAAAACCATACATGATTTAGGTGTCCATCGTAGACGATGATGCCATACATACACATACATATCCACATTAAACCCTTGGGAAACTGCAAGCTAGCCTCGTTTTGTTGGCTAGTCTGTTATCTGTTTTTAGTCCTCTGGCGGCGAGACCCGACCTCAGTAGCTTGATCGATAAGGCGACGGACTTGTAACCTGGAGGTCGGAGGTTCAAGTCCCGGTTTCAGCGTAAATTTAGTAATGCGAGTTTGAGTAGTTGTGATATCACGAAAGTGATTAACACAAATATGATAACTCCTCTGGCGAGACTGCCTTATCGATCGAGCTGCTGAGCTGGATGGATGATTGGGATGCTAATTAACATATTATTTGTTTTTTTTTTTTGTTTTTTTTGCTCACTATCTTAACTTCTTCTCATTGTTCTTGTAAGTGGAGCTTGTCAATTTGCTTCGTTGGAACATGCTAAAAAAAAAAAAAAAAAACATTGGTTGTTCCAGGATCTGTACGCGGCTCACAACGGCACGTGGGGGGGCAGTATCACCCCCCCGGAACGCGGGGACTCGCCCAAGAGCCGCCCCAACAGTGGCTCGAGTGGCGGCGGGGCGGCCGGAGCAGGACGCCCTGGGGCAGGAGAAAATCGTGCGGGCGTTCTCCGAGATCATGCGGAACATGGGCCGCATGAAAGCGTGTGTGCGGCCCTCCATGTGCAAACCGTACGGCAACAGAGCGAGACCCTGCAGAAGAGTGAGTTTTTTTTTAAGCTTTATTAGGAGGACTTTATTAGCAAAAAAAATAATAATACTAATGGATTTGCTTAAATGTTTATCAGATCATCTTCAGGGGATAAAAAGCCCCCATGAAATAATGGGAGGCCTCAGTCCTAAACTGATTTTGTACAATAATTTTCCTTATTTTGAAATTCCTATATTAAGATATATTGTTCAATAAATGTACAAATAAAGGCTTATTATATTATTATATTAGGAGGACAAAGTACAACAGTATAAAATATAAGAAAAGAAAAAAAACAAACAAATGACAATTAATAAGTTAAAAAAAAAAAAAAAATGTCCTACCTAAAGGCGGGGTTATTGCCTGTGGCAATCTCTTCCACCCAACCCTTGTAGCTCAGTGGTGAAGTCAGCCTCCGTGGTGACTACTGCCCGTAGTCGAGAGATACTGAGTTCGATTTCCGGTTGGGGGCAGAATTTTCTAACAGAAATTCTGTTCGCTCCGAACACGTGAGGCTGGCATTTCCGGCCCCACCTAGGCTAGGTTAGGTTAATTTGGGTTGCTGGTACGATTTTCAGAAATGGAGGTTTTAATTTTTTACTTACAAATACCCCAAGCTTGAAGCTAAATAGAATTAACCGGTCATAATAGATCTAATTAAATCGCAGTGTTAATTGTAAGGGTTTCACTGAAAACCCTAGAACCAGGTGAGATAATAATAGCTCAGTGGTCAAGGTATCTCCGTCGGTCCAGAGTTCGCAGGTCCGAAACAACATAATACTTGGGCTTACTATTGGAATAATGGAACTCATGAGTCCTGATTGGGCAGTATAAATAAGGCGAATTTTATATTTTTTTTCTAGAGAGGTCAATCTTCTTGCTATTCACCAGGGCATCTGTGGCTCTAGTGGACACTGTGAGGTTTAGGCACTGAAAACGATGTGTCATACCCACTAAACATCCTCTCTCTTTCTAATCTCAGTACCCTGGAACGTTGCATAACATTACTTCAGGGTACGAGATGATAGACTTCTAATTCAGAGACCTGCTTCCTTCCTTATTACCATCATTCTGTTTTATTCTCATTACTTCTTTTAACATTTTTTCCTATTGCGTTCCAGTTGTTTTCATTTTCCAGCATTACTCTTTTATTATTACTTCGAGTATATCTATTTAAAAAGATCAATGGTGATTTTTACCATTTTCTTACAAAACGTATTCCCTTAAAATTTCTGAGTTAAAAATTTATATCCCACAAGTTTTGAGATAAAATTTCGACCTTGGTGTTTCAGCCCTGGTGGACACAATTCAGCTGGTGCAATCCCTGCGCTCCTTCCTGCCTCCCCCCCACATCGCCGTCTCCTCCTGGAAGAACGAAGACAAGGGGGGTGTGTGGGGGCAACGGCACCCCCTCCCTCAACCTGGCCAACATCCAGGTGTCTGCTGCCTCCCTGGCTGCCGCTGCCGCCGTGGCCAACCGGAAACCCCCGGGGATGAGTTTGGGAACCGCTGGGCTGGGCCACAGCGGTCAGCTGGGGTTGAGCACCGGTGGCATCAGTGGCCAGATGAGTCTGAACACGGCAGCTCAGATAGTCAGCGGTAGCAACCTAGAGGAGCTGGTGGAAGCGGTGAGACAGCAGCAGAAAGCCATGGCTACCGGTGACTAGACCAACGTGATGAGTCTGAACATGGTGCTGCTCAGATGGTGAGCAGGTAGCAACCTAGAGGAGCTGGTGGAAGCGGTGAGACAGCAGCAGAAGCATGGCACGGATAGCCAACGGATGAGTCTGACATGGCTAGCTCAGGGTAGCACCCAGGACTGGAGCGGTGAACAGCATCAGAAAGCATGGGTACGTGACTAACAACGTGATGAGTTGAAAGGCTAGCTCAGATAGTCGCGGTAGCAACCTAGAGGAGCTGGTGGAAGCGGTGAGACAGCAGCAGAAAGCCATGGCTACCGTTGACTAGACCAACGTGATGAGTCTGAACATGGTGTAGCTCAGATAGTGAATGGTAGCAACCTAGAGGAGCTGGTGGAAGCGGTGAGACAGCAGCAGAAAGCCATGGCTACCGGTGACTAGACCAACGGATAGTCTGAACTGGTGTAGCTCAGATGGTGAATGGTAGCAACCTAGAGGAGCTGGTGGAAGCGGTGAGACAGCAGCAGAAAGCATGGCTACGGTGACTAGACACGTGATGAGTTGAACATGGTGGTAGCTAGATGGTGAGCGGCAGAACCGGTGACAAAACCAACGCGGGTAATCTGAGGTTTGAAAGTTAACTCCCAGGTCTTTCAGAAAAAAGCTAATGATGAACTTGTATAACATTTAACCATTTCATTGTGTATAAACTTGACTATTAAGTTTTTGATTAAATACCTCTATTAGGGACTGCATTCGTAGGGGTAAAGTTTATTTTAGATTTCACTAGAACGGTTTTAATTCTTTATACAAGCCTACATGAAAATTTCCATCCTTGGAACTCGAACCACCAACCTCCAGGTTGTAAGTCCGCTGCTTTTACAATCGAGCTACTTAGGTTGATAGATAATTTGCTGATACAGCTAACGGAATAATATTATTAAACCTTTCATTTTCAAAGTTGATAGAATGTTTATTAAAATACATAATTTATTATTAAACCTAACATATATACTGCCTGGAAGTGAATTGTCCTTTTCAAGCAGGAGTTGTTGTGGTAAGAGTGTAGTAAACTCTATTATTCTCTCCGACCTCCGTGGCTCAGTGGTTAAGAGCATTGGTTACTAACCCGGAGGTTGCGGTTTCGAATCCCGGCCGGAGCGGAAATTTCTGACCGAAATTTTCCGTTTCTGGAATGGCATGGATGTAAAGATAATGCAACCTGAAGTAATACGAAAGTGGTTCCGGGGCACAAAAAAAAACTCTATTATAATTTATTTATATTAACTACAAAGGGTGGCATTGTACAACCCATAGGCGATAATATGTGGTCAATTTCCAAGTATTTGCTTACCCAGCATCTTTTACATATTTATACCACTCCACCCCGATCCTGCTAGACATGTAATATAGTAGTCTTCCACACATGAAATTTGAACCATGCGCGTTACCATAAAATATCACGAATTTATTCTGCCTGAAATATTCGTAGATAGGGCCAAGCAGTCTCTTTACCTAGAGATTTTTTTTAGGTGCTATCTAAAATATAATTTTAACGTTGATTAGATCCATATTAGACACCCAAATGAAATGAAAAAGTAAATTATCTTACCTTTTTAACAATACCTAATGAGAAAATCATGTAACAATACCCATGTCTGATCTGTATACTGTGTGAACTGTATCTTTGGTCAACTCGTTGATTTTATGACTAATTTGTACCACCGATATGACTACTATTTAGATTTAAAACGAAAACTCATGTACTCATGAAAACTCAAATCAAAATTACTCAAAGATAACCTTCCATGAGTGTTATTATTATTATTATATTTGAGGAGTGTTAAGTATGTATATCCCTTCCCATATCCTGTACTTTAGCGGATTTTTTTTTAATGTTCCGCAATGTTCTCGATATCTTTTTGTTTACGCATTTTTATTTTTGTATATCTCATTTGTGGTTAAGCTTCTTTTTTTCTTTTTAAATCTAGTCATTTTACTATTATTATATTATGAATATTATATGCATTTTGTTTTATCTATGTTGTAGATAGGTGTTTAGGGTGATAATTTTTAGGTTTATGGATAGGTTTTGTTTATTTTATGCCCCTCCTTTCTACTCCTTGTGAATTAAATAAAAGCTTTATCATTGTACGTATTCATTGTGATGACTTCAAGACGGAATAATTATTTTCCAAGTATGCTGTGTTTCAAAAGTTTTAAATGGCTTTTTTTATTGTATAAGTTCCAAGGCCTGTTGAACTATCGGATTTTGTTTATTTTGTACTTCCTCCTTCATAAAATTGTGTTATGACACGTATTACTAGGTAAACCTAATCAACAGCAAGAAGATGACTTGATATTTTTTACATGAACTTCCAGGTTAGGTCAGATTAAGAATGTCAAGTCTATGAACGACACTTCGGACATTTCCGTAACTTACGCACACCGAAGTAGTGAGAAAAAAATCGGTTGATGGGAGATATATGTAATCCAAGGGTTTTATTTATTTATTTCTTACAAGAGTGCATTAGACTCAGTTTTTAATACTATTACACTCTACCATCACAATTTCTAAACAACTCTTAATTTTAGAAATAGGTAACTTACAAGCAATTATATTGAATCAATATTGCATTGGAGCAAGGACTCTGATTGTTAAGTCTCCTCTGTAAATAAATATCATTTAAAAAAAAATATTGCATTAATCAAGAAATTGAGCATCGCATATCTATGCTTTCATAAGCCATAGGCCTTCCTAAAATTGATCAATATCACACCCTTCAATGCGTTGAAGGGTGCTTTTAGCTTTGAAAATGTGATAAATGAGATTGAAGGTCACCAATGTTTACGTAACGTTGCTACGGAAATGTGTAAAGACCTTTAAAAATCATAACGTTAAGGATTTCCTAGTATACATATTATGTTTTACGTTTCGACTATCCTTTTGTTTTTAATTTAAAATCAAATCAAAATTTTGAAGAATAAAAATCAATTTCATGTATGAAAATATGTGTTTGTTCATTTCGAATCCTACCGTTTTAACACTTTAACTGCCGGACCATTCATCAGTACTCTCACTCAGTGCCCAATGTATTTTGGGGGTGTGAACAAAAATGTTACACGCAGCACAAACATTTTTACCAAGTATACGGTACCTTATGAAACTACAGTGCCGAGAGAATCATATCATGATATTTAAATTATAAATGTGTTTCTTTGTGTTATTATATCACAATTTGAGTGGGTAGCGCAGAATTATAGGACTTTTCCGTATCTTTAATATCCCAATATCTTATTTTTGCCTATAATTCCGCCACTGGTCGCTGCTAACATTAAAGCAGCTACTCATTTTTTCTCAGAAGGTATGGACCCCGAACACCCAAGTACAGAACAGAAAAAATCCTGCCCCGCTGGGGATCAAACCCAGGTCACCGTGGGTGCAATGCTTAGTGCGCTAACTCACTCTGCCACGGTTTATATCATGATATAAAAAGCATTATATGTGTAGCTCAACACCAGATAGCTCAAGAGACATCTGCTGTGTAACATTAATAATCACACAAGAAATGTCAGTGTGAACATTAATGTTACACGCCTCATCACCATAACTAATTCAACAGTTCAGCCTCCATTTGCTGGAATATCACAAAACAGCCACACTCATTAACCTAACCCAGCCTGGGTGAGGCCGAATATAATTAGTTTGTTTACTATGCCAATCATAATTATTATGCGTTAATTAATCTAGAAATGTGTGATGATTTTCATTGTATACGCGCTAGGACTAGAGAAATGCCTCTTTTTTTCGTCAATGGGTGTCGTGAATTCGCCTGGTGCGAACACGTGGAAGAACGACAGAGAAAATAAAAACTAATTGATTTTGTGGAAAGGGGGATTCTAAATGTTTTGGTTATATATTTATTATTTTCACAATGTACATAGTTATGATTAAACATGGATAATAGGTTTATTATGTCACTCGGTTAAAAATGATTATTTACTAGATTTCGCACTTTTGCGAGAATCAGACTATAATACTTTTACTATATCAAAATGAAAGATTGATTAATTGAATCACTATTATTTACTAAACTTCACTAATTTAATCAAATATCAAATGTCACTCTATTGAAACTACTAATGAACTAGTTACTCCTCTAGTCGGAGTCTAAAATACTTGCCACACCTCTAGTCGGTGCAGCTTCTAGAAAAAACTAAACTTTCGCCCTAGTCGGCGTCTCGATTGCAACTTTAGGCCTATCTCCTAAAGTAAAAAATGTCTGCCATATGTTTACAAAATTTATTAATTGAATATTTCAGTCTAGTAATTAAAAACACCTCGCGTTCGCGACAAATGGGTGCTGCAGTTCCGCAGCTCCTTAGCACCGGCCACGCCCGGGGGGATTAAACTTAGCAAAAGATTGGCCCGGCAGTTTCAACTTGTGCGCCACATTAATACATCTCATGGCAACACAAACAGAGACAATCATGCTGACATAACTAGAAGGCTGAGCATGGGCAAATATTTGAATTGCTAATTGGTGTTGGGTTTCTAACGCGAAACACCAACATTGCACCAGGGACCATGCTGTTTTGGGAGTTGTGTCGGTCGAACAAACAGCTTAAATAGAATAGAATAATTTTCATTGTAAATAAAGCCCGAGGGCATCTTACAAAGTCAATGGTAATCAAACACAAAAAAAATGGTAAACTTAATAAAAATGAGTGTCTGTTTTTCTGTATGATCTCTACATATACCTATGACATATACGGTTCCACATGTCTCGACCAATTTTGTCCAAATTTTGCACACATTTCATCCCAGAATCGTCAACTTGGTGATTAACACTTTGTACGCCACGTCGCTCAATATGAGCGACAGCGAAAAATAAAGTCAACTAAAATACAAAAACAGAGGTAACAAAGTGTCTCTCAATATGAGCGACGTGGCCCCCCATGAAAAACAAACTTGCTGGGGGCCACGTCGCACATATTGAGAGACAATCCTTTGTATCGTGGCCTCAGGGGAAAATCACGATTTTGGGCTTGGCGCACAAAGTGTTAAAACGTTCTGCGGGGCTCCTTGGGCACTTAAAAAAGAGTATTTTTTATATTACCAACGAGCTTTTGATATATTATTATGTAGTAGGTAATGTTGAAGAGTTCAGTCTTTATAACAATCCAAACAGGCCCTCCTCATTTTAATGACATTAAAAGCTCTTAGTCTGTCCCTGTAGCTCAGTGGTAAAGGCGGCACTCTGTGAATCCAATGTTTCCAGAGGTCGTGGGTTCCAAACCCAACCGGGACATGACAAGTTATCCTCACATTTGGGATTTTTACCACATAATATGTCTTGGGCTTACTGCTGGAATAATGGGACTTTAGTAGTCTTAA
Organism: Bactericera cockerelli; assembly: GCA_024516035.1. Classification (NCBI taxonomy): domain Eukaryota; kingdom Metazoa; phylum Arthropoda; class Insecta; order Hemiptera; family Triozidae; genus Bactericera; species Bactericera cockerelli. The sequence continues at coordinate 16,230,522 of CM044965.1, forward strand.
TCGGGCAGTATAAATAAGGCGATATTATTATTATTAGTTTCCGAAAATGTGATACCTACACTTGGAATAGACTGTGAACAGTCATGGCTTAGCCAGACAAAACGCGTATCCTGCCACGTACGTAAAATCTGGTCTTTAATTTGGTCCTAACTATTGGATAACCATAATATATTATGATCATCGTCTACCTACCTATTTAGAGACAGATGACAATCATACGTACCAAGACTGCAGTGTTAGCTTGTTAATTAACGAACTACAATACCTACTTAATGTAAAATATACCTATTGTATTTCTACGTGCAAATTACAATCGAGTTGAATAGAAGGCCCTAAGAGTATGTCACTCATGAAAGACCAAGAATTGTGTGACCGTCTAGATTTTGAAGGAATAAATTTCAATAAAAATCTCATGATTTAAACATTTCTACTTAACTAATTCGGTTAAAGATTAAATAAAATTACTAACTAAAAAGTTTTCCAGAGTTCTGATAATAATTCATTGAATATTTTTTCGTGTGACAAACAAAAACCTTTCAATTTTATAATTTAAAAGAACTACCGTTAAAAAAAGCGTAATAAGTACGTATTTGTATCAACGTAATAATTTATGTGTTGACCTAGATTTGAAACACCTGGAACGTTATGTTTATTTATTTTTGCATCGTGTTTTTGGTGAGTTAACACTTGTACATGGCCTTTGTCGGTTAAATTTCTTGTATTTTTAATACTTTTTGCATATTTTTTAGCTGAACTGAATCGTACACCATTTGATTTTTCAGAGGTGTACGAACTACCTAATCACTTAAGCCAAATTATATTTACTGAGGGAACTTCACCCATCCCAAGGGTCACTGCACTAATTCTAGACATAGAAAAGCGCAAGATCAACAAAATGCGCTAGTGTGTAATGTAATTCATACTTAATTGTCAATCCTTTTTCGTACATTCTTGTAAAAATATAAAATAATCATGATGTTCATTTCTCTTGATTCCTACAGTTGCTGCACCAAATACACAGCTCCCCACTTCATCATCTCGAGGAGAGAGCAGACGAGTCCAACGCGACAAGCACAACACTTGCTCCCTCGAATGCAACAGCAGCAAACTCCAGCGTCGCTACGACAACGCAACCTAGTGGAAACGGTACGCAAACCTCTGGAATAAACACAACTGGCGCAGTCGGTAATCTGTCGAAGGCGAATGGAACTTCGAAAGGTGATTTGTCAACCATGAATTTGACAAACACCACCGTTTCTGACGTGAAAAAAGGGTCGGATGCCTCAACTGGGTCACTATCGAGTGCTCAGACCACGGATGAACCAAACGTCTTTTCCTGGGTCAGCGTTGTAGGATTAGGGAGTGAAGACAGCAAGGAGAGTTCGGAGGAATGTCCGTTTGGGTTTCTTCAGTGTGTCTGCGACGCGGTGACTGACATGATGGTTGGATCTAGTGAGGAGAATGAGGACGACGATAAGGCGGGGAATGGAATATTCGGGTTGTTTAGCAGATGAAAATGTTTTGGAAATATCAAAGGCGTTTCCAGAGACCTTGTCAAGATTTACTCGTACACGGAGGAAAAATCTCATATCTTAATATATAAATGTCAAAGTCACTGACTAACTGACCACTCACTGACTGATCATCGCTCTACAGCCCAAACCGTAAGTCCTAGGAAGCTGAAATTTGGTAGGTAGCTTTGTCTTATAGTCTAGATGTGCAATAAGACGGGATTTTTCGAAACTCCCACTACAACACCTGCAATTGGCGAAAAAGGATTTTTTGCTTTCACGGCCATGCCTCGGCCCGCAAAGCGGGCGACAGCCCGCTAGTTTTCTTATATAAAAAAAAACAAGATGACTATTTCACAACCTTTTTTATTTCTTAAGCCTGAAACAACAGTTTTTGTAGACGTTTGTGGTCTGTGTTGTGGCTTCTGAATCCGGTAGTATGCCGCCCCTATCATGGGCGAGAAGTGACACAGTACTTCCTAATTGGGTGGTGGTCTACACGAGCGCACATTATACATTTTATCAATCACAAAATTGCATTAATTTTTCAGCATATAATATTTGATTTGATCACTTAATAATGGAGCCAAAAGTACTGCTGGAATAATGAGACTACTTAGCCATAAGTAAGTAAGTAAGATTGTTTTATTGTGTATTTGATACAAAAAGTATGATAAAAAAAATAATTTATAAAAAATTAAAATATAAAAATATAAAATAAATCTTAATCATATTTTTATGTCTATTCGTTTCATTACTTATTCCGAAGTACCTATATGCCTATATACAGTATGTTTCAGAAAAGGTGGCCACCCCCTCGTAACTTTTGAACGCGACGGAATTTTTCAATTCTGTAAAGTCCTAAGTATAGGAAGTGCCCTATGGCCCATCTTGTGGTCACATTTATTTTTGGCCCCGGTTGGCCCTTCCGGCTTTTAGACCATATTTTTTCATTTTTCTCGCTAATTTTAAATGGAATGCTATATTTTTTATTCCTGTTAATTAAAGTCCAAGTTAGGCTGAGTATAATGAGCTTTTAAAATTTTCAAAAACCTAATCAGGGGCGGAGCTAGTAGGGTGCAAGGTTCAAAACTGTTTCACGCTGTATTTCAGAGTTAGTTAGATTTTTTAGTACTCTTTTTATTTTCATAGGTTCAAAATATTGTTTTACACCATATGAAATCAAAAAAATATTCTTGTTTACATCTAATCAGGGTCATAGTAAGGTTTTTGTAAAAGTACTTTTTTTCTGACGTCAATTTTTCCGTAAATCAATGGTGTTTTCGAAATTGGCATTTTTAGAGGTGAAAGTCTGCTGTGACGTATGTTTTTTATGCTTAAAATCGAAAGAAAACTTAACGGAAAAGCGATTAAAGTAATAAAAAAGGTCATTTCACCTGCTAGTTTTTTCACAACAGTGTCCGGTAAAGTGGGTGAATTTCGAAATTATTGGATTTTTTTGTTGAGGAAACACAATTGGCATAGAAAATAAATAATACCTAATAAGGGAATAATACTACCAATAAACATAACTAAATGCGAAATTAAATGAAAATTATTTCTTCTAAATCAGTGCCGGATATTTTTTTTTTTTCTCTCTCTCTCTTTTTTTCACTTTTCAAAATTCAAATTGTATCAAAAATAATTATTGGATAATGCTGCTTCTTAATTCGGCCTAGGGGTCCCCTCTTGAGACAATTTTAGTTGGTAAGTTGGAAAAGTCTGTAGAAATTACATTGTCAATCATTCTGGAGTCAGTCCGATGGCGCTTTGAATCCAACGATTCTTGTAGGATCACCGAAGTTAAGCAACGTCCAGCGAGGTGAAGACTTCGTGATGCTGGCATTCTGGCCTAACCCAGGCTGGGTGAGATAAATGTGTTTAGCAGGTTCGTGAGTTTCTTGCTGATGGAGGGTAACACCCCCGTTATGATAATGACCATGCAGTTGAAACGCGATATTAAATTCAAATTTAAAAAAAAAATCATACTGATGTTGCTTGTAATGAATACCAGGTCTCTAAATAAAAGGCCATTTTTCCAGGTTGATTACCAAACTCTTTTTTTTAAGAAAGATTTTTTTCAGAAGATTTTTTTATTTAATTTCGTTTGTATATATGTTTAGTGAAGATTAATTCTCTTATAAGGTATTATTTATTTTGTATACCAATGGTGTATCCCAAAAAACCCAGTAATTTCGTAATATACACATTTCACCGGACTCAGTATGGAAAAAGTGAAAAACTAGTTTTCTTTTGTTTAAAAAAAAAATGTGTTTTCTCCTCAACAACAAAAATCTAACTATCTCGAAATTTAAGAAAAAAAATAACAGGTCAAGTACCAAACTCTTGAGGGTGAAAATTAAACCAATTCAATTAATTTAAAGAGGAGAAGAGAGAGAGAGAGAGAGAAAAAAAAAAAAATATATCCGGCACTGATTCAGAAGAAATAATCTTCATTTATATTCGCATTTAGTTATGTTTATTGGAAGTATTATTCCCTTATTCTTCTTTTACTCTGTCTTATCCCGCTCAAGTAGGGTCGACGTTGTTCAACCTCATGGTTGAGGTTGATTGGTTTTGGCACATTTTTTTACGGCTGGATGCCCTTCCTAACGCCAACGATTCTATTTGCTTTAACGTCTTGGATTAGGACGGGGGTTTTACCCTCCATTCGCTGGGAATCGTACCAGCTACCCACATTAACCTCACCCAGCCTGGGTAGGGCCGGAAATGGCAGCCTCACGTGTTTGGATGGAACAGAATTTTCTTCGAAAAGTCTGCCCCAGCCGGGAGTTGAACTCGGGAACTCTAGACTACGGGCAGTAGTCACAACCATTACGCCACGGAGGCTGCAAGTATTATTGCAAGTATTATTCCCTTATTAGGTATTATTTATTTTCTATGCCAATTGTGTTTCCTCAACAAAAAAATCCAATAATTTCGAAATTCACCCACTTTACCGGACACTGTTGTGAAAAAACTAGTAGGTTAAATGACCTTTTTTATTACTTTAATCGCTTTTCCGTTAAGTTTTCTTTCGATTTTAAGCATAAAAAACATACGTCACAGCAGACTTTCACCTCTAAAAATGCCAATTTCGAAAACACCATTGATTTACGGAAAAATTGACGTCAGAAAAAAAGTACTTTTACAAAAACCTTACTATGACCCTGATTAGATGTGAAAAAGAATATTTTTTTGATTTCATATGGTGTAAAACAATATTTTGAACCTATGAAAATAAAAAGAGTATTAAAATATCTAACTAACGCTGAAATACAGCGTGAAACAGTTTTGAACCTTGCACCCTACTAGCTCCGCCCCTGATTAGGTTTTTGAAAATTTTAAAAGCTCATTATACTCAGCCTAACTTGGACTTTAATTAACAGGAATAAAAAATATAGCATTCCATTTAAAATTAGCGAGCAAAATGAAAAAATATGGTCTAAAAGCCGGAAGGGCCAACCGGGGCCAAAAATAAATGTGACCACAAGATGGGCCATAGGGCACTTCCTGTACTTGGGACTTTACAGAATTGAAAAATTCCGTCGCGTTCAAAAGTTACGAGGGTGTGGCCACCTTTTCTGAAACATACTGTATATTAAGAGAAAGAAATGTCAACAGAATTACCGTTCTTAATTCATATAGTAATGTCTAAAATTCCCATGTAATATACTTTAATTTATATAATTATGTATTAAATAAAAAGATAATACGTATTTTTAATAGATATTGTATACCATAGTTTATAACTCAAATAAATTCTTCATATTGAAAATACTAGCTTTTTGTGACTAATGTAACACAATGACTTAGATATTACATACTTTTTACAACAAAAGAAAAATCTTTTGTTGTAAAAAAAACAAACGTGCGTTTAATAATACTGTTACACATTTTTTCAGATTAAAGTTAAATTTTACTATGCGTAAGAATACAAACAGTGATAATAAAATGACAGGATCTCTTTTGCATACTCATATGCATTAAATATATAAAAACACCCAAAACACTTTTCAAAGACTTGTTTTTTGTTGAAGAAACAATGTTACTTTTTCAACAATTCAAATACGAGGGACATATAAATATGTTCGTGATGTTACTTTTTAAAACACATAAAAAAAAACAAACGTCACAACTACTCAAACTCGCTTTATTAAATCATTGCTGAACTTGGGACTTGAACCATCGACCTCCAGGTTACAAATCCGCCGCCTTATCGATCAAACTACTGAGGTCCGTTTTTCAAAACACATAATAAGAATTTAACTAAAGGAGATGAAAAACCCCTTAAACATTTGAGTAACTTGATTTTATTTATATAAAGATTTTTTTGTTGCTCAATCTATTTAATTAAGGTATGAAATGAGAAGAAGAACGAATCAATCGCTATCCTCTCTGCCAACTAGGTTGACACATTTTATTTTATTTTGATCATATGATAACTCAGAATTTGTACACAAATAATTTATTTCATTTGATGAAAGTGATATTTAGAACAATAAATTCTGGGAGTAAACAAAAAAACATGAAACAAAAGACGTAACTCAACGGTAACAGATAGCAAAAACTTATTGCCAAATTCGTAATCAGCACCTCAAAATCATTGGATTTGATATGTTCACAACCCCTATCTAGGATGAATAATAAAAAAGTTAGTCAAAGCGGGTCCCCACCACAATACCGGTAAATTGGGGCCGAGGCCGAAAAAATCAAGATATCAAAAGACATGACCGAAGTAGACCCCTCTTATTTTTTTATTGTAAGAAAAAGTGGTTCTTATAAACTTTTCGTATCTTTTATAGTTCAGCCAGAACCGCCATTGGCGCTTTCGATTTCATCGAAAAGTTTCGTGTCGCGTCTTCTCCACAAATGGGTTTCCTTTCTAAAGGATAAGGAAAGTAAAATGTACCGAAACGTATTTTTCTTTCACGAATGGTGGGGAAGCTAAACTTGGAAAAAATGGAAATAATTGGAAAAACCCGAACCTGGAATTTTATTTAATAAAAAAAAAAAAAAAACGCGGCTAAAGTAGAGATTAATATATTAGTTTTTAAATAATTGTGTAAAGGAAAATATAAAAATGTAAAACTATACTTTAAACTAAATCTTTTCAGTCCAATCATAAATGAAGTGGAAATATAGGCAGGGATTAGAACCCCCAGTCTTTATTAGCGGTTGCAACCCCTTGGTACGAAATTTCATATTGGGAAAACCTTAAAAAAGATATAGTGATCAGTAAGTCAATCAGTGAGTTGATTTTGCTTTGATATGTATACGTAGATTACCTACCTATAATAAAAAACACATAAGAAAGACGTGGAATCGTATGACTGACCTGGGTCCTTTGTGACAATCATTGATCATTTTAAAATTTACAAATTTCAAAACGAACGATTTAAACCAACAAATTGAAATTGTAAAATGAACCAACTGCTAAACCTAAAAGTTATCATATTTGTGTTAATAACAATCGTGATATTACAATTACTCAAACTCGCTATACTAATTTTTTGCTTATCTTGGGAATCGAAACACCGACCTAAAGGTTACAAGTCTTCTGGTTCAAGCAACTGAGGTCGGTAACCAAGTGCTAAGATGGACTTTAGAATGATACAAGTAATAAAAAATACAACTAGTGGCAGTGTTATAAAAAACCATCAAACCTGTTTTTTGGCAACGAAAATATTCAATCACAAGTGGGCGCTCAACAAGGGGACCCGGCAGGACCTTTGTCCTTTAGCTTGGTGCTACATCCGCTGGTTATGTCACTCAAGTCCTCTTTGAATGTTTGGTACCTGGACGATGGCACTTTATGTGATTCACCAGATATTGTATTTGAACATTTCCAAACCATCATTACCGTCTGTCCCGGTAACTCAGTGGTAAAGGCGGCACTCTGTGAATCCAGAGATTCCAGAGGTCGTGGGTTCAAAACCCATCCGGGACATGACTAGTTATCCTCCCATTTGGGATTTTTACCACATATTAAAATGTCTTGGGCTTACTGCTGGAATAATGGGACTTTAATAGTCTTAATCGGGCAGTATAAATAAGGCGATATTATTATTATCATTAGGGAAGCTGGAGCAATGGGATTGAAAGTTAACCCTTCCAAGTGCGAACTTTTTTACTGCGGCCCAGATGTGGACAATGTATCACTACAGAAATTCAAGGATACAGCCCCTGATATGAAGTTGAAACATGAGCAAGACTTGGAGTTGTTGGGTTGTCCCATATTTGATGGTGCCATTACTGAATATACAAAGGAAAAGTTTACTAAAATTACAACTATGGTGAGCAGGTTGAAGGATGTGCAAGCCCACTATGCTTATTTCTTACTGAAGCATTGTCTGAGAATCCCAAAACTAAATTATCTCATCCGGACTTTTCCAATGTGGAAGCACCCCGACCTTCTACTAGAATTAGATACCGCAGTGAAGAATGTTCTGGAAGAATGTTTAAATGTGTCCCTCAATAATGTCCAATGGTCTCAATCTAGCTTGCCAGTAATCAATGGCGGACTTGGTATAAGTCCTCGTTTAGAGTAAGGGAACTCGTGTCTTCTATTACTAATATCATGGACTACGAGTGCAACTTACCCCATTTGAGAGAAGCTTGGGTAGCCTGGGAGCCTTTGGCACTACCTGACAATCCTTGCCGTCAAGAGAACTGGGATAAGATCAAGGTACAGAAGCTGTTGAGTTCCATCGTGTTTCCCACCCAGCAAGATACTTTTAGATTCAGCTTGCTACAAAACCCCGTCTCTGGAGCATGGCTCCATGCTATAACCCTGTCCCAGCTTGGGTACTTTCATTGACAACAATAATATGCGTGGGTCTACGACTTGGTTGTAATGTATGTGTCCCTCATGAATGTCAATGTGGAGATAAGGTTGATGCTCTGGGCCATCATGGGCTAAGTTGTCAGAAAAATCCTAGCACATACTCAAGCCATGCTGAGCTAAATTCACTAACTAAAAAAGCTCTCCAGTCTGCCAATATTGGTTCGCAACTTGAGTCAACAGGACTTTCCAGAGAAGATGGCAAAAGGCCCGACGGCATAACAAACACGGCTTGGGAGCGGGGCCGTTCCTTAGTGTGGGATGCTACTTGCGCCTCTCTTGCTCCAAGTAATATAAACGAGAACGCGGGTCCTGGTTTTACTTCTGAGAAGGCTGTAAAAAAGATACATAGAGTATATTCCCAGATCAAGAATAATTTCATTTTCGTGGCTGTCTCTGTAGAAACACTCGGACCTTGGGCAGAAGAAACAATGGGATTAATAAACAAAGTTGGCAACATTTGTAAACAAAATACAGGAAAACTAAAGGCACGATAAGACCTATTCTAAAAAAATCTCACTTGTAATCCAGAGAGGAAACTGCTCAAGTATTCTGAGTACTTTGCCCTCTGGATTGCAATTATTGCAAATGGCAGAAATATAGTATCTTTTAAAAAAATATATATATATAATATACTATAAAAAAATTAAAAAGTAATAAAAATGGCAAATTATTTTTACTTGAAAAATTCTGTCCAACCCGGTGTTCGAGGCTCCATTGTATACATTAAAAAATAAAATAAAAATCTTAAAACTAAGCATGTCTATTCCATTGAAAGACAAATGTCTATTATCTCCTGCGTAGTGCTATAGAAGATATTGATCCCTGCACTGCCAATAATGTTGCCAAGATCCTGAATTCTTCTGAGCCGGCTGTTCTGAGTTGTGTTATTTCTACCTTTGATGTTACGGAATAAGTCTTTAAGTCTGGTGTGTCTGGTATTTATTCTAAAATGAATGAGTTGAAGAATTTCAGGACAATTAATCTTATTAGTTAGTAATTTTCAAAGGAAAAGTATGTCCTGAAGCTTTCTTCTTTTCTCAAGACTTATGATGTTATAAGTCTTCATGATGTTAGTATAGTCATGATTATAAATAGACATTGGATTGTTTTGTTTGTAAGAAAGGATTCTCTCTCAAGAATTAATGATGGACAGATTCGAAAGATTTTTTATGTATGTGATATTGGGGGGACCAAACTACAGAACAATAATCAAGACCAGAACGTACATATGCATATGCATAATAAAGTACTTTGAGGGTTTCAGAATTTCTGAAGTCCTGAGTTTGTCTGTAGAAGAACCCAAATGTTCGAAGTATTTTCTTACGGATGCTTTCAAAATGTATATTAAATTTTAAAGCATGACAAAAAGTGACGCCCAGATCTTTCATTTGATAAACACGACTGATAGGAATGTTAGCAAGTGCGTACTGATGGATGTACGGATTTCTATTCAAATGGTATGACATTATTTTACACTTGCTCAGATTAAGTTCCATTAGGTTTTCTTGGCACCAACAGTGAAAGGATCGAAGTACTTCTTGCATACAGTGTGCGTCAGCCGGTCCCTGGACTCTCGTGGCTATTGTAAAATCGTCAGCAAAGAGCTAACCGACCATCCCCGGGGGAGGGATTGTAGTGATGGCATTGACAAAACAAAGAAAAATAATACTGCTTAGATGTCCTCCCTGAATACATGCCGAGGGCACGTCAATCGGCTCAGATTTGACATATCCATCATTCCCAGGTATCTTAATATTATTTAATTTTACAAATTGTTTCCTGTTTGTGTGGAAATTTTCTATCCAATTTAAGACATTCCCATATCCTTTTAGCTTAGATATTAATAGTTTATGGTTGATACGATCGTAACATTTAGTGTCATTGTACACTCAGTCCACTTGCACTCCATCCTGAAAAGCTAATGAAATAAATTCTGTAAAATAGCAAGTTAGAGGCAACGGATTTACACTTCATAAAACCGTGTTGTTGATAGTGAATGACTCTTGATAGCAAGGGATATATTGTTTGGGAAGTTAGGTTTTCAAATAGCTTAGAGATGATGGATACAATTGAAACTGGCCGGTAGGACTTTACATCAGATTTATCATTGGCTTACTTGTATACAGGAGTGACATAAGCACACTTCCATCTGCTAGGAAAGATTCCTGTGTCTAATGATTTTTGAAAAATGAGATCCAAGGGATCAGCCAGCACACCAGCACAACACTTCAGTAGCACAGGCGAAATCCCATCTGGGCCTTTACAAGTTCTTGGTTTAAGTTTATTTAAAATATTTGATACATCACGCGCATTTATTTTGAAATGACTGATATTTATTTCAGTATTGTATTCTATGTTTTTCTTAGGTATAGAAGTACGAGAATAGTTATCAGAAAAATTTTTAGCAAAGAAATTGGCAACTGTTTTGGGGTTTGCTGAGCTTCGACCATTGTATTATAATTAATGGTAGATAAGAATCTTTCCGTTTTTCTGAAATAATATTTTTTTGATATTTTTCCCAGCATTTTAATATAACTTGTATAGTACCTAGATGAGATTCGTATACACTCTCGTCTTAAATTAGAAAAAATTACATATAGTTCGTGGCATCCTAGAGTAAATATTGAACATAGAGTAGTAGTGCTTTATTTAGACTGTCGGCTCGGGACAGGAAGTCCCATTACGCTAACAGTTCATGTTTCTGAAATAAAATTCCAAACTTTGCAATGATCTGAGGTGATATTTTATTTCAGAACATGAACTCTTTTTCTCGAATGTTAAATCCTAAAGTTCTTGACTAAACCATTTCAGAAATTTTTGAGGTTTAATATTAATTTCTGGAATGAACTGACTCGTACCATCCTGTATAATATTGTATAAAGCATCTACTAGTGATTCTTTTACATTTGCTTACTTTTTCAATTTCGATGATAAGCGGTGGATGGTATGAATCTAGTAAGATGGTAAGATTTTAAAGTCAGCTTCTTTCACGCTCACATGTTGATAGTCATTCGAGAAAACAAGATCTAGGAGAGTATTGTTAGAATTTAAAACATAATTAAGTTGGAATAATCCATGAAAATCAGTAGTTGATAAAAGAGTCTCAGCACAGATATCTCCTCCTGATTCAATGTGATCTAACTTCTGTCTTGGGGACTAAAAGCCGTAGTCACAACCGCTACACCACGGACACACATTCACTAGTCTGCCAACTCAAAGTAGCCCATGAAGACTCTGCTCTCGGGGCTGTAGTCGCGGGGCGCCGCCAGGAGGGTGTCTCAGGGGCGTCCTCTCAAAAGATGCCCCGGGGAGGGTCCCGCAAGGCACTGGCGCCCCCCTGTCTGGCGGGCTAGGCCGAGTGGTGGCCATCTATGGGGACCGCGGTCTCCAGGAGGTTTGACCTCATGGACTGGCTTCCGGTACCTCGCGAGATGTCCTCATGCACTGGGGGAGAGAATGAATAGTAATGATAAATTGGATTAAAAAGGAAATATATCCTACTAAAGATGTGATATAATAAAAAAGTTACAAAAAATACTGTTGGAGTTCGCCTAGATTGAGCGGCCATGATTCTCAATTCTTACACTCTTGATTTTTCCAATTTTCCGTTATAAAATATATTTCTATGTTTGATTAAAATACCGTGTGTGTATTGATTCTTAATACTTAACAGTGGCGCAGTTTGTAACTATGGAACCTACACTACCTACAGGTAGTCATAATGATCAGTTTCATGATAGTTTCGATACTGTCGGAGGTCAAGAAAATAATAGACTCAGTACGGCGGAGTTGGCTGCTAGTTTTCGACAGTTGTCATTGATATTGGGCTCTATGCAGAGAACGTCTCAAGATCGAGTTCAGGATGCAGCGTGTGTTTCTGTGAAGTCTTTGCAACCACCCAAGTTTGTTGACGGTGAAGAAGTGTTTGAAAATTTTATTGATCGGCTAATGGCATTTTTCAAGACACAGAAGGTACTTGATAATGCTACAAAGGTAATGATTTTTGTGAATGCTATTCCTGCCAACATATTTGCCCTACTCAAAAATTTATTATTTCCTGAAACTTTTGAGAATGTTGATTTTGAGCGCTTAGTTAATTTACTAAAGTCACATTTACAACCACAGCCATTACTGATTCCAGCAAGGGCAGCTTTTCTTGATAGGAAACAACAAGCTCATGAAACAATTAGTGATTATTATTCTCAGTTGAAGAATTTGGTATTACCTTGTAGATATGCTGAAGATATTCTCAAGATTAATTTACGTGATGTTTTCATAAAAGGTCTCAAGTCCAAAGCAATGTTAGATAGATTTTTTGAAGAAGATGATATTGGTTTGGAAAAGACAATAGAAATAGCTTTATCTATGGAAAGGGCTAGTATAGCTAGTGGAGCTATCCTTGAACTACCCAGCTCTAGTACCTAATATGTTTCTAGTTGTAAACAAAAGCAGTTACCGAGACAAAGAAATAATATTAACCAGACTTTATGCTATCGTTGTGGTGAAAGAGGACATTACGCTAACAAATGTATCGTCAATAAGCAGTCCTTACTTTGTTTTCATTGTAATTCAAGAGGACACACATCGCTTGTGTGTTCAAAGAAAAATATTACTCATTCAAATACCATCAGATGTTTACAGGAAATTCCTTCGAATCTACAAGATGAAGATGTGGCTGAAATACAAGAAATGATACATTTGAACGTTCTACAGTATGCTGATGGAAAAAGTCCTTTGTTGCTGGAAGTACTAGTGAACAATGTACCCCTCAAGATGGAACTTGATACAGGTAGCGGGTTCACAGTTATCAGTCTTAAAAATTACAGAAAGATATCTAACTCTGATTTATTTCATACCAACACTGTTTTCAAGAGTTATAATCAGCAAACCATTTTTCCTTTGGGTTATGCTATGGTAGAAGTTCAATTTAAAAGTCAGAAAGATGTTCTAAAGTTGTTTGTAGTAGAAGAAGATTTCACTTCTTTGTTGGGACGCGAATGGATTTTCAAATTAAATATTAACATACAAGATTGCAATGAATTATCTACAAGTCATATGCGTTACAAAGAAAGTGATATGACAAACTTGTGTGAAAAATATTCTGACTTATTTAAAAAAGACGTAGGCCTCATTAAAAATATAGAACGTGACGACACAAATGAAATTGACGCCCTGATACTATATCTGAAACGAATAAAATGCTATAGAAAAATTTAGTTTGAAACGGAAACGGTGCGAAAGACCAGCTGTAGTTAAAGCACCTAAATTAAAAAAAAAAAAAAATATAGTGGTTGATATTCAATTGAAGCCAGATGCAAAACCGAAGTTTGCACGATCTCGTCAGGTACCTTTCGCTCTACTGGAAAAAGTAGAAAAGGAAATAGAGCGTTTAGAAAAAGAGATGACGCTGGCTTTTCCCGGTCCCACTCAGGCTGGGTGAGGTCAATGTGAGTAGCAGGTTTGTGAGTTTCCTGCGAATGGAGGGTAAAACCCCCGTCGTGATATGACCATGGCAGTTGAAAGCGACGTTAAACCCCACTTAAAAAAAAAAAAAAAAAAAAAAGAGAAGATTATTGAGAAGGTAGATGCTAGTGATTGGGCCACCCCAGTTGTTCCAGTTACTAAGCCTAATGGCGACATACGTTTGTGTGCGGATTATAGCAGAACTTTAAATCCGGAAGTGATAGTACCTCAGCATCCATTGCCAAGAATAGAGGAAATTTTTGCATCTTTATCAAACACAAAGATTTTTTCTACTCTAGATATTTCTTCCGCTTATCATCATTTACAAGTTTCAGATGAAGCTTCAAAATTACTGACAATCAACACACACAAAGGTCTCTACAGATGTTTGCGTCTCATGTTTGGTGTCAATGTAGCTCCAGCAAGATGGCAAGCATGTATTGAAGGGATTTTGAAAGGTATTAAAGGTATTGCTGTATTTTATGATGATATCATAGTAGCTTCAGAAACTGAATCTGAACATTTTCAAGTATTGGAGACAATTTTTATTCGAATGCGTGAATATGGTATCCGATTAAACAAAGATAAATGCAAGTTTTTCTTACCTTATGTAAAATATCTTGGATACATGATAAGTGCACAAGGTATACATAAATCTACAGAGAAGATTGACTCAATAATAAAATGTCCTGGGTCATTTTCATTTATCTTGGGCAATTGGATTTTTTCAAGTCATGAACGTTACCTTTTTCCTAAACAATTTTTTAGGCTCAGAAGACTAAGACAAATACCTTTGAGCAAAAGCTTTCATTTAGAATATTTCTAGCAGCTACCTCTTCACACAAAATTACAAAAACTTAACGAACCAGGTACCGTTCATGACCACGGGTAACGTTCATGACGGTAACGTTCATGAGTAACACGCCACTAAAACAATCTTTTCTCAATAAAAGAATATTCACTTTACAAAAAAAAATATTTGATTGGAAAGAGGACATGCAGAAGAATTAAAGAAATACATTATATATTAAATAATCATTACAATTTACTTAAAAAAACCGCGTAACGTTCTTGTCAAAAAAAATTAGACCAACCATTGTCCCTCACTGTACTGCATCCAACATCCAACTGACAGGAAATTTCAAAACAAAAACAATGTCATCTGTAAGAAGCAAAATGGCGGCAGCTGCTAGCTTCTCATTCTAAGGGTTTTTCAAAATGGTTTACATTTTTTTGGGGGTAACATTCATGACGGAGATTTTTTTTTCTTCGTAGGGACACAACTTTACACGTCTGTAGAATGAGGTGAACATTATTATTTTTATGAAAACTAATGGTCACACCCTAAATAAACTGTATTTTTCTCATTTATATTGGATTTCGGTGAAAATAATGGGGAGAAATGCATTTTTTTTCTATCAGACACAGTAAAATCTTAGACTAAGGGACACCTAAAATATCATGAACGTTACTTACATAACTGGCAATTTTGAGTCTCCACATTAGTTTAAAAGACAATTTATTATTGTAATTTATAAAAAAAATTGTTTCCTATGTGATCAAATAGATTTTAGTCATATATCCCTATTATTTTCACATTTATTAAAGGAGAAAGGTTGCGGACTTGATATGCCCAAGATAAATGAAAATGACCCTCCTATACCATCTAATGTGAAGGAATTAAAATTATTTTTAGGATTAGTCACATTTTATGGACGATTCTATCCTGACTTGGCTACAGTAGTGTTGGGGCCACACTTTGTAAACCGCTTTCCGATTTAACAATTTTCCCCTCATTTATTAACTGATTAACAAAACTTTCCACAAAAATCTAAGGTCAGTCTATTGTTGCCTTCCAACCAAGTATTAAGTATCGTGTTGCCTTCCAACCAAGTTAAAAGTTTATTGTTGCCTTCCAACCAATATTATAGTCGTCTGTTGCCATTCAAAAGTATAAAGTCTTTACTCTTTTTGCCACTTAATAATATACAAGTTAAGCTTCACCAACCATATAACCTTAACCAATTAATAAATAATAACCCTTGTGTCAAATTGTGTCATCGAGTTCACCACAGCGCAGAATACCCGTGGCCACGGAGGAGTCGACAAGATTGCAGTACTCTCTGTAAGTGACCACCTAGCCGTGTTACCGTTCTTTTTAACAGTTTCGAAAACATTTTACGGTTTTCATAACAAATAATAATAGGTGTTTTAGTCGGATAAAATTTGGCCTTACCGTGCCCCCACGTTTTTTGGTCCTTCTACCGCGGATGTCGTGATCCCAGCATAGCCCTTTTGCCGTGTTAAAACATCATATTATTATTTTAATTTTTTGCCATATTAAATTTAAAATTTAATTTAAAAAAGTTAGTTTTGGCTTCTCCCCGTGGTACTAAGTTTGAGGTACACTGTGTGTCAGAACTGATAGGTAAATTTCCCCTCTTCTCTTGTTCCAATGCAGTGCTGATGACTGCTGATGTTCCTTTATGATTGTCATGCGCCCAAGTTGAACTTAAAACATGTTCTATGCTAATTATTGCTTGTTTATTTAAGTTTACATTTGCTTATCATGTACACCATCTATTTATGATTATGCCTTATCAATGCTTGTGAAGTCTCGATCTGACTTATCTGTCTAATGTAGATGGTACCTACTGAGTTGTGATATCCAATATACCTAACTAACTACCTATGTATTTAATTTCCTACCTATGAAGTGTTTTATTCTCTAAAGTTAAAAGTTTCTACCGTTAGGTGGTAGCATTGGTATCTATTCAGCTGTGATTTCTTTACCTTTTGTAATCCAGTTTTCGTGTTGTGATTTAGTAAACAATAACAATATTTTTCAAACATAATTATTCAAAGTTTTTAATCAGTGAATTAATTTATTATTTTTACTTGCCTTAGTTCAATTAATTTAACTGTTTAGATTTATCAGTTATTATTAATTTTAAAGTTTATTAACATCTTAGTGACTTATGGTTTCTAAACCATACCAGTTATTTTCCTCCGAGTTTGGAGATTATTTTAAATTTTAGTTTTCTCACTAAAGTTTTGATAGTTTAATTTAACCTACCTACGTAGTTTCTTTTTGCCAGTTGGTGTATTTTCTTAATTTTACATACCGAGTTCCATTTATTTTATTACTTCCGAGTTTACATAAGTACTGATTGATTTCGGAAATAACATTTATTTATTTGCCAATTAGTGAGTTTAACCTATTTTATTTAATTTATTGATTGTTGTGTTTTGCCATTGGTGAGTTTTGCCGATTTACATACAAAAAAATAATTTTGTTTTGTTTTTGCCATCAATTTATTCTACCTGCCTGCCTTTTCTTGTACCTTATAGTGAGGTTCAAGATATTATATATTTTTGTGTTTTTTCCTTTTTTTTTATTAGTGATCTGGGACTTTGTCTTTGTAAGTACCTACCTTTTGATTATCATTTTTTCGTGTTTTTACTTTTTATTTTCCATTACAATAAATAATGGGCCCTAAACCTGTACCTGAGGAAAAACTTGTAGCTGAGTTAAAGTCGTGTGTTGAGCGACGAGAAAGATATTTTCAGCGTGTACAAGTAGCCTTTGACCTTATAAAAGATTTGGGAACTGCAAGTGTTAATTCTCAATTTCTTGTCAGATGTCATTCTTTGGAAGAAACCTTTAAAGAATTTGAGCAGTATCAAAATCGTATCGCTGAACTGAATCCATTGGTTGAGGAAGCTGAGCGGATAGACGTTCTTGACTCTTCCAAATCTTTTGAAGATTTATATTTTAAAATTAAAGCAGCGGAATTAGACCTGGCTCCTGAAGCTCCAGTTGTTGTTTCTGCTACTTCCCAGACTCCTCATATTGATCGACCGAAATTGCCTCATATTCATATTTCTGTTTATGATGGAACTTACGAGAACTTTGCGTCCTTCAAGTCTCTATACGACACTTTAGTTCATTCTCATTCAGGTCTCACTCCTATTGAGAAATTTAGTTATTTAAAGTCCCTTTTGTCTGGTTCTGCCTTAGCTGCCATTCAGGGATTTCCATTCAACGAAGGCAGCTACCAACTTGCTTATGATACTTTGGTCCAGCAGTTTAGTAATAAACGTGTAATTGCCAATAACCTTTGTAACAAATTGTTTAATTTAAAACCATTTACCGAGTTGAATCTCCGTCAATTTCTTGACACCTTTAATGCATATGTAGAGGGTCTCAAAACAGTTTCCGTTCCAGACCTTGCCGATTTCTTCCTTTTGTTTATGGGACTGAAACTTTTGGACTCTGCCACCCGTCATGACTTTGAAACCAGTCGTCCTGATCAAACGTCAGTTCCTGCCTACGCCGACTTACTGCTGTTCATCAGAAGTCGTGTTTCCGTCGCCGAGCTCATAGCACCTTCGTCCTCAAAAGTGATTCCCCGGGTGATTCAACAACCACCTGCCGCTTCCAAACTAGTGAAACGTTCCTTTGCCGCCACACTGTCTAGACCAGAGACTAAACCTGCCACCACTCATCAGTGCCCTGCGTGTGATGGATCTCACCGTATTGTTGAGTGTAATAAGTTTCGTGCCTTGCCTGTCCCTCAGAAATATAATGTTCTTAAGGATAAAAAATTGTGTTTTTCTTGTTTAGGACCACATCCACGTTCTGCCTGCCAGTCGAAATATTCTTGCCGTACCTGTGATTCTAAAAGTCACCACACTCTTCTTCATGTTGAAAAAGTTAATCAACCAACTGTGCCGTCAACTTCGTCTACCTTGTCCTGCAATGTTATCCAGCCGAGTCAGTTGCAGCAGGTCCTGTTGGGTACTGCACTGGTTGATGTTGCCGACGTTTTTGGTCAAGTGCACCAAGTGCGAATTTTAATCGATTCCGGGAGTATGCTGAGTCTTATGAGCCAATCTCTCTTTAAAAAGTTAGGTCTGCCTGCTCAACGCTCACAACTGCGAGTTTCAGGAATAGGATCCTGCGACCCGCAGCCAGTGAAGGGACTCGTCACCTGTACTTTGCTGTCGCGTCAGAGTTCTTTTCGTCTAAACATTGACGCAGCAGTGTTGCCAACAATTACCCCTAGTATTCCTGCCTTGCCTGTATCTCCGGATGTGCTAGCTCGCTTACCGAAAGCGAACTTAGCTGATCCATCCTTTTTTAATCCTTCGTCAGTTGATATTCTCATTGGAGCTCAATATTATGCTGATGTTGTTAATACCTGTCTGCCGGTTATCCATGGCGAACCCTCTCTTGTGCCTTCCATGTTTGGATACTTAGTTATGGGCCGCGCAGACACTAGTGTATCTTCATTGCCGTCACAGCATTCGTTCTTTGTCACGGATGCAGATAGTGACCTGAACAACCAAATTAAGAAATTTTGGGAGTTAGAGGAAGTGGTCGTCCGTATTCCTGAGAATCCTGAAGACAAACACGTTGAAGACCATTTTGTTCGTACCACTCGCCGAGAACCTTCCGGAAGTTATGTTGTTCGCCTGCCTTTCCGGAATGACGTTTTTCCTGATCTAGGTGACAACCGTGCTCAGGCAGAACAGCGCGCAGCGATGGCTGCGAATGGAACGCTCTCTTGCTAAGAACCCTGAGTTCAAAAAATTATACAATGATAATCTTCAGGAATATTTAGATCGCGGACACATGATACCTGCTCCAAACAAATCACCGTACCTGCTTAAGTGCTTACTCATCATGGTGTACTTAAAGAAAGTAGTAGCACAACTAAGTGCCGTGTTGTTTTTAATGCTAGTGAAAAAGCTGGCCTGCCTATGTCCCTTAATGATGCTTTGCTTCCTGGTCCAAAGTTACAAAATAATATTGCTGACATTGTGTTGAATTTTCGTTTAAATGCCATTGCCCTTACAGCAGATGTCAAGCAAATGTACCTGTCAATTAAATTGGACCCACGTGACTCGCCTTTTCAACAAATACTTTGGAGAAAGAACTCAGATGAACCTATTCAACAGTTTGAAATTCAAAAGGTCTGTTTTGGCGTGACCAGTTCACCTTTCCACGCTCTACGAGTTTTAAAAATGCTGATTGTCGATGAAAAATATCGTTTCCCCAAAGCTGCTCAAGTTTTAGATACCGATTCCTATATTGATGATTTATGTACCGCGGTTTCGTCTCTATCTGAAGCTCGTCAGTTGCGATCAGACCTAACAGATTTACTTGCCTCATCCCGAAGTTCTACAAGATTTCCCATTAGATTTTCTTGAAAAGCCGCATCCCATGGGTGACACAGAGACCATCCGCGTCCTGGGGTTACAATGGGACCCGGAGAAAGATGCATTTATCTATGTTGTTGATTCTATTGGTGAATGTCACACCAAACGTCAAATTCTCAGTCAGATTGCTCGCATCTATGATATCTCGGGTTTCGTCTCACCGATCACTGTCTGGATGAAAATTCTATTGCAGCGTCTCTGGTCCAAAGGATTTGACTGGGACGAACCTATACCTGCCGATTTGTTGTCTGAATGGAATTCATTCATTGCCGACTTACCAGTTTTGAAAAATGTGAAAATCCCACGATACATTTTGGACACCTATGTTTCTTCACCTGAGTTAATAGGGTTCGCCGATGCTTCAAGTGCCGCAATGGGTGCCTGTGTGTACCTTCGTGTTGTTTGTTCCGACCAACGTGTATTGGTCCATTTAGTCCGTGAAGAGTCGCGTAGCGCCTCTTAAAACCACCACTATTCCTAGATTGGAATTATGTGCCGCCTATTTATTATCCCAAGTTATTGAGTCTCTAGAGCCTCTCAAGCGCTCTCTAGGGATTACAAATGTTCATTTATTTTCTGATTCCATGGTCTTCTTGTCATGGTTAAATACCCCTACACAACTATTGAAAATATTTGTTGCCAACCGAATTGAGAAAATTCTGGAAGTTACCCCTGCATATCAGTGGCGATATGTACCAACAGACAAGAATCCTGCCGACTTGTCTAGTCGTGGCTGCTTTCCAAGTCAGATTATTTCTAATGAGCTCTGGTGGCAGGGACCTGATTTTCTCCGAGAGCATCCTGATAGATGGCCTCTCTTCCCAACTGCCAAACTGTCAGAAATTCCTGAATTGAAACCCACGAATTTAGTTGCTACAGTTGCCTCCAATGATTCAAAATGTGATCAAATCTTGGAAAGATTTTCTTCATATCTTCGAGCCAAGCGAGTTATCGCCTGGATTTTTCGCTTTTATAATAATTGCCGTCCTCGTGACAACCAACTTCAATCAGGTGCGTTGTCTGTTGAAGAGTTGGATCATGCTGAAGTTTGTATGGTGCGAATCACGCAAGCTGCATATTATTCTGAAGAAATAAAGTCTATTCAAGATAATAAACAGTTACCTGTCATATTTTCACGTCTGTCACCCTTCCTCCTAAAACATTGCCTTAGGGTGGGGGGACGCATCGATAAGGCTCCAATCCCTTATGATTCACGCCACCCCTACATCTTGCCCGTCAAGAGTCATTTAGTACTCCTGATTATTCGTCATTATCACCTTACCTCGCTACATGGTGGTCCTAAAATTGTCCAGAATTTGATTCAGTCTAAGTTCTTCATTCCAGGATTACGACGCAGGTTGCGTAAAGTTATTTTTCAATGTGTACCTTGTTACCGCCATTCAGCCAAACCTAATCAACCTTTCCTGGCGGAGTTGCCTCTATCCAGATTTGTACAAGGTCGTCCTTGGATCCATGTAGGAGTTGACCTTGCGGGACCATTCACTCTCAAGGATGGTTACCGTCGAAATGCCCCACTCATGAAAGGGTATTTTGCCATTTTCGTTTGTTTTGCCACAAAGGCTGTCCACTTGGAGCTGTTGACCTCCCTATCTTCGAATTGTTTCCTGGCAGCTTTTGATAGATTTTCAGCTAGAAGATCTCTCCCCAGTCACGTTTTCAGTGACCAGGGGACCAATTTCAAAGGAGCTTCGCGCATCCTTGATGAAACGTATGACTTTCTTTTAAAGAACTCCAGCCATATACAGGATCATCTCAGCAAACAGGAAATTCATTGGACCTTTAACGCTCCAGCTAACCCTTCCGCCGGTGGCCTCTGGGAAGCAGGAGTCAAGTCCGTGAAACACCATTTGAAGAGAATTCTGTCGGATCGTTCACTTCATGTAGAAGAATTTGGAACGATTCTCTGCCGAGTTGAAGCCATCCTAAACTCCCGACCTCTAGGAGTTCCTCCTAATCAACCTCCTGATACCATCGACTGCCTTACCCCAGGACATTTCATCACAGGAGCTGCCTTGCTATGTCGCCCAGAGAGAGATCTCACCAATATCAACCCAGGTCGTCTGCCACGTTGGGATTTTTTAACACAAGTTTGCCAAAACTTTTGGTCCAGATGGAGATCTGAATATCTTCACACCCTCATCCAAAGACAGAAGTGTCTGGACCACCCTGCTAATGTCAAAGTAGGTGATGTGGTTGTTTTGGTTAACGAACAAGAGCCTCCTATGAAGTGGTCTCTCGGTAAAATTACCAAACTGTTACCTGCCAGTGATGGAGTTGTGAGAATTGTCCATGTCCAGACCCCAAACGGGTCTCTTATGCGTCCTATAAGAAAACTATTAATTTTGCCATTTTGCCAATAGTTTCTTCTGGAAGTTTTATGTAAATAAATTTAATTACTTTGTTTATTTTTCAAATTTTAATATAGTGCTAATGTTGCTACCTTATTTAATTAGTTTCTTTGCCAAATACAGTCCACTAATTTTCCATTTCCTTTATTACCTTGTCTGAATGATTGACTTATTCATAACATGATGTATGTTGTTTGTAAGTTTGATTTATGCAAGTGTGAGTTTTGAATATGAATTGTATAGTCAATATTTGAATACCTTTCTGTTTTGTTTTGTTTCACAAGCCAAACCTAACCTTTTTTAGTTCTAAAAATTGGGTTTTTTAACTACTTCTAAAATGTTCATTTTGGTGGGGGGAAATGTTGGGGCCACACTTTGTAAACCGCTTTCCGATTTAACAATTTTCCCCTCATTTATTAACTGATTAACAAAACTTTCCACAAAAATCTAAGGTCAGTCTATTGTTGCCTTCCAACCAAGTATTAAGTATCGTGTTGCCTTCCAACCAAGTTAAAAGTTTATTGTTGCCTTCCAACCAATATTATAGTCGTCTGTTGCCATTCAAAAGTATAAAGTCTTTACTCTTTTTGCCACTTAATAATATACAAGTTAAGCTTCACCAACCATATAACCTTAACCAATTAATAAATAATAACCCTTGTGTCAAATTGTGTCATCGAGTTCACCACAGCGCAGAATACCCGTGGCCACGGAGGAGTCGACAAGATTGCAGTACTCTCTGTAAGTGACCACCTAGCCGTGTTACCGTTCTTTTTAACAGTTTCGAAAACATTTTACGGTTTTCATAACAAATAATAATAGGTGTTTTAGTCGGATAAAATTTGGCCTTACCGTGCCCCCACAAGTAGCTTTTCCGCTTTATGAACTTACGAAGAATAACGTAGATTTCAAGTGGAGTACTAAGGCACAGGAAAGTTTTGATAAGATTAAAAATGAGATTGTTTCTCCTAAAGTTCTCATGCACTATAACCCTGACTTGCCTTTAGTTTTAGCAGTGGATGCTTCTTCTGTTGGGCTCGGAGCTGTGCTGTCACACATTACATCAGATGGAAATGAGAGACCAATATGTTTTGCTTCAAGAACTCTTAACTCCAGCGAAAAGAATTACTCTCAAATTGATAAAGAAGCTCTTGCTATCAGATGGGGAGTTGAGAAGTTTTTCAATTATGTTTTTGGAAGAAAGTTTATTCTAGTGACAGATCATAAGCCATTGATTCACCTCTTAGGAAACAATTCTAAACTACCTCCAGTTACTGCCACTAGATTACTTCACTGTAAACTTTTTCTTCAGTGTTTTCAGTTTGAGATTAGATACCGCAAAACAGACGATCACGGAAATGCTGATTGTATTGATTCTTAATACTTAACAAATACTTACATGCATAACTTTTAAACTTTTTTTTATAATATTGTGTTATTCAGGCAATGATGTGAGTCTGGTAACTCTGACCTGTCCACTAAAGATGTGATATTATTCGACAAGAAAAAATATTTAGGTATACGTATAATGGTATATACATGACTTTTTAAACCTTTATTTTAGTTTAGTTATACAAAATAATAAATTAAGTAAATTATATTTGTGTTAATCAAAAAAAAAAAAAAAAAAAAAAAAAAAACACTCAGACACACAAAAAATTCCACCCCACCCGGATTCGAACCCGGGCCCGCGGAATAAGACTCGACTCACCGACGGGCAAGCTGCTCATGTCGGCGGCACTCGTGTTGAATCCTTCCTGCAACTCCTGCTGTCTCCCTTGGGTGTCCTCCATTCTCTGCTGCTTCCGCTTCTCTGAGGAAGTCATCAACACCAACCAACGTGAAAATTTTGCTCGGGATATTTTTATTTATCTGAGCGCACGGCACACAGTGGGGTATTTGCCTTCAAAAGTTGCGCAAAACCCTCGAAAAAAAGAAGCTAAATCTAAATATTTTTGTAGTAATGTATTTTAGAAGAGAATAATTATGTGATAAAACCCAAAAAGAAATATTTTGATAACTCATCTTGGGTAAGTACAGTAGATGCTTGAAGTCACGTGACTTGTCAAGCTTACGTCACAACATACAGCTGCTTTCATGTCTGATTTGAAATGAATGAAATTTTAGGTCTATCAATTATTTATTGATAGTTGTGATGCTTTATATTTAATGAGGAGGACATCGGCATAAAGTATGTGTAATTTGTTTTACTAATTTCTTATTTTAAGTGTGTTTTTCGGGACGTTCAACTTGCCCCCCTTCTGTCTTAAAATGAACGATTTTTTTTCTCGAAACAATGGACCAAAAGTTAGTGAGTACACCTTGATCAAGCACTTTTAGTAACTCTTTCTAATACTTTCAAGTGTTTGCTATTATATCTAAAAAGAAAATCTTGCAGTTTTATTGCACTTATGGGAGTTTTTGAAACTTGAACTTGAAAATTCGAGGATTTTTTATAGTGAGCCAATATAATTATTACACCATAAATTTCGTTACAAACAATTTTTCACCCCTTTATTTTATTCAATAATAGATAAATGTATTTATTTGTATTATTCTGTTAAAATTTCAGTGGGTAGCGCAGAATTATATGACTTTTCCGTATAATATTAATGTCCTAGAATCTATTTTGCCATAACTCCGCCACTGGTCACTGCTCACATTACAGCAGCTCATTTTTCCTCACAACTCACGAGGTATGAGTAGACCCTGGTCATTCAAATAAAAAGCAGGGAAATTCCCGCCCTCCTAAGGATCGAACTCAGGTGAAAGCCTAGTGCGCCACACCACTCGGCAACAATAACTTCTTTTTGCATTTAATACATTGATGTTTTCTTTAAATTAAATACATTAAGTAATACTTATAAATGGATGAGATAATATAATATTTTATTATAATATAATTATTCCTTTTATTACTAGGAACGTGCTCGAATGGTGGAACGCATTAGCATTGCACGCATGGTAACCTGGGTTCGAATCTCAGTGGAGTTTAAGTTTTTTGGTTGTGTTTTTTTTTCTCGGAAATTTTTGGTATTCGTACCTCGTAAGGAAAAATTAGTAGCTTTTTTTAATTTGAGAAGCGACCATTGGCAGTTTTATGGGAAAATAGGATATAAGCACAAAAAACGATAAATTAAAAAGCCTTGTAACTCCGCGCTACCCACAAAAATTTACGTGATTTATCATGAAAAATACTGTAGTACACATTAAAAGGCTTTCCTATTACAATTACAAGTTTTTGAATCTAAAAAATAGTTTTGCGCAACTTTTGAAGGGAAATACCCCACTGTGCGGCAGTGCGCCAGGCCAAGTTCCAGCCAGCACGGCAGTGTATCTTTACACGAACCGATTCACCCGGTTTTTCACACCCTCATATCTTCGGTTCAATTGATCATAGAGATATGAAATTTGGAAAAAAGATTGTCCTAATATTATTAAAAAGACTTTGAAAATTTCAAGAGTCTATATGAAAACATTACAGAGTAAAGTAATTTTAAAATTTGCAATTTTGTCACTGACTGGCTCACTGAAAGATCATCAAAATTATGAGGCATTTCCCGACAACCTAGAAAGCTGAAATTTTGCATGTAAAAATAAAAGTACAGGGAAAAATCTGAAAACCGGAAATTTCGCACTTATCATGCTGTTAAACGGTGTCGTTTCAGGGAGAAAATATATAATTGATTATGGATCTAAATTATGAGGCACTTCCCTACTACCTAAAGAGCTGAAAGTTTGCATGATGGTAGGGTTTATTGTAAAAGTACAAGAAAAATCTGAAAACCGGAAATTTCGCACTTCTCATGCTGTTAAACGGTGTCGTTTTAGGGAGAAAATATATAATCTATTATGGATCTAAATTATGAGGCACTTCCCTACTACCTAAAGAGCTGAAAGTTTGCATGATGGTAGGGTTTATTGTAAAAGTACAGGAAAAAATCCGAAAACCGAAACTTTTGCACTTATCATGCTGTTAAACGGTGTTTAGGTGTTATTTTAGGGAGGAAGTATACTCGATATTTATTTAAAAAAAGGTAATTGTGCCCCGTAACCGCTTTCGCATTACTTCAGGGCACTTCACCTTTACATCAATGGCATTCCGGAAACGAAAACCTCGGTTAAAATTTTCCGCTCCGGCCGGGATTCAAACCCGCAACCTCCGGATCAGCAACCAATGCTCTTAACCACTGAGCCACGGAGTTCGGCAAGTATAGGTACTCGATTATGCATGTAAATTACGAGGCACTTCCCTACTACCTACAAAGTTGAAATTTTGTATGGTTCTAGGGTTTATTGTAAAAGAGGGAAAATTTTGAAAACTGGAACTTTCGCACTTAGCATCCTGTTAAACGGTGTTGTTTTAGGGAGGAAGTATACTCGATTATGGATCTAAAATATGAGGCACTTTCCGACTACCTAGAAAGCTGAAATTTTGCATGATGGTAGGTTTTATTGTAAAAGTACGCTAATATTGCACATGTTCCTAATAAAGGTCCTCGTTGTCAATCCTAGGTTGCTATTTCCACTTACAAAAAGAAATGATATCCCACAAAAAACTACCATTGAAAAAAGGCCCAAGTTCCAAATCTCCTATCCAAAAACTTTTAGCCAATGAATGCAGTGATATCTTGTTTGCGGCCAAGTTATCTTTGTACTTAACAATTTGTTTATTATTAAATCTCGTTTTCTGAGTTCCTCATTTTGTATGTTTTCAACTGCAAACTATCTTAGAACTTTTTTTTTAAAGCTTTATTAGGAGGACAAAGTACAGGTAACAGTATAAAATTAAGAAAAGAAGAAGAAGAAGAAGAAGAAGAAGAAAAACAAACAAATGACAAAATAAATAAGTAAAAAAAAAAGGAAAATAACAATAATGTCCTACTTAAAGGGCGGGGTTATTGCCTGTGGCAATCTCTTCCACCCAACCCAACTCGACCAGTTTTGTGCCATCAGATGTATGGAGAATATTACGGTAATATGTATACAAAATGCCAATATAACCTCCACGAGGAGCAAAACTGGCCAAGTAAGAGGAGAGTTTGTAGTTGAAAACATACAAAATGAGGAACTCAGAAAACGGGATTCAATAATAAATAAAATGTTTAGTATACCAAGATAACTTGGCCGCAAAGAAGATATCACTGCATTCATTGGCTAAAAGTTTTTGGATAGGAGTTTTGGAACTTGGCCCTTTTATCAACGGTAGTTTTTTGCTGAGATTTAATTAAACCATTTCTTTTCAATTCAATTTTAACAAAAAGTAGGATTGAGATGGATTATTGTTCAATTTTCTTGTTATGATTTCTACTTGAAAATTATAAAAAAAAAAATATGTAAATGTTCCAAATGGGATTCACCAAAGAATAATGAATCTGTGTTAGGATGACTTAGATATAAGATTACGTCACATTCCAGAGAGCACTCTCAATTTCAAAAATCGCCAAATTTCTCTTTCAACCGTCAAATTTTGATGAAAAAACCCAATCAGAGTGTGTTGAGCAATCTTGTTTACCCAAATAACCAAATCATAGTATGCTTAGATGAGTTGTTTACCCAAATAACCAAATCATATAGCAGTTGAAAGAGAGAGATTTGGGGATTATGACAAAGCTTTCTGTCCCTGATAAATGACAGTTATTCCATATTTTACTTTCTCATGAGCACAATATTTTGATATCCATAGCTACATCGTTATATGTAAATTAGTAATGTGATAGCTACATCATTATAGGTAAATTAGTAATGTGATAAAAATAATAATTTTGTTCGATAAGACAGGCACAGGTATTTAACTCACGGTGGTGGAAGGATTAAGTGGACGGACCGCAGCTGTTTAGAAATCCAATTTACAGGCAGCAAGTACAATGTGAAATTTGATTGTGGCCATAAGTTGGACTTTCCACCACATACAGGGCACTATGTATATCTCGGAGAAAGGATAATTTTCTCTTATCCTCGTTTTCATGTTATATTATGATATGGCCCCAAGGGGAAAAAATCCTATGATAGGCAATTTTGTATAAAAGTTTTAATTGGTTCACCTTTTTTTAACGCATTTAGTCCCGCTAACTGTTTAGGTCGTTAACAGATTCAGTCTGCTTGAATCAAGGCTAAATTACAGATTGAATCTCTGATAGATACTTGCTAGACTAGAACATGCTCGAATACTTTATTTTTTCGAGTATCTTCAGAGGTCTATCGAATAGTATCGAGTAAATCACACGTTTATATAGTAATAAACTTACCTGCAGTAATGAGGGTCTTGCCCACATTGATCAGATCTGTGGTCACTTCATCGTCTATAAACTGAATGCTGTAACAGAATGATTGTTCACTCTTGTATTATTATTATTATTATTAAAGATGAGTGTTGCTTTCTATGCCTTTTTTTCGTGGCCATAAAACAGCATTGTAGTTGTATGATTTCATTGTGGCCTCTTCACATTATTTGTGAGTAGCAGTGTAGCATAGTTATCTGTGCCGGCAGCGTAGTGGTAAAGGCGGCGATCTGATAATCTAGAGGTCGCGGGTACAAAACTTAGCCGAGATATCACAAGTTACTCTCCAATTTGGGTTTCTTAACAATAGTAATACGTCTTGGTCTTACTGAGGGAATACTGTTGTTGTTGTAGCCAGTGTCACCGGAGCGACCTAGATAGGTAAACAAAGTGTTAGGAATTTGTAAACTTGATCCTCCTGGCATGACAACTACCAAACCTCGGGGCAGTCAAAGTGAGTGAGTTCTCGCGAGTGGTTGAGTTCCTGCTGGTGAGTATACGAGAACTTCCATCTACCTAATTATATCCGATAGGCTCTCAGAGGACAACTCAATGTTACACCCTTGATTAAATTAAAAAAGTAAATTTTAGGTACAATAATATTATTGAATTCTATTTTAAATAAAAAGAATTAAATGATTTTTAAACACTAAGACGCTTGTTTAAATTTAAATCGCATTATTGGCAAGGATTCCGCTAACTTGTGTTCTCAGTCGTTCTACCCCAAAAGAAGACTAGGACTGCCGGGGTCTGTAACATCAGTCTGGCTACAGCTCTGGGAGTGATGGTCTTTGTGACGTGCGATCAAGGTAAAATTATTTTAGGAGGCGATTTGTAACAAATTATGTATAATATCAAGAAGATAAAAACGATATAAAGACAAATGGTGGCATAATGGGAGTTATCAGTCTGCGTCGGCCACAAAGGCGAAATTAATAGTATTATCAAGTTTTATACCAAACATAATATTACAACAACAACAAAAAACATTATTCTATTTTATACCTGTAGTAGTAGGCTAGGAAGTTTCATACCTGAAGTAGGTGGCTAGGAAGTTTCATACCTGAAGTAGGTGGCTAGGAAGTTTCATACCTGAAGTAGGTGGCTAGGAAGTTTCATACCTGAAGTAGGTGGCTAAGAAGTTTCATACCTGTTGTAGATGGTGACTAGGCAGAACAGCGGCATGAGCATGGGGAAATAAATGTTGAACTTGTCCGTTATGAAGGAAAAGAAAGGCATGTGTCCTATCACTTGCGTGTAGTTCGTCTCATCTAATAAATCCACGAAGTGAGAGTCCAAGTGAATCAGACCAAGGAAGTGGAGACACAGAGGAGGGGTGAGTCTACACAGAAGCCTGCAAGTGAAGCATAACAACAGATATTTATAGCATGGTTCTGAATGATGTGAGAGTCCATGTGTATTATACCAAGGAAGTTGACACACAGAGGATGGGTGAGTCTACACAGAAGCCTGCAAGTGAAGCATAACAACAGATATTAATAGCATGGTTCTGAATGATGTGAGAGTCCATGGCTGTTATGCAGAGACGATTTTGTAATCCCTATAGGGTTCACTGTAGGGTGGTCCCAAGCTTGCTATAGGGAATACTTCGACCTTGACAATTATTTATTAAAGAAACATCTGATTGCACATGCGCACAGACGCTTTAAACAAACGTCTCTGAATAACAAAATCAGCTGAAGGGACAAATGACCCAGGCATCCCTACAGTGAGGACTCTGCATACAACTCCATGTGTATGATACCAAGGAAGTTGACACACAGTGGAAGGGTGAGTCTACACAGAAGCCTGCAAGTGAAGCATAACAACAGATATTTATAGCATAGTTCTGAATGATGTGAGAGTCCATGTGTATGATACCAAGGAAGTTGACACACAGAGGATGGGTGAGTCTACACAGAAGCCTGCAAGTGAAGCATAACAACAGATATTTATAGCATGGTTCTGAATGATGTGAGAGTCCATGTGTATGATACCAAGGAAGTTGACACACAGTGGAGGGGTGTGTCCACTGTCCACACAGAAGCCTGCAAGTGAAGTATAACAACAGATATTTATAACATGGTTTTGTATGATGTGAGAGTCCATACGGGTATTTTTTTTTTTTTTTTTTTTTTAATGAAGAGAATCTATCGAATCTGGATTCGTTTGATTCAATTTTGGACAAAGATTACGATCCTTTTGAAGGACCAAATTGGTCCTTCGCAGCAGCTATTATTGAAACAATTCAGGAGCAGCAATATTATTTAAGCATGACAAGAGTGACACTTTTTTTAAATAGACAAATGGTCGTGACATGAAATGAATAACCAGTCTGAAACATAAAAAAACTCATGAATATGGAGAGAATGGAAAAATGATCATATCTCGAAGGATTTTTGTCTTTTATGTACTCGAGAAACTCTTTAACATTATAAAAAGCCTTTTTATGCAGAAGTGTTTTCAATAGAAAGTTAAATTTTCTGGACTCTATTTCTTTTAAACCTATGGGAAGTGCATCAAGCGGAATGGGCGTTTCGCGGGAGAACGCCTCCCAGAAACTACAGTGCTTATATGACGGTAAATATTGTTTGTACGTATTTTGTCTGATCGAAAGGCTAATGTTGATAATGATGCTAATGAAAAATAGTCATTTATTATGTCAAAAAGCAATCATTTAGTGACGAAAGAATATGTTTTCACTATAAATATAACTTCATGACGTCACTTAAGCAATATTGGGAACGCTATAATAATAATTTTATTTTTATTGTTAGTTTACCTTACGGTGTACATAATTTTCTTAAATCTAGTCTTAAAACTAACTTGATATAATATAATATTTACTTATTCTAAAATAAAAAATAATAATAATAAATGAGGAGAAGATAAGTAGGTATTGAAATTTAGTAAAAGTAAAAATTTCCCAAAATCACACAAATTATTCATATTTTTTTTCATTATAAGACAATTTTTGTCAGCCCCAATAACTACCAGACCGTTTGTACGAGAAAGGCTGGTGATGGCTTTAAACGAAT